>CM043015.1:173765127-174088614 GCA_023690525.1 Holotrichia oblita | reverse complement strand
ATCTCCAATACAGAGACAGCTTTAAACAAATCAAGTAGTCAAAACAACCTTCCGAATACCATAGGTCTTCCTTTGCGCTAAGGCTGGTAAATCCGTTAGCCCTTTTATCACTAGATAATGGTGGTTCTTCTAACCACAGGGTTCTTTTTCGGTCTAGGTAAATTCGGAGATCTGCGACAGGGCGACCAAATCGCGGCCGGGATCTACTGTGTCATCGTTAAGATTCTCCTTACAGCCACACGAGGAGGGGGTCTATCAGGATCCAGCTCCCCCAAGTGCTGGATAAGTGGGTTCTCCGACCGAGAGGCCCACTGAAGGGTTCCCCTGGCCAGCGCCATCGCGTACTCGCTCAGAGGCGGAATGTTTAGATCCCTATGGATCTGAGCGTTGGTCACGAACCAAGGCGCTGCGACGATGATTCGCAACGCCCGGTTCTGTAGAATGTTGAGCCGCTTTACTTGCGATTTACTGGCGCTGGACCAGGTTAGGGCACCATAAGTAAGAATTGGTCGGAGAAACACCACATAGATCATGAGCTTGATCTTTAAACTGAAATAGCTCTTCCAGCACAAGAGAGGAGCCAAAGCCCTGCGTGCACGTAGAAACTTGGAGGCAATCGTGGAAAAGTGGTGTTGAAACGTCAGCCTTGTATCTAAAGTTAGCCCCAAGTATTGCACACGCATTTGCCAAGGCAGCACTTGACCCCCAATTGTGATGTTAGTGGGTGGACGATTACGTTTCAAGGAGAACCTTATCGCCATACATTTGTCGGCATCTCTGAAGACGGCGACACACCAAGGCATCATTACGAGATGATGTGTAAATTGCAGTGTCATCTGCATAGATTCCTTCCGAATACTAAGGGAATTTTAAACTAACCGAGAGTAACTAAAATAATGCACATTATGTAAACTTGAAAGACTGTCTCTATTTGAGAAAATGTAAACATGCACGTATTGTGCCGACTACTGTTATAGAGACGTGTCCAGAACTAAGATCGTATTAATTGCTCCACAAATACAAAATAATATTTGATAGTATTTCATCAATAAAGACACATAATAAATAGTCCGGCCGATTTTGGCAGATAAATTTCTATGAACATAGGCCGTAAAAATTTTGGCTAATTTAGCCGTGGTTGTTTTATAGAGGTGCTCTGTCAAAAAACCGTACAAGTCCTGGACTTATACTGTGTTTCAACTCTCTCAAAGAGTCACGTAAAGAAAGCTATTGCAGAAACGTACAGTTGTACTATTATATGTGCCATTCATTTGTTTTGCCTTTTAAAACCTTTTGACTATCTCAGTTTAAAACCGCCATTTTTTGACTTATACTGTTATTCAACTCACTGGTTCAATTATGCTATACATTTATATTTACAAGACAGATAAGATTGCTTGGTATTTTACTACTTTTATAATGAAACATCAAGCTTATTAGGTAGATTATCGCAGCCATATGTACCTGTGATGTAACATGTACCAATTAATACCTTATTTACCGGCAACTAACAAATATATGTGTACGTAAATCTACGCATAAATAACTACATAGTGGTTACACCACAATCTCTATAGATCTAGATATGTGCAGACACTTTTGAAGGAAAAGGGCATAGAAAGAAATTAACAGATGAACAAATACCTGCTTTTTTCTTTTACGATTCGATGCATAATCATTAGTAGCTTTAACTGTTTGAGGGGCAATTCCGTGCTCCCCTATGTCTTCATCGTCCATAAAATCTTCTGGTCTTAAGTGCTTACTCTGAGCTTTTTCACTGCGAGAACTTTTAAAATCGGCAGGTTTCCAACCTTCCAATGATCCTACAGTATTATAGAAGCCTGCAGAGAAACCGCCTGTAAAAGCACCATGAAAACGTCGTCTACCTTGAGCATCTGTTGCAATCTGGTCTTCAATAGATATTGGTTTCTTCTTTGGAACCGCATCTAGAATAATTATGATCAATGCACCTCATATTATTTTACTCTTTTTCTTACCTTCGTCATACGGTTCCAAAGCTTTACCATAGAAACAAAAATTTTCGTCTTCTGAATCAGACATCGTAGTAATAAAATATCCGTATGAAAATTGATGCTTGATTTGTATTTATCAAACGTCAATTTATAGATTGAGGTTAGAATCGAATTGTAAAGTTTTGAGCACGCGTAAAATGAAAAACTTCGAAATTTAAAGTTCGCAATATTTTTTTATTTATAATTCTTTGTACTAGAAACTAGCGGAGAAGTGATAATTTTTAACAATAGTAACGGTAATAAATAAAATAAAACTAATTTATTTTATGACTATACTACACAAATTTACAATGTACAACAGCAGCTTTTATATACATATATTTTTAATTCCTTCACAACAAAATAATTCATTTTATATCTAGCACTTTATCGACCCACATGCTTAGCTTATCTTCATCCTGTAATCCAATAAGACGATCGTGGACTTTCCCATTTGGAATACTACCAATGCCGGTATTGTACCAACCTATTAGAAAACTTACACTTGTACTTTGTCTGTAACGGTAACCGTAATATGTTTACCTCATACTTAGCAGCAACTTCACCTAAAGAATCAACATCCACCTTTGCAAGAGTGACTTTGCCATTACGTTTTGCTACTACGCTTTCCAGTCTAGGTTCTAATGCTTTGCACGGTCCACACCATCTAAAAAGACATATCTATATTATCAATACGATTAGTTTCCAGTATAATACATAGTAAAATATTTAATATTGCAATTGTACTTACGTTGCGAAAAAGTCGACAATCACCGGATCCTTGCTATTTTCTACTTTTTCGGAAAAGTCTTTATCATCTTGTACTTTAAACGTTGCGTTTAATGATGCAGTGGTTGATATACAACGAGAATTAATTTGAATGGCTTTTGAAACTACTTGTTTTAATGCGTTAGAACTTACAACAGACATCATTTTGAACTGCGTATAACAACTACAAAATCGAATAATGTAAAACACTGATGACAAATTTTGAAGATATGATGGATGTGAATGTCAAAATGATCGTACCGGTAACGCAAACAACGCAAATTGTTCCAAATTGCAAAATTCCGTAATCGTATCGTCACCACAATAGTAAAGCAGAGATGTATTTCAGCGCTTACTTACGCTTCTTACGATCAGATCTTGTACTATCTACACCGGGTGTTTCCCTAAATGAGAGCTAGATACCCAATAACAAGTACCAGACTATATTTTAAATTAATCGTCTTGTACAGCTATATTTTCTATAAATCTCAGCTTAAGGTGGCGTACTTGGCCCTCTATTTCAATAACTTGAACTTGATGAGCAAATGTTGCATTTTTATCGAATATATTCAAAATTAGATGGCGCAAGGCTTACGAATCTCTAGAAAAGTAAAAAGTAATGAAATACTTAAACATGCGTAACATTTTGGCTGAAATAACATAGGAAAAGTGAAGATTAGAATATTGGTTGTAATACAAAATATATTATAATATAAATATAAACTTCTCAGAAAAATAAAATATAACATTATATAGAAAAAAGGTATCCAAGGATTCTTGAAACGAGTTTTACTGGTTGCATATTATGTAGTTGAGAACTGAATGTATTGAGCAGGTACATTTCAATATAATCTTTTCGGTATAAATGCGATAGCCTAAGGCAATAACACCCTAATATTCTATTTACAAAACATATTTGTGCGTACATGCGTTGTTTGTTACAGGTAGAATCTTAGTTCTGCACTAATTGTCTAGCGACTAGCTTGATGTGATAAAGTAATGGGTACTGTTTTTCATCGTCTTCGTTAGTTTTGGATTATTTTTTCGTTGTATATAGTTATTTTAGTGAATAAGGAAGAATATTTTTGTATATTTGTTTCTGTATATAACTGAACATAGTGGTAAACTGTCCTTGAAGAAGAACCATAATTATTATTTTCAGGTAAATACTCATTTGGAAGATCGCAATATCACGTCTCAACAGTCGCAAATTGCATGTAATATAATAATCACATATTGAAAAATATTATAGATTGAAGGCCAACTAAATATCAGGAAAAGAAAGCTGTACTACTTCGTGGTTTTCATTGATGAAACCCAACCACTTTTTATAGAAGAAATATATAGGGATGAACAACTTTGTAGAAACTTAATGGTTCCAAAATTAAGGCAATTTTTCCTTGGGTGTTTTTTACCTGAGAGGATTCAGCAGCTTATGTAGTAAAAGCTGCACACACGCAGCTGTAGTAGATTACTAGGATTGGACAGGAAACATTTCTCCACACAAGTTACGATTATGAAGTATATTCTATAATGGATATGACTACATATTGTTATATAGATAATTATTATTAAAATTTCCGTTATAACCATCACAGTGTATGTATGTGAAATACTAAATGTAAATATAATAAAGGTCAGTAAATTTTATTATGGAATGAATTGTTATCTGTATTATTTATCAATAAAAGGCAAGAGAGATATTTGGGTTTTATTTGTCTTTCTTTCTCTACACCCACACGCCAAGTAATGATTCATCAATATGTATTTACTTATGCATGTGTAGTTGTAAGAATATGTCTCGAAAGTATTGAAATCAATTTATTACTTGAATAAAAATAATTTAGTAAGACCTTTCTATAAAAAAGTATATTTGTGCATACAGTTTTGCAATTCTTGTGATACTAAACTGACTAAATCCAATAATCGTGATGCGCACTGTTTTGAAAGCAATATATAACAATAATCCTGTGTACTGTTCAAGTTATGTCATAAAGAAGTATGATGTTATAAAGAAGTATGATATGTATGATGACTATCTTTCACAGTTACGGAAAAAGAAACGAGTCGTATGTACGACTCTAATTTTTTTCTTCTTCATTTACATTTTTTAATAAAACATTTAATTTAATGTTTTGCTGAATATCAAAGCAGTCAATTTTGGTGTTAAACTGATTGCCTATACATAGTTATATAATAGTTATCTAATGCTAGTGACATCTAATATAAAACTGGCAAACTGTTTGGACAGATATGGGGCTGTTGTTGATACTCAGCCCCTAAACTTACTTCCTGAAAAAAATACTGCATATTTTGAAATTATTTCAATACACATCGTATCAGTATATTTTTCTACATATTCTAAAGGTAATATTATCAAAATTTTATATTTTTTCTCATTTTTCTCGCAATCAAAGAATATTTAATTTAAAAAAAGATATTTAGATTTACAACAAAGATAATATCTTCAATGTAACAACGTGAAAATACATTTTTAATGTCTAGTTTTTCCGAATACTACGTTTCCAATAATTATTGTCGAACAGCGCCCCCTACTATACCGAAACGCCACCTTAAAGTGAAAGTGCAATGATTGCGTACGTACGCACTACATTGATAAAATATTCAAAAAAGAAAGTTTAATGTGTACTACTGTCACCGTTAGTACGTGATCTAATTGGAAGATGGCTCGGCACGGCGTTGCCATTTAAAGTCACTAGATATATCTAGTGACTTTATTGCCGTTGTATGTGTATTTTTTTAAACATACAAATAGCGGAAGGATCATCTCACATACAATGCAACATTCCGACTCAGTGACGTTCTATAAGCATAGCGTTTTGTCAACAGTAAGTTAAAATGAAAATGACGAAACACGTATAGCCGGTATAGTGCACAGCTTAATTAGATCTCATTCTATAAAAACTAAGTAGAAATGTATAAAATAAAAGATAAAATAAATAAGTTTTTAATTTAGCGGGCATCTTAGGGTAGTACTCTAATCAAAATTCTATATTTCACTATGAATCGCTGTAAAATAGTATAATATTTATTACCTTTTTTTATAGATAGAGGAAATTATAATTTAAAATTAACTAAAAAAATATTGACCGCCAAGTATTATAGAATTAGAGTTATATTTAAGTTGTTTATTGCAATTACTCACAACACTGAAGTATTGCGGGTTATCTTTACAATAACTTTTGAAGCTTAACTTAAAATTCATTTCTCAATTTCTACTATTACGTATAGATGTTTAATAATTGAACGACATTCAATGAATGTTTGAATATTCATTATGACGCCGAACACAACGAAGAATGCAATAATCAAATAAACTTTTGCAGAATTTTGCAGTGCACACCACGAAATCATCGAACTTCAACTTTTGATCCACTTTGACTTCGTTTGACGGTATTGTAATTCAATTGCATAGGTCACTTAATATACTTCAGTGCTAAGTGGGTAACAGCAGTAACGCAACTAAAATTGTAACACGTTAGTTATAATATATGCATAGGTTTTCTACATTTATACGCTTTTACAAACTCTTTGTTAGAGCAGGTTTGTCGAGTATTATTTCTCATCTTAGTTTTGTTTCCTTGTATAGTTACGCCACTGCTATGGACGATTCAATTAATTTACTTTTACAATCGTTTTGAATATTTTAGAATAAACATACACATCTTCAAAAATATGCTATCATAAAATTAACCAGTAAAGTAGTAATCAGAAATATAGCTGAATTAAATTGGTGTGATGTGACGAGTCGCTCGTGGTTGTATATAATGAAAACATGTCAAAACAACCTAGCATCGTTTTAAAAATGGAGGACAGTAAATAAGTTTGTATTGGCGTGAATATATGTATACAGTCTCTTAAAGTGTAATGTAGTTCTTGTGCCATGGCCTACACAAACGAGAAAGAATTATTGAAATTGCAAAAAATTGCTGGAAATAGTGTCTGTGCAGATTGCGGTAGTAAAAGTAAGTGAATTTTTATATTTTATGTATAACATTGGGGTGTACATCCGTTATAATTTAAACCAGCATTTTATAAGCGTGTGATAACTTAAAATAGTAATATTTTTAATAGTTAAATGTATCATCTTTCATAGTTTTCGTTCAAGGATTCATAAGTATTATTTATTTCCTGTTTTGATCGCCGATTTATTATGTAAACACTTCCCATTTCTTATTTATTTTTTTTGCTGGAATATTGAGGACAATTAATTTATTAACATGTTTAAATAATAGGGAGTAAAGATACAGATGTGGTACAATTGATCTAGTTGGCAGACTATTTACTGTCGATGATAATTATATTATTTTTTTCGGTTTATTTTCTACAAGTTTATTTGATGAAAAATCATTTAAGTACCTACCTTGATTTCTCGGGTTATATGCATATTGTTGCTAAATACACACGTAAAGTAGTATAAAAATAGGCTTATATTTGTCAGTAAAGTAAAGAGCAATTGATAATACTGTCGATAAAAATTGTAAACAAAATTATATCAATGGAAAACAAATGTTAATCGGCTATATAGTTAATGGGCTCTTTTTTGGTCATGGAGGCGTATAGTGAATGATTGGCTTGATTCATTCTGACGCTTGTTTTTTACAAGACATGAATGTATCTACTATAACCGGAATTTTAATTACTATACACGCATATGCCTCTGTGTTATTGCGTGTTTGTTGATATTAAATGGATTATAAATTGCATGTATGTAGTACGTTACATTCTATATATGTATATGGAGAGTGCAATTTATTGGCGACAGTCGGTGAATATTCAAAATTATTGTTCTAAAATTCGCGTTGATTATTTTATTTGCCTATTACATTTTTGGATGCTATTACTAGATATGAAATTGATTACATTTACAAAATCTCTAGATATGTAAGAAACAATAACCTCATCAAAGATCAAAGCTATAGAGATGAGCGGATCTAAGTGAAATATTTCGGAGATATTATATTCTAGTTATTATTCCATATTATTGTACAGTAGTGCATGGCCTTAAAATAAAATTAATGTCATTTCAAAAGCTTTAAGTAACCTTAAGGGTTACGACAGTTTCCTAACTGGTTTATTTGCAATTGTAAGTTATGTCAACGAATAATATATTTATAAAAGTCAACATATTTTCTGCGACTTTTTACTGTTAATTTACAGTTATATTAAACGTTTGGTACGAGTACAACAATTTGGCGAAATTATATATTTAAGTGTAAAGTAAAACCTCATAGTACAACATACTCATCAGTACAACATAGAGACGACTCTTACATTTTATTTATAGACCATGCTTTTGATTGTATCCCAAATAAAATAGTCCAGTATCGAGAGATCATCATACCAGTTGCTCTCACGGATCAAAAGTTTTGGAAAGTTTCTCTAATACATTTAAAGGTATTGTTAGATGGTTTCAGTTTTTGCGGATATCAAATCGTAAAAGTAACATTGTCATGGTGAACTAGTGAAAAAAGAACTTATGCAAACAGTATGTGTTGTAGAAGATAAAAATCCTAACTTGCCAATATTTCGAAAATTACTAATTTTTATAATAGACATCTTTATACCATGTGACCCTTATTTTGAATGCCGAATAAGATAAAATTATAAAAATTGCCGCTTCCCATTTAAAAAATTGACATTCGACCATTTTCAGACGTATATTTTGCACACCCTGTATCAATAATTGTAACAATTTTACACAAATAGTATTTAATTAGGCCATCTACTTCAGAGAACTTACTACAAATTAAATAATGATGGTTTTTATATGAAAAAAGTGCAATTGATTTTCTGTCTGCAAACGTAGATTTTAGCATAAGAATTTGAACAAGTCAAAAAGGACTTATTTATTAGACTTAGATATATGACATTATACATGAAATATATTTAGAATTTCACGTAGAATCTAAAAACGTAACAATATACAGGATATTCTATTTAAAATTACGAAGTTGGTGCTTACTTCCGGTATACTTCGGAGTCCCGCCATCTTGAAAGTATTTTAGGCGAATGTCTCCCATTGACTGTAGTGTAGTACCAAAATGTCAGATCATTTCTACCTATAGTTTTTCTGCAATTGTACGATGCAGTTTCCGCTGCAACTTAAGGCTAATAGTAATATGAAAATAGACTTGATTATGTATCGCATCCGTTAGGTATAACATAGACGTTAAAGCTCCTTCTGAAAAAATAAAGTTTCCAGGCTTGTTCATATCTTCTATTAGTAGTCTTTTATTCACTGATATCTTTCTACTTTTGGATTAATAAAACAAGAATCAACTAAAAATCATTTTATTTCAGAACACAATAATTGTTGTTTCTTTAAATCACTTCACCAGTAGGTACATTTACATAAAGAAATTATTGATATACCTATAGAATTACGTTTAAAAATCGAATAAAACAATTACCTACTAATGCATATCGGTATTATTAATGTCTTTTTTGTCAAAGTTCAACAATTCTGTTTAAGGCCTTGGAAAAACATGGCTAAAAGCTGGTCAAGAGCTTAATTTAATAAAATTAAACCTTGATTAAATTATTATAAATCACACAAATGACAATTCTAAAATTAACCGCATTATTTTCGTTTTTCATATATCATTTTATAAGTTTATCTTTTTTTATAATTATTTTTCTTTTTAAAATCTTAGTATGTATTTTCGAAATCAAAATTATGTCGCTTATCTATAGAGTGCTTACACAAAGCAGTTTCAGCGGTTATGTTACGTGAAACAGTGTATTGTTGATTATAAAGTATTTGTTTTTAATATTGCTTAGTTTGATCAATTAGCATATTACAGTCTTTGCAGTTTCAATTCTAGACGACATTACCTTGATTATCTTTTTTATTATTAGGTATATATTATATTTTAAATTCGTATTTTAATGCCCTTGCAAAGTTTAAGAAATCAAAGCATCCCGAACATTGCGAATACTATAAGCAGCTTCGTTATTATACTACTGCAGCGGTTAAACGTGAAAAAAGCTTATTTTCAATATATTATATCGCGTATTCAAAAAATATGGTGTAATGATATTTTCAAATACAAAAAGAAAAACTGCTCATTACCCGAGCATTTGTCGAATGCTGAGAATTTAAACCGATACTTTATCTCTAGTGTTCCTAAAAGTAATGTCAGCAAACAGAGTCTTATTGATTTCTACAAAATGAATGTCCATATTAATGTTTGCCATAACTTGATCTTTCACAGTGTTTCAGAGATTGATATTGATAAAATCAATAGTCAAGGCTAATTTCTACATCCACTGGTTCTGACTGGTAGGTTAAAAATCGTGGAGATGCTTACTGCATTCCTCATATATCGCATATTATCTTTCACATAATTAATTGGTGCATAAACAGATCAGTTTACCCGGACTTCTGGAAACACGCTTGCGTAGTGCGCATACCTAAGATAAATTCTCCATCTTCCTTTAAGGACATTAGACCTATTAGTATACTGCCGTCAATATCGAAAGTTTTCTAAAAAATTATATATTGAGAATAATAACTTATTACCTGCTACCCAGTCTGGTTTCACACCAGGATATAGCTGTAAAACTGCTCTACTAACGATTACTGACGATATTGTTCGAGCTAATGACTTGGGAATGGTTACGGCGTTGGTTGCCATGGATTTTACCAGTGCGTTTGACAGAATTAATCATGAAACAATGCTAAGTATTTTACACTATATAGGATTAAGTGATAGTGCATGCCTATTAATAGGAAATTATATACATGGCAAGCCGCACACAGTCTATCAAAATACGTGATCAGGTCTCGTCATCTTTGGTAGTGAGAAGTGGAGTACCACAGGGTTCTATACTTGGGCCGCTTCTGTTTTACTCACACCTCCACTTCATAACACTCAACTCTTTAAGAAATGCTTTAGTTACATGATTTCTGCAGCTTTCAATTCATACTATGATGTGTACCAATCCTCGAGATTAGCCACATTTAAATGCATTTTATTTGATAAATTATTTGGGCATCAGTGTTCGCGCATTTGATCTGTTTCAATATTTAGTAGTAATATAAGTAGTTGATATAGAGATAATTGAAATAATAATTGTTTTAATATTATTGAACTAATGAACTAATTTTTCGAAAGCATTTTTATTGCGTTCTGGAACAAATACATTTTTCGTTGGTTCATGTTTTATTAACCTGCAAATGGAAAGACATCAGAAAACAAAAGACAAGTATTTAACAACATCTGCATATAGTTTGATTATCATTTGTCTATTTTCATTATCTTTCAATTCCTGATATATTTCCACTTGTAGGTCAATAAAACAACAATTAATTAAATACCAATTTATTCTTATTTATTTATTTTTGGTAGTATTTAATTAATTGTTGTTTTATTGACCTACAAGTGGAAATATATCAGTAAATGAAAGAAGGAATTTTTGTAATGATTCGATAATGAATTCAGGCTTTTGAACTGTTTGCCACATTTTCATTTAACTTATCTATGGTTTCAAAATATTGTGAATTCACTGTATATTTAGCCTGCGTGAAGTTAGCCTCCCCCTCTCCTCCCCCCGAATTTCGAAATTTTGAAAGTTGTTCCAGGTTGTTCTAGGTTTGCTCTAAATTGTTCCAGAATTTTGGAGAAAAATATTAAAAAATTGTCCAGAAAAATCGAAAAACCCATTTTTCTGGTCAGCCCCCTCCCTTTTTCAAAATTAGAAAAAAAATTGTACCTTCTCACATTAGTAGTTTATGAAATAATTAATAAAAATAAAATTTCACCAGCCTCCCATTTTTCGAAATTTCAACTTTTAAGAGTTGTTCCAGTTTGTTCTAGTTGTTCTGAACATTTTTCCAAAATTTGGGCCTTCTGTCATGTGTAGTTGATGAAATAATTGAGAAAAACAAAATTTCAGTAACGCCTCCTTTTCGAAATTCAAAATGTTGAAAGTTGTTCCAGGTTGTTCTAGGTTTGTAGTGTTATGTTTTGATGTATACTGTTTTAATCAAACTTAATTCGTTTCAATATCCCGAAACAACATTTAAATTAGTGTAATTTTGAATTATAATATGCTGTTTCACTCAACCATGTAAAAATTGAAGTGGGTTTATTCAAAACTGATCATTTACATACATAATACCGATATGACTTTGTTCAAAATCTTTTTTAGTTTAACTGGAAACAAATTCTTATTGGCCATATAGTGTTCATTTTACTTCTCAGACTAGTCAAAATGTATTAAAAAATTCTATCAATATATGTTTACGTAACATCTGATACGTGATGCATATAGTTCTATGAAAAATGTATAATTTTGATTCCTAATAAGATTAATTGTGCAGCCTTCCACGGTATATACATGTTCTTATTTACAGAAACTGCTCTGGTTAGTAATGTATAATTTCTCTAACCGAAAATATTTTCCGAGATAACAATTTTCCTAAACCAAAACCAATATATTTACATAATCTTAATATAAAGTACACAAACCACAAAACTTAATAATAAAGATGAGTAATACTAAATTTTATACGTATACATATTTAAGATAAGTTTAATAAAATTAAATTCGCACGATCTAAATAAATAACCACAACTTTAATAAGAAAATAAATATAATCCAATTATATTCATCAGAATATTAATTACAACCATTAAGAATGTGCATTCCTCAGATATACATACATATACGAGGGCAGTTCAGATATTATTGTCCCTGACATAGAACGAAACAACTTGGAAAGGTGACATTTTTACTTTTCAATAAGACGTTGATATACTTGGTATAACGCCTTCAGAGAAAAATGTTTTGCCTGGTGCTGCAAACCACTCCTTCACCTCTATTATCAGTATCTCATTGTACCGGAAGTGAATCCCACGAAAATGTTCTTGAGTTTGAGAAATACATGGAAATTATTAGGGCCCAAATTTGGCGGCTGTTGGAAAATTTCGAAGCCTGCATTATGAATTGCGGCTATTGACACATAGCGCCTGTGGACAGGAGTGTTGTCCTGATGAAAGAGCACACTACTTCTGAGTCTTTTCTCCCTTTTTTCTTTGATGGAAAATCATCAAATTTCCTAATTAATTTATTGATAAGGGTTGACTGAAAACCAGCGCTGTTGGCTACATCTTTTATGAATCTGATCTCTCCCCGTTCAAGGAAAAGATGAGAAATCTGAATTTAAAAGTTAAGATCTGTCATCTTGTGCTGTACACAATCTGAAGGATTGTAGCGAGGTGTACTGGTTTCCATTCTATACACATGAAATTCTAAAATATTATATATTCTAACTAACGTAAGTTAATTCTATGCTTTCGAACCGGTTATTTAATCATTACTCATTTATCAAAAGAAAAAATATTATTATTTATTAGTATTTTTTTGTATCATAAATAGCGAAAATGTTATTCACGTAACTTAACCAAAGCCTAGTAAAGTATTTGTCCTTCGACCGTTTTCGAAATGGTTTACGAAAAGGTTTGCTACGTAGGGTAACAAGGAGTTATCAATTACCGTTCCTTCTCGTTAAATTAAAAATGATTCTACTTCATGCAGGAAGAGTTGCAGGTCCAAACTATTTTGTCCTGAAGTAGCAGGAATTGAAATGCTAGGAAAAAGCTGACATTATCAAATGAAATCAATATCTCAACCCTCAATAAATCAACATTTTGAATCTTTTTAATAATATCAGCCTTGTTTTGTTTGTCAGCTTTTAAGTTAAAGCAATCTTGCAGCGTTTTTTAAATTTTCCCATTTCTGAATTATTTTGTAGGATTTCAATTTTTTTGAAATTGCATATTTGCAAGCCTTCCTAACAGAGTGTTTTGTGGGTTCACTGCAGCGATAGATGCGTGACTCCATTTCGGCACTGGATAACTCCAAAACTCCGTCATTAATTTTTTGGCAGATTGGAGTGTTCTAAAAACTATTGAAGTTGAATGTATCCTTTTTGAGAAAACATCTTTGTGTTTGTCTCTTGTGTGAATTTAATTGATTCATTCTCAATTGTTTGACATCTTCCTGTAGTATTTTTTTCTAATATAAAAGACAGTCAGTGTTTACTTATAGATACATAATTTTTGTATTATTTAATTTTGTTACATAGTTATTACATTTTTTAAATACCTAAGTTTATGTTATCTCAACTTGCTTCGATATTTTAAAATGTTATTTACCAATTTCTGTTACTATTTTGTTCCTACTTTATTTCTAATGGGGAATCCGACTGAGAACTGACATTCTATTTTAATGATAAAAGCTACTTATGACTTATGTACATATATCATTAAAAATATTTTATCTTAATAGATCAATCAAAATGAATTATTTGTTGCTCGAAATTTTCAAATCTGACAAAGTGCACACATCTCAATACATATAAAACTTTCGACGAACGACCTGCGTGAGAAACCCTGAATACAACAATCACTAGAATAACATTTTGTGGGAGAGATTGTTTGCAAAAAAGAGGCGGATGTAGCCTATTTTGACAACGTCTACCGTAAATACAATAGCGATACTTACATACGTTCAACTTAAGAGAATTACTTCGCAAATATATAACGTGATTCGAAAGCATATCTAGAACGGCATTCATTGATTTTGCTTGTCCTAATTATTTTGTTCTTGAACAACTGTATTGGTATCGGTGTATCTTGCAACTCGTCCGCAATTCGAGCAAGTAGAAAGTTTAGATAGTTCGCAAAAGTCTTACATACAAAGTTTTAATAGTATGCTGTTAAATAATAATTCTAATTAGATGGTTTATTATACTTGATATGCGTATTTATTATGTTATGTTTCTACCTGCATAGAGTATGTGCTACCTTTTTACGTATAATGAAGAATTTCAATTGCTGTAATTAGTTAAAAACGGTTATTGTTATTGCATTTGCACGAAAGGACAATATTCGACAAAAAAATTGCAATAAACTGTAAATATAGTGATGATCTTTCACAAAAATATCACTTTATTGTTTTAGTATCATAAATTGTAAAAATGACGCTATAAATAACAATGTAGAAAGCAATAATACCATAAAAACATAAAATTACCATTTAAAATGAAAACATTTGTAAGGAGCAGATTCAATATTTATGGTTTTGACACAAATCAGACTTGCTGAATAATATATCTTTCGTCAAAACAGATAACCAAAAATGTAACGCGGATATAAATACGCAAGAGAAAATTCAATACTAACAAGTAGACGCCTAGCAAGCGCTCAAGTAATTACAATAAATTTCACTTTTATCGATCTATCAAAGAAATGTATAAACAGTAACTATGTCTTTATGACCCTAGTAACAGTTGCTAGTAGGAAATGTGAAATAGGCAATTATTGCTTACGATAATGTTTGTTAAAAAAGATTACAAATAAGAAATCATTACCACAATATGTAGTAAGATTTAATTATGCGCTAGCGGACGAATGAGTTAAGTAACGTATTTAATCAGAACATTTTATTTTGTCATTGAAACGTTTCTTAGGATATCTGAAATAATACATGTGATTTATTTTCTTTTTTATTCTATACTTGCTCCCGTACAGCTATTTTATTTTTCAGTATTTTATATCTTTTAATTCCTGATTTATTTCCACTTAGAGGTCAATAAAACAATAAATAATATTTAATTATTTATTGTTTTATTGTTTTATTGACCTCTAAGTGGAAATAAATCAGGAATTAAAAGATAAGTACATAAAGGTCAAAAAATACATATATTAATAGTATTTTATATATACACTATGTAACAAAATTATTCACACCCCAGCTCTATTCATATAATATAAAGAATAAATGTGAAACATAGTCGAGTAAAAATGAAACAAAGTAGATATTGATTTCCTCGCAATAAACCTTAATAAAACAGCAACTATTCATTTAGCTACAACGAATGTGTTTACAAAAATAAACAGACAAGAGTTCTCTTTAATACTGCTAACGCAACATAAATATTCACAACCTTACATAAAGCCGCCTTCTAGTAGTATTAAACTATCTCGTTTGTAAGGTTTTAATATTATAACAATATTCTCAGTCGTCGTAAAACCATTACCGCATCAGAATGGCAAAAACGAAAGAGTTGAGCATTGATTTAAGAAAGAAAATTGTGGAATTACATGAGAAAAGTTTTGGGTACAAAAAATTAGTCAAAACCTTGCTGTGAACCAAAATACTGTGGCAAGTATTGTGTCAAAATTAAAAAAACACATACAATTGAAAATATAAGTGGTAGAGGACGAAAGAAAAAAACTACAGCAAGATTAGTCTCAATGCTAATTAGAGAAGTGCAAAAAAATCGGCGAATATCTGCTCCAAAAATAGCAGCTGACGTAAATACCTCATTTGGTGTTGAAATTTCAAGCCAAACCGTCCGCCGACGTATAAAAGACACTGGATTTAAGGGAAGTATTGCGCCCAGAAAGCCTTTTATATCACAAATGAACAAAAAAAGAAGACTTCAATGGGCGCGAGAAAAATCATTTATATCACAAAAGAACAAAAAAAGAAGACTTCAGTGGGCGCGAGAAAAAGCAACGTGGACCATAGAACAGTGGAAGCAGATAATTTGGTCTGAATGAATTATGATATTCGGTTCTGATGGAGTCAGAAAGCCAGGGGAACGATATAAGGCGGAATGTTTGCGCCCTACAGTAAAATATGGTGGAGGTAAGATTGACCCTTAATTAAAATAAACAATTTAGTTCTTTAATGTTCTAATTAATAAGTTTTTCATTTATGAAGATGTAGGAAAACTGTTAATATGCGGCTGTATGTCATCTCCATTCCATGACATTGGAAAATTAAGTTTCATTGACGGCATAATGAATAAAGAAATGTATAAAAATATACTACAAAAAAACCAACCTCGTCGTTAGTGCTGATATTATGGGACTCGCCGATTCGTATACATTTCAGCAGGACGGAGATCTGTAAAATTGTCCCCACAATGTTTTTCGCGTCTAAGGGACGTCGGTCTACTTTTGGTACTTCAACGGCAACATTTTGACCTATTGATAACAGTTTGAACTTATTTTGACTTGTCTGAAGCATTTTTTCGGCTGCCCGTTTTTGTCCAGCAGCACGTTCGGTTATTTCTGTTAGAATTGTGTCTTCATTTTTACATAACTGACACTTCCATTCTAAATCCGTACGAATTAAATCAACGGACTCTTGTTGGATTCCATGTTCTTCATGTTAGTTTTAATTTCATAGATAATAATGTTAGAATCCGTTTCAGTATTTCGTACAATTGGGATGTCAGACATTTCAAACACTTGAATATCTTCCTCTCCATTTGTGTCATCTGCACGACAATTATGAATATCAGTTTCTGCTCTTTCTTCATTTGTTGACTGACGTTGTTATTATATTATTATTAAATTGTATTAACATTTTCCAACGCTTCTTCACTTGTTTTTTCTTGGATAACTTCTGAAGGTAAGTGCTAACATAAATGTTAATAGCGAAGATTGTCCTATTTGGCGCTAGATGGCGACAAATAGGATTATTCGGTAGGCGTTAGCGCGCATGCACTAGACAATAAGGGTGATGTACAATACATGTAAAGACATATAGTATAGACAAGAAAATAAAGATACTTTTCACTAGAAGATTCTATCATTTCCGATACAGTCTGTTATATCGTAAACAGTGGTCCTTCGAGCCGGATATGGAGAGTTTGATAGTGAAGAAGATGATATGTTATACATGGTAAGCCAATTCCTTGTACCTGTAACTTCCGATAGTTCAAAATGGTTGCTACTTGTATACGTATCCATTTCTTATATATTTTTTAGTGTGTACTTGTATTTGTGGGTTAGAACATAAAATATTCGTGTGTTATTGGGGCAATTTATTTGTTTGATTGCTATTTCAATAAATTATAGTAGAATATTGTTATTTGCACCATGTCCGACGAGGAAATAAGTAAATTGAACCGTAAGAGAGGGGCAATAAAGGCCAAAATTACGAGTTTTGCAACGTTTTTAACGGAAATTAAATGTGATTTAGAAGCTAAGGTTAATGTTAGTGAGAATATAGAAAAGCTTATAATTAAATTAGAAAAACAAGAATCAGTATGGGTAGAATTTGAAACGGTACAAATTGAAATTGAATATGTAACGCCTGATGACAAGATCGGAGAACAATACCAAATACGCGAAACGTACTATAATGATTATACAAAAGGTCTAGCTCAAGCTAAAGTATTATTAAAGAGTTATGATGAAAATAGACGTAATAACGGATCTGTTGCATCGGAATGCGTCGATGGTACAAATAGTAGTGTGACGGGGAATTCCGTGCGACAGATACGGTTACCAATAATTGATTTGCCTAAATTCAATGGACATTTTCATAAGTGGCTTGAATTTAAAGATACCTTTGAATCGCTTATTCATAAAAACCATTCCATCATGGATATACAAAAATTTCATTATTTGAAGGCTGCTTTACAAGGGGATGCGTTAAAAGTCATACAGGCCATAGATTTTACAGCTGCAAATTATAACATAGCATGGAAAGCCATTTGCGAGCGATATAACAACAAAAATTTACTCATTCACAATCATATAAAAGCAATATTTGAGGTCGAATCGATACAAAAGGAGTCCGCGCGCTCTATTAGGAATTTAATTGATACAGTTTTTCGGCACATCAAAGACCTAGAAACATTGGAATTACCCGTGCAACATTGGGATACTATTTTAATTTACATTATAGTCGCAAAATTAGATAAAACATCTGTAAGGGATTGGGAAAAACAGAAAAACGGTTCAGATTTACCAACACTAAATGTTTTAAAATCATTTTTGAATAATAGAGCTGATTTTCTAGAAACGTTTGATTTTAACCATGGTGGATATAAAACAAAAGAAAGTTTAAAGTACGAACAAAAAAGATCGCCTGCATTGTTAGCTGCGAGTCATGTCCAAGAAAAAAGAAAATGTGTAATTATTGCCATAACGATCATTTTATAAAAGATTGTACAGAGTTTACAAATTTGTCAGTAACTTCGAGAGCTCAGAAAATAAAAGAGTTAAAGTTGTGTTTTAACTGTCTGTGTTTCGGACATCGAGCAGAAAAATGCAGAGCCAAACCATGCAATAAATGTAATAAAAAGCATAACTTTTTATTGCACACGGAAAAGGTTATAAATTCCAGTTCTAATACAAATGAATCGCAAAACACTTTCACAGATCAGAGGGAGGCAGACCCTCACTGTTTGATTTCAAGTCAGAATACAAATAAGACGGTATTATTGTCAACTATTGTTGCCTTAGCGCTTGATGTGAATGGTAAATACCATAAATGTAGGGCTGTCTTAGATAGCGGATCAATGTCAAATTTAATTACTAGCGAATTTGCAAAAAGGTTAAAATTATCACAGTACACAACAAATATATCTATTGTTGGTGTCAATCAAGTAGATATTCCATTAAAATACACATGTAATTTAAAAGTAAAATCACAGTTTACTGAATTTGAAAGGGGGATTTCCTGCATAGTGGTACCAGACAAAATCACAGATAATTTACCAGTGCATACTATTGACATTTCTTCGTGGAAAATTCCTGATTGTATGAAACTTGCAGATAGTGAATTTAATATATCCGGGGATATAGATTTGCTGATAGGAGCTCAACTATTTTGGGATTTATTAAAAAATGAGAGCCATAGTTTAGGAAAAGGGTTACCTGTATTACAAAACACGGTATTTGGATGGATTGTTGCGGGAACTATAAATCACACAATGGTGAAATCATATTGCAATTTAATCAAAATAACAAATCAGGAATTAGACAGCAATTTAACGAAATTTTGGGAACTAGAAGAGGTTGATTCTAACATTTATTCTATAAATAACGACGAGATGATATGCGAATCGCATTTTATGAAACATTATTCGAGAGATAGTGAAGGTCGCTTTATAGTGCGAATTCCTTTAAAAATGGCACGAACAGAATTGGGAGATTCAAGGGAAACAGCGGTAAAAAGGTTTTTAAACTTAGAACGAAAATTAGGAAAAGATAAAGATTTGAAAGCGTTGTATTGTGATTTTATGAAAGAATACATTGAGTTAGACCATATGGAGCTTTCTTGTAACGAGACCGATCTAGGCAATCATACGTATTATTTACCTCATCACGGAGTTCTACGCCCAGATAGTGCGTCTACAAAATTGCGCGTAGTTTTCGATGGATCAGCGGTTACGACTAAGGGATTGTCACTTAATGACATTCAGTTTAAAGGTCCATCATGCCAAAATGATATTACAGATATTCTGATGCGGTTTAGAAAATATAAATATGCAGTATGCGCCGACATTACGAAAATGTATAGGCAAATTTTAGTAGATGAAAGAGATCGGTCTTTACAAAAAATAGTTTGGCGGTTTAATCCAAACAGTCCGTTGCTAACATACACGTTGAATACCGTTACATACGGAACAGCGTCTGCGCCATATCTAGCCATTCGTTGTCTTAAACAAATAGCTGAGGACGTTCAAAACACCGATCCATTAGCTTCAAACATAATAAAACATGATTTTTACGTGGATGACCTAATTACGGGCTTTGATGAAATAGATATTGCAATAGATACTTGCAATAAAATAACAAAAATTCTTAAAGGTGCAGGGTTTCCTCTAAGAAAATGGTCATCTAACTGCATGGAAATCTTGGAACTGCAAGAACACGTTGACCATACTAGTCACTTGTTGTTCAGTAACGATGAAACTGTCAAAACGTTAGGACTGCTTTGGAACCAGAAAATAGATAATATTTCCTTTAGCATTAAAGAATTTACAGAAACGGACATAATTTCTAAACGAACAATTCTTTCTTGTATTTCTAAATTGTTTGATCCGTTGGGATTTGTTAGTCCTTGCATTATTCTAGTAAAAATTTTGATTCAAAAATTATGGGCATTAAAGTTAACGTGGGATGAGCCAGTTCCATCAGAACTGCACGAAGTTTGGGTTAAATTTAAAACGAATTTAGTAGTAAATTGGAAATACCGAGACATATAGTTTGCAATGGTGCTATACTGCTAGAGATTCATGGATTTTGCGACGCGAGCTGTGATGCTTATGCTGCAGCAGTATACTTGCGAAGCGCATCCATAAACGGAAATGTTGCTGTACAACTAGTATGTTCAAAGACCAAAGTAGCTCCGTTAAAACAACAATTGACTATTCCGAAATTAGAGTTATGTGGGGCACTGTTATTAGCGAAACTAGTCAGTCGCGTAATTAATGCCTTGAGATTAAATGACGTTGAAAGTTTTTTGTGGTGTGATTCTCAAGTAGCTTTGGCTTGGATTAATAACGGATCAAAATCACTACCCAGATTTGAAACTAACCGCGTTAATCAAATTAGAGAACTAACTCAAGCCTATACGTGGAATTATGTACCAAGCAAACAGAACCCTGCGGATGTTGCGTCCAGAGGTATACTACCGAACATGATATCAGATTGCAAGCTATGGTGGAACGGCCCAGAGTTTCTACTATATAACACCTCTCAATTGCCTCCAAACAGGAAAAACACAGGGGTGTATTTAGTGACAACAGATAACTTTAACATATTTAATAAATTTTCTAGTTTCACAAAATTAAAAAGAGTAACAGCATACTGTTTAAGGTTCTACCATAACTTAAAGGTTTCAAAATCAAACAGAAAATTCGGTCATTTGACAGTTGACGAGTTAGCGCATAGTACAAAACTAATCATAAAATTATGCCAAAACGAAACCTTTCCTACCGAATTAAAGTTGTTATCAAAAAATAATCATTTAGATAAGAATAATACTCTTGCTACATTGACTCCATTCTTAGATGAGGATGGCATTATACGAGTAGGAGGAGACTAAATCATTCCAGTTTAGGTTTTGACTCCAAGCATCCAATATTGTTAAGTGGAAAACATACTTTAACCAACTTGATTATATCAGAAGAACATAAAAAATTGTTCCATGCAGGTCCTCAATTGTTATTAGCTACGATCAGGCAGACGTATTGGCCTACTTCTGGAATGACTGCTGTAAAAAAGGTAACCAAAAATTGCATCATTTGTTATAAGCATAAACCGCAAATAATGGAAGCCATCATGGCCGACTTACCTGAAAGTAGAGTTAAGGTCAGTACTCCATTTTACAACACTGGAGTCGACTATGCCGGTCCATTTTATATAAAAACTAGGAAGGGGCGAGGTGCTAAACTTTTTAAGGTATATCTTTGTGTTTTTATTTGCTTCACTACCAAAGCAGTGCATTTGGAATTGGTATCCGATCTTGCCGCAGAAACCTTCCTAGCCACCTTAAGAAGATTTGTTGCAAGACGAGGCAAACCATACTGTATTCATTCAGATAATGCTACCAACTTCGTTGGAGCCAATAAAGAATTAAAAGAGCTATATAACTTCTTATCTGAGTCAAGTGATATCATCTCTGACATGTGTGCAAATGACAATATTAATTGGAAATTCATTCCTCCCCGCGCCCCACATTTCGGTGGAATCTGGGAGGCGGCAGTAAAATCATGTAAATATCACTTATCACGGGTAATTAATAATACCCATCTTACATATGAGGAGTTCTACACAGTTTTAATACAAGTAGAAGCTATTTTGAACTCTAGACCGTTATACGCCTTATCCTCAGATCCTAATGACCTCTCTCCATTAACTCCTTCACACTTCCTCATTGGCAAGCCGTTGACCATGGTGCCAGATCCAACCTTGTCACACATCAAAGTAAATAAGCTGTCCAGGTGGCAAATGTTACAAAACATCAACCAACACTTTTGGAAATCCTGGGCAAGAGAATATGTGTCAACTCTGCAGCAGCGCCATAAGTGGAAGGTGTCATCAGAAAACGGATTTACAATAAATTCGTTGGTATTATTAAAGGACGAGGGATTACCTCCGTGTAAATGGCTGACCGGACGAATTGTTACGTGTCATCCAGGAAGAGAACGTGGTACGGGTAGTAACAGTCAAGACAGCACATGGAACCTTCCAGCGACCTGTCAGCAAATTGTGCCTACTGCCATTGCCCGCCAAAGTTGACGACACACTGGATAACTGACATCATGATGTGAATTATTTATTTATTTCATTGTTTTTATTGTTCAATACGCTAAATTATAATAGTATATCTTATTATTTCATCTTTTTTGCGTGGGAGTATGCTAACATAAATGTTAATAGCGAAGATTGTCCTATTTGGCGCTAGATGGCGACAAATAGGATTATTCGGTAGGCGTTAGCGCGCATGCACTAGACAATAAGGGTGATGTACAATACATGTAAAGACATATAGTATAGACAAGAAAATAAAGATACTTTTCACTAGAAGATTCTATCATTTCCGATACAGTCTGTTATATCGTAAACAGTAAGCTTGATGACGAAAGTCCAACTGCAAAATCAACACCAAAAAGAGCTTTATAAGGACTTCGTTTGATAATTCGGTGGTAAGACAAATATAATTAAAACTAATCCATAACAAGACAAATCATTTAATAACCGTCCTTTATTGATTGAGGAAAAAAATATTGAGATGTAGTTAAGCCTTCGTCACATATGTGTACCTCGTTATTTCCAGAACGATTCATCAAGTGTGCTTGCAAACGCCGCCGAGTACGCATAAAGTGCAAGAGGGTGTATTTGAAAAATTATAAAAGTGAAAATGCTGCGTGGAAAGCCGATCAGTGATGAAAAGCAATTGTCCGTAATCACACTTCATCAAGAAGGGTATTCGGTTCGACAAATTGGCGAAAAAGTGCGTCTAGTGTGGATAATATAATAAAACGGTACCGGACAACGAAAGGTTTAGATGACCGTGATCCACCAGGTCCTTCACAAATCACAACCAATGTTGATGATCAGCGAATCGTTTAAATTAGTAAACGAAATAGAAGACTGGCAGCTCCACAAATAGCAGCAGAATTCAATCTCCATTGTCCAAACGCGGTGTTCGTAAGCACTATTCAACGTCGAATAATTAGCACCCACTGTAAAACACGGTGATGGTTCCGTTATGGTGTGGGGCTGTTTCTTGTACACAATAGTAGGAGATCTGGTCCAAATAGAAGGTATTATGAGAAAAGAGCAGTATCGAAATATTCTCGAACAAAATCGAGTGCCTTCTGGTCGGCGATTGATAGAGGATAATTTGACTTTTATGCAGGATAATCCGAAATATACGGCACTATTGTGTAGGAATTATTCGAATACACTAGAAACAGATCTTACAAATAATGTCGTGGCCTGCAGTCCCGTTCTGAACCCCATCGAGCTCTTATAGGATGAGCTAGATAGCTTCGAAAAGTGGTTCCAAATACCAAACAAGATTTATGAGACATTTTATAGCAACAGTGGAAGAATTAAAGAACATAGGAGATCTTTCCAAAATAAAAAAAACCGATTCTCAGTATGCTAAACACTTATTAGAATGTGAATACGATTTCAACGACAATTTTAAAATATTGCACACACGAAATAAAATTAAATTTAAATAGTTTAAAAAGGTTAGAAATCAACAAATTAAAAAATACAAACTTATTATTAAATAACCAATTAGACATATCCAACTCCCCACTTTTAAACCGATTCAAAAAACCACCCCCACCAATGTCAACAGATATTACAACTTAAGTTTAAGTATTGTATGTATACTTGACAAAGTCACTGTGCGAGGGAAACATGTTGTATTTTTATTAATACAATTTTTGGATATTAAAACACGTTTGTTTATTTCAAGTGTTTTTGTGCATTTCATTAACAGTGGAACAGTTCGCCGGCCAACACTGCGATAAATCTTATCGAAAGAATGTCCAGAATTGTTCGAGCAGTTTTGAAAGCAAAGGGTGGATTCTTGGATGAAAAAAAAGTGTAATGATTTTATTGGATAAATATAATTATTTTCTACCATCTTATGTCAATAAAACTATATTTTGCCATATCTAAACAATTTTGTGTTTTATTTTTAGCGGAAGTAAGCACTTAAAAAAAACATCTGTTCCAGCTTCCGTGACCGGGAGTGTACTTCAAAATTTTTTGACATGTAACTAACTTTAAAAGCCTTCAATAGTGATCATGAACCAGAAGATTCTACGACATATAAAATGATTTAGATATCAATTATGTATATCTAAATTTCAAACCAAAACAAACGAAGAAATAAATACGAAGATATAATTAAATATTAAAAATCAATACACCACCCTATTGATAAACAGCCCACGCCAGATAATTCGTGAACTGCTACGAAAAACATGAAAACAATAATTACATACTACTCGCAAACCGCAATGAATTAAGGAGCACTAAGGATCGGAGAAGAAATTGTGTATAAATTGGGAAAGTATACGAAAAAATGGTTATTTCTTTTGTGGCATAAATCCCAATAATCCAGATTGTAGATTCTCTTTTGGTGCAATAAACTGAGCGGTTTATTGAATGTTGTAATTCATGTACACAGAAAATTAATTGCCTGATTTGAATATAACTGCATCAATTTGAATAAATGATAAGTTCATATATGATCAAATCTAATATTAATTCTCTATGAGAATCCTATACTTTTAAGATGAATGTATGTGCTTTTAAATTAAAATATGGTGCATATTTTAAGCTACTGGAGAAAAACGTTCATGATGGCGAAACCAGGTAATTAGAATGGATGAGCACTAAAACGCGGTAAAGCTTTTTGGAAAGAAAATGGAATAAAAAAATGGACGTCCTGTTGTTTACTCCTTATTATCTTCATATCCTTATACATAAACTACACCGATTTAGAATAAATTCAATTTTTTTACACATTTTATGCCTTAAAAAAAATAATATATATAATATCAGATGGAGCCTCAGCAGTTATTAATTCGCTATCAATATTTGTAAATCTAGTCAAATCCTCATTGTTAAATAGATTATTGATGTTATTTCGATCTATTCACGCTGAAAGAAGAAAGTTATCATTATCTGCACCACTAGGATATTTTAAAATCGATTGTGACAACGGAAGACCATCATCTACACCAAATAACGTGTTATGCAGAAACCCAGCATAACGGAAACAGTTTTCAATAGCTTTTGAAGTTACTCGTCTCCAAGCAGTGTTTATCATTACTACAGCGTCTAAATTCTCTTTACTTTCAAGGCAATCAAATAACGGAGTTAAAAAAATTCTTTTGTAATACGATTTCAGGCAGTGAATTACACCTTGATCAATCGGTTGTAGTGCTGCTGTAGTATAAGGAAGTAGGAAGACCAGCTTAATGAATTTAATGTTTTCTATATAAGAATGCGCTGGACAATTATCCACCATTAACAAAAATTTTCTATTTTTCCAATTCGCTGTCCCACTATCTTAGTTCATTTTCAAAAATGTCAGACGTCATCCATGCACTTTTGTTTGATGCATAGGAAACAGGAAATCGAGTACAATTTTTGAAACATCAAAATCATCGACTTTTCCTTGAACTGCTGCTTATGGCCAACACATTTTTCCTTTGAAATTTTAAAGTTTTATCCGGTGTTAGTTTGTAAAATAGTCCTATTTCGTCCACGTTAAAGATATCAACATTTTTTTAAGGCCGGTCAAATCCATCCAATTTAATCCAAGAACTGACAGTTTCTTTTGACATACTTCCAGCTTCGCCATGTATTGTTCCTGCAACGATATAGTATTTTCTTTTAAATCTGTCTATCCAGCTTCTGCTACATGTAAAATCAATATTCTGGAGTTTTCTAACTTTTCTGCTTTTACTTTTAAAATTTCTCCAGTAATCGATGCACGTTTATTTCTTTGGTAACTAAACGATTTATTAAAGCATAATCCTTGTCTTTTCTTACTACAGGTTTTCTAATTCTTAGTTTAGAAACATTTAAATTGATTACTCCTTTTAGCTTTTCTTCATTTTTCTTAATTGTGGACACTGTTGATTTTGATAAATTAAATTGCCGGCATATTTCTGAATTTGAACTCCTTGCTTCTAATTCAGAAAAAATAGATAACTTTTTCTAATAAATAAACTTTGTCTAATAAATTAAATCGTGAGGCGTATCTACTGTTATATGCTATTAGATGAACGGCAGCGCTTATGGCTCATGCATTATGGTGTTCCTCCCCATTTTTCACTTCATTTGAAAAAGTAAGGAATTCTTGTAGGACACACTGAATATCTACTATAGTGTAGTCTGCGATAGTATCGCTTATAACGTAAGTCGAATAAACCATTTCAAAGTTACAAAATGAAATCTTAGAAACCCATCTTCATAGGAGTTTTTTTCTTATTTTGATGAGCTCTATAAGCCCTCTAAAGGTATTTTTCAAAATCCTGTATATTGTTATCAAAATAGTTCCAAATTGAACAAAACATCGCACAGTACTCATTTGCTTATTTTAAAATCGAATAACAATGTTATATACATTTTATTTATATTCTATAGTTGACGTTAAAATCACTGACCATTCTATTACCAGTTTTTTAACAGTTTGTAATAAGATATGTTAATTTAAATAAAAATTGCAATCATTAAATTTGCAATAAATTTCGCAGCATCTCTTCTTAGAAAAGAGTAATTGTAATCGGACAAAACCGCTCTTTATGAAACATCATAAAAGTAAATTATTTTTAATGGTTAACCACATTCCAAATATTAATGTTGTATGTATCTTGGCGGACTATACGTCTGTATCATTGAACTCGTCATTTAATAATTTCTACGACTAAACTGTTATTCGTAAATATGTTATTAAAATATCAACGATTCTAGGCAACATTTTTCTATATTATCCTGTATTATGATAGAGATATTTTGCAAAAATATGTATATACATACATAGATTATAATTTTATTTTTAAACAACAATAAGGAATTTCCATTCGAAAATAAAAGGTTATGCGGTCGATTATACTGAACTGAATTATCAATATGTGTTAGATTGTTCTTAATATAAGTTAATTTTACCAGTGACGTAATCAGACTGGTTGATGTCTGTATTTAGTATGAATGCAAATCTACGGAAACAAGCATCTATGACAGAGTAAGAACGCCAGTTTAGAGATGAAAACGCGCATTTCTATTCATTTCTTTTTGCTTTTGCGAATTTGCATAACTGAAAATATATTTATATACATAATATAAATTTATCTTGGGATCAATGGGATCAGTATTGGCAAAATTTAGAATGTATGAATGAATCTGCCATTTTCAGTAATCGTATTTACCGAATTGATTTCGTAAGTGACGTTTTATTTATTTAAATAAGTATGTTTATATAAGTATTCTGTTTTCCGTTTTCTAGTTTATGTTTAGAGCAAAGAATATATGCGTCGCAGAGAAAATGTAATTTATTATAGTATTGAAATCGTACATAAGATACTTCGACTTCGCATAGTGAAACACCCTTAGACATTTAAGGGAGAAATCAGCTGTAAAAAGCATTGCGATATTTCAAATTTTTCCAAATATTATATGTTGTTTAGATTATTTCTTTTTTTTTTTTTTGGCGCCTTGGTCATTTCTCGCCATCTCCTGAAATATAATGCAAACTTTTTCGTAGATAAACTACGAATAAAACAATCTATAATGTATATTATTTCATATAACACACACAGGTGTACATGAAAACGTCAATACATAATTGTATATTACAAATTATAAAATTCATTTATATTATATTATTTATTATTAAAATTGTTTAGATTTCTTGTGTATGTATTTTCCAAGATATTGTTAGATGTTATTGTTCAGTATTATGACAATATTGTTTTGGTACTTCGTTATGAACTATAAAATTAACAGAACGCACCATTGCAGTTAAAAATAAATTAATGTTACAACATCAACACGTTTACTTTAGCATTAACATGAAAATACTGCTCTATTACAAAGGCTTCATGTATTCTTGGAATTTCTGTCTTGTTCAAGTTCCTGGTACAGTTCTTCTCATGTAAATTTTTTAAATATTGAATGTTGATAATAATTCATATGTAAAAGAAATGGTGGTTTTTAACATCAATAGTTTTACTTCTCACGTATTTTAGGAATCGCATCTAGGCCCATTTCTTGTATGTTATTAATAATAATAGCTTCTTTATTGCCAATCGTTTAACAAACCAATACACTGCTTTTAAATCTAAACCCTGATTTATTAATGCGATTCATAGAGAAAGCGTGTGAAGCAAGCACGAAGTACAACTAAAAACAACGCAAAGTATTTTCTAAATATACTACATCTATCAGTAAACAATATATAACAACAATTGAAAACTAAACAAAAAAAATAATAACCCGACCGGATGTTTTAATAGGCTAACAATCCAAAACATATCAAAGAAACAAAAAGTGGTATTTCACCACCAAATCATTGAAAAACTTAAACTCCTTTGGTAATAGAGAGTATTACATAGCGAAATGACCTACTAAACGTTACTGTGCAATGAAAGGGTGGATATTTAAAGTCTCGGAAGCGAGTAGTTTATTACAAAGAAGAGGATTTCCAAAAACTAGTACTTAAGTTTCTAGTGGGTTGACAGCTAGTCAACACTCGCTAGAAAACCATGCAGCATCCAAGTCGCAGTTCATCCCCTCAGTCGCAAGCTCCCAATCAGCCGTGTCATCGGCGTAACTATGCACGTGTAGTAGCAAGTATTTAATTCGATTATGTAATTCGTCTGTAAACCGTGAGAAAAAAGGCGTCGGGAATAGACCAATGAGTGATGGATTCGGTTTATTAATTAGAAAACTGTGAATAAGATTAGTGGCTTCATTATTGAATCAAAAGCCTTTCTGTAGTCAAGCATGATCAGTGCTATCATAAAACCGTGGTCCGATTTGTGATAGATTGGGTGATAGTCAATACAATAGATGTAGAAAATGCAGTCATTTGCTGATGCATAATTGCTTCCAAAATTTTAGAATATGTCAGAAGAATGCTTATAGGTTCAAGATCTTTATAGTTCAAAAGCTCATTGAATTTGGGCAGAGAATAAATTAAAGGGAGTTTTCAATACGCGGGGAAGACATACTCGCTCAAAGAAGCATTAATTATGTGTATTATATAAATATAATGTATGGGATGATGACAGCATAAGTTAAGCATTGTCGAGAAATTCAGACCTAATTTTATGTGTAATGGCGGTAATAGTATTTTATGAGCCTCCACCAGCGAATTATGGACTACGTTCTTTTCTCTATGAGTATATTGTTTTCTGGTTGGCGATTGCTTAACAGTATAGTACAAATTTCTCACTCGACTATTCCATTGACAAAGGAAACAGCAATACTTTGTGAATCAAAGTTGTAGACCAAGTAGAATTGCAACTACATTGAGATCAGCACTGATGTACCATTTATAGGTTTTGTAATTGATTTTATCAAGAAAACGTGTCATATTATCATATGTTTCCTTCATGTGCACGGCATGACCAACAGGAATGGAGGGGTAGATGTTTTCTATATGCCTATATGCAGAAGGACAGCTTTCAAACTCACTTTAGAAGTATCTATAAAAAGACGCCATTCTTCCGGTTGGTGTTTGTAACCTAATTCTCGCATTAAACCGTCAATATTTCTGCAAAATAAAAGACCTTCTTAAGTTAAAAAATACAGTGACAGTTCTTTCTGGCGATTTCGATATACAGAAATACGCGTACCCGGAGCTAACAACTTCCATCCTTGCAGTCTTGATCCTAATATTTCTGCCTGAGTTTTTGATAAATTGACATCTCGAACTAGGTCATTTAATTCCAATTGATTTATTAAATGAGGCATGTCCTATTGAGTTGGCAAATATTCTTCATCTGTGTCCGACAACTCTGAAATATATTCTTCTATCTCGGTTTCAACATGTTCTTGGTTCGAAACATCCATAGGACTTGGTACTGGCAAAGCTTCCGAATGAGGAACTGGACGAGTGGCAGAAGGTAAATTAGGGTAGGTAATTTTATCCTTATTTTTACTGGAAAACCCGCACCTCCGCAGTCTTTCGAATGATGCTTTTGTTCTGGCCAAAACATAGGCCTACCAAATGGCATAGCTATGCTCTTACCTTCTATCCAGCTCCTCAAAGTAACAGCACATCGTGCACAGACATTGTGAGGGGTCCACAACTTGTCTTGATTTGTAATTTTTTATTTAAAATAAAGGTTATACGATTTTTCTATTAACGGTGTAATATTTCGTCTATGCTGTTTAACGGTGAATTCTCCACATATGTACATAACAAAAACTGTTAGGATTGTTTACACACCTTTGGGACATTGCGAATTCAAGAGGCGTCTAGTTAGCCGTTTGTTTATCCATATTGTCTTTGGAATAACTCCATGTTATCAAAGACAGACATAAGTACGGTAAAAATGCTGAATTGCGAAGTACTGGTCTCTCTTCCTCTGCTTGAGGCTGCAGATGTCTTTAATGGCATTCTTTTAAAGGTGAAAATATCTTTTAAAACCTAAAATTTCATACGATATAACGGAGTGTCAGCAATATTTCTTATTCTGCGAAGCCAAATGATAATCTCTTTTAAGGTTACTGTTAATACAAATATGCAGCTCCTCAGGAACTTTGTATTGATGGTGCATGAGTTGTGCTCATACGAATGAGAATGTATTAGGTCTATTTTTCATTTTGTTTGAAATTATTACATTCAAAGCAATATTGTATGTTTTGGTTTGAATTTGCGGATCTTTCTTCGAATTCTTCAGTACTAAGATGATATATCATCAACATATAAACATGTGTCTTCGTCAGTGTTGAAAGACCGGCCGTTCATGTGTATTAAAAACCACAACAAATTCAATACGGGACCTTGTGGTACTTCATATTTAATGCCGGGGACTATGAACTTGTAACGATTGTTGCTTTAAGTGTCAAACCGATTTGTTTATAGTTAATTGCCTATTATTTATCCTACATAATTGATAACTTGTGGTGTATGATTCTTAACTACCTTACAGTTACCTTTTACAGTTTTATCTAAAGCTTTCCCAAATACACTCCTGTATCTACGTCTTATACTATCACAGTGTTAGAGTAAACACGTAGTATCAACTTTATTAATATAAATCGACTTGCCATTCACTGTTGGGAGCAAAGTGATTAACACCGCGGTATCATAAAAGGCGATATGATGCTGTCACAAAGCCATTTAAACACAACTTCCACACACTAAAACTGCACCGCAAGAGTTGCAGTGATAGCCAGACAAGTAATACAGCTTACGGACTCACTGCAACTAAGCTCCCACCACACATTAAAAAAAAATCTCAATTTCCACAACTAAAAACCTACATCTTATATGACGCGCAGTGTATGTACACTACTGTCCATAAATCAGGGATCACCTTTATGCTGCAGCATCTTTTCGTCTTTTTACCTACTTCTCGCGTCATAAATAAAAATAGATCATTATCAGCGCGTTATTTGGAAGTTCAACATCAACAATTGAAATTGGGAAATAGATTGAGTCACTGTAATCCCTTTATTGCCTGTTATTGGTGTTGTATACGATCTTAGAGAATTCATTGATTGAAGTGAATATAATGTATCAGTGTTCCAGTATTTCTTGTTTATGAAATTAAGATATTTTACGACAAATATAAAATACAATATCGGAAATATTAGTTTGTCTTTAGAAATTGTTGAAGAAGGTTGTGTTGCGCGTAGTTGGCAATAATAAGGAAAATAAAGGGTAAAAATGCCGAAACGAAAGGAACTAAGCCCGGGAACCCGTAGAGCAATAATAACCTTACGTAAAGAAAGTTATTCAATGCGTCAAATTGTAAAAAAAATTAAAGTTAACTCATAGAGGAGTTCAAGGAACAATAAAGCGCTACGAAACAACTGGCTCAACGCAGCCGAAAAAACGTTCTGGAAGACGAAGACCACAAGACAAGAAGATTTGCGGATAGCAGTATTATCTAAACGCAACAGACGACTGACAGCACCTGAAATTCGAACGGAACTCAATGCAAGCCGAAATAATCCGGTATCAGTAACGACTGTAAAGAGGCGCTTGAAGGAGGCAGGACTACATGGTCGAATTGCAGCCCTAAAACCGTTGCTGAGGCCACAAAATCGCAAAAAAGATTGCAATGGGCTAAGGATCATCGAAACTGGGATGTGGGTATGTGGCGCAAAGTTTTGTGGACGGATGAATCAAAATTTCAGGTGTTTGGTAGCAACCGACCCATGTTTGTTCGACGACGGGCAGGTGAAAGGATGTTGCCTGAATGCGTAGTGCCGACTGTCAAACATGGTGGTGGTGCTATGTTTGTTTGGGGGTCATTTTCTTTTGATAGTGTCGGAGATCTGCACCGTATTGATGATATTCTCACAAAAGAAACCTATCGAATCATATTGGAAGAGCATGCCATTCTGTCCGGACTGAGATTAATTGGAGAGGGTTTCTATTTGCTAGAAGATAATGACCCCAAACACACCATTAAACTTTGCAAAGGATATTTAAAACAAAAGGAAGAAGAGGGAATTCTAATAAATAGGGTTTGGCCTCCACAATCGTCCGATATTAATCCGATCGAACTATTGTGGGAGGAGTTGGATAGAAAAATTAGAGAACGTTGTCCGCAGTCGCAGAAACAGCTTTGGGAGATGCTTTTAGATGCATGGAATAGTATACCACCGAATACACTTAAAAAACTTGTGTTGAGGTTACTCAGAATTTGCGAAGAAGTTATTCGACAAAAAGGAGGTTACTTTGACGAAAGTAAATTAAAATAATAAGAATTTGTTGTTTGTTTATAACTTGTATATATTTTTGTTTTTCTAAGAATTTAAGTTTGTTTTTGTAAAAATTAATTTTTTCTTTGAATGTACTCCTTTTTTTTAAAAACTGTGTAGCATTTTACTTTGATTTAGGTAGTGATCCCTCATTTATGGACGGTAGTGTATGTGTTGTAATCAAAAAAATACAGTCGAAAGCAAAAAAAAACAGACAAAAAACAGTTTTAGAATCTATCAAAATTGACAATTTTACAATAGATTGTAGAAATTAGAAATAAATATGATTCTATGATCAGATATTCTTTCTATTCTTTATTAATATTTTCGAATTACTATGCTTGCTCAGGTTAAGCAAATATAAAACATCTTTATTGCTTGATTGACACTAGTTATCTAATGGCATTTTTAAATAAAGCCAGGTTTAGAAGACATACCATTTTTTTGTCTACTTATTGTTGCTTTCTATCGTATCTATCTATCGTAATTATATATACATAGGTATAAGGACAGTAAGAGAAAACGCCATTTAGAACTTGTCTCGTTATTTTTTACCTATTGCACTATTTTGTGCAATAATTTTATGAATGCATACTGTGAAATATAGTAAAAAAATATAATATATTTATCACTGGATCTTGGATCAGTTTGAATGGGGATCACTGTAGACATAAAGTCATTTTTATCTCTTCCATCCAATAAAGCTGTAAATGTATGGTGACACAAATTGGGAACCTTTTAAATTGCAGTCTGAAATAAAAAGTACGATCAAAATTAAAAGAAATCTGACATTTATTTCATTGAAGTAATTAGTACTTATAAACAGCAATAAAAGGTCGCTGCTGTTGGCTGACGCTTCCGTCCGTTAAATAAGGCGCGACTACAAAGAAAAACACTGCATCAACATACTTCTCAGAATCAAGACTTAAAAACAACAGTTACGTGGGGAATACCGCGGAAACAGGATGTACGTAGGATATTTGCGGCGAATACGTTTCTTAATTTCATTCTTATTTGTCCGAAGATAGATCCATATAACGCAAACACTTAAAGTTAAACGACCGCTGGATTGTCGGCATCTCTCATCGATCAATTCCGCTCTCATGTCGAACGGATTATAAGGAAGAATAAAAATTACGGTCATGGTTCGTTTCGTATTTGTTTTGCCCGTTCGTAGTGATGCCTTCTACCACGATATTAGTTTCTAGCGAGCGGCAGATGTTTCGACGTGTTTCATTTGTCGCGTGTGGGTAATATAGCGGAAATGCATTGACCGGGAGCATACGATAATAAACTATTATATAACCGTTATGTAATGTTGTCGTGTGTGGTATCATGTTTTTTTGCACTTTTTTAATTGAATCGTTTTTACATATTTTCTGAATAATTAATTTCCTTTTCTTAATTTATTTTTTATTTTGATCCTGCTTTAAACCACATATTGGAGGTTTTACGTACAAGATATACTTATCTCATTACTATCATCAAGGAAACGAAACGTCATTAACTGATACCATATTCAATTTGATCGTAAAATAGCAATCGAACTGGTTAGTGGCGAAGTATTATTACGTTATTGAGGAAGCTGGAGATTATTTGATTTATAGGATTGTTTGAGTCCGAGAAATAGTTCAGAATACCAAATATTTTTTGATATACAAAATAAATACATATTATGCAGCGTCCAATAAAAATTTACAACAAAATTCATTGGAATGTCATATCCAACCTTCTGACGCCACATTTTTAGCATGACGTTATGGATTAATTTTGTAAATTGTGATTACAGATTGCCATATAGGTCCACTTGGACTTCTTTTGATACCAATTAAATAATTACTAAATTGAGTCACACAGGTTCACAAGACTTATAGCTACTCACTCATTAATTGCACCCGAACAAATCACTTTAAATCTGCGAAAGACTTGGCCTTACCCTCTTTTTCATTAAAGTGCCAAACTCATCCCACAATGGAGGTGGATTCTTTGTGTGGGATATAGTGAATATTAGTACGGAATGTGAGTTTGTAATATAGGTACGAGGGCTTACTTAGCCATCCCGCTTCATTGAGCTTTTCTGCAATCAGTACTCTTTGATATCAAAAAATAAGGCAGGGATTTTGCACTTGAACTTAATAAATGTTTGAATATATAAGTTTTTATACTAGGGCATGATTTATGTATAAAAAGTACATGCCCAGACTTTTAACAGAGCCCATCATATAGTCATCTACAATCACAACCGAATAAAATTGTAAAAGATTTGAATGCATTTTATTTTAAACCCTACAATCGACACGAGTTAATCTTCGAACGGTTTTACTAAGCGACAGTGAGTGGAGTGTCAGTCGCGATAAGGATAATAGCGTATTTTTCGTAATGTTACATTACAATTATCGAAGAAACGATCACGTTAAATGTGGAGGAAATGGACTGACAAAGACAACACACTGTCGTTTTGTAAAACCGTTCGAAGACTGAGTCGTATTTAGTGTACGCATTTGCAATGTTTGCACGTTATTGATTGAAGGTTGGTCCCAAACTAATCCCTAGGTCATTAGTGTAAGCACACATCCTGCAACTATTAGAAATTGTATGAAAATTGCTTGGATACGGAATATACAACAATGGGCCTAAACTACTAGACTGAGGAACACTACCGGAAAGCCAGAAAAAAGAACGGAGATATAACTTTTAAAGAAAATCAGAACTTCGACTTTCATATCAAAATATTTCAAAATTGCTAATAGAATTTTATGATCGAAAGTGTCGAAGGCTTTTCTTCATCGACAATGCTGGAGATATCGCTCAATAAGACAGTAGTTTAATTATAACCAAGTCTAAATCCACTCTCTGAGAAGGCAAAAAATTATCAGAACCAGCTGCCTGCAAATTTTCATTATCAATTTAATCGAGATTGTCTCAAGTTGACATGGGGTTATATTTTAAAAAATGTATGGTAAAATCACCAAGCCAAATCTAATTATAGCACATACAAAGAATACTTGCCAGTATTGATTCCATACTTTCAAAAAAACGCAGCAAATTTGAAAGTGATAGATTTATATATGTACTTAATCGACAAGAATAGTGATATTATTGAGGAGTATTTTAATCCATACCTGTACTTTATTTTGATTAACATATGCCTAGTATGATACTATGCATTTACGAACGTTAACATCTGCTCCGTCATTACGTCCTGTTCTGTTTCTATGATAGAATTAAAATCGCCCAATATCCAGAAAGTTGTTTGATTTGGTAGCAGTCAAGCTAGTCTCCGTAAGAGTAGTCTTCAACATCGTTAAAGTGTACGACCAATCACCGAATATTAACTGCAAAGGGTTACAAGAAAATGCGCAACTAATGAAGACAATGATGTGAGCAGGTGCCACTAGTCCAGTAACAGCAGACATAGATATGTATAAATAATATCAATAACAGTTGCTCTAACTAAAAGAAAATATAAATATGTATATACTGTTAAAACGATGAATACTAGACAGATATCTTTCTTTGCTAAAAACTCTCGATACTTAACCTCTAATGAAAACTTAATTAATTAATTTGTTGTTAATTTGTTTAGTTTTTCAAGTTGATGAAGAATTTTGTTGAGATAGAACATTTGTTTTGTGTATGGTGTAGTATCGTTATATTAGAAGATGAAACATGTCTTTGTTCACACATGCCGAGCGTAAATACACATAACGGCAGAACAGTAACTATTCCCAGTTCTACAAATATACAACTACAACAATCACGATAACCAATACCAACCAGAACCCTAATAGCGCGTCTGCATAATAAATATCCGATGCATGCTAGTAGATTAGGGTCGTTCCCCGATGTACAAATCATAGTTTTATTGCATGGAAAGCAGATGGTTTTAAATATACTTACATGGCAACATTTTGGCCAAATCCCTCAAATCGCATGTAGTAGCATAAGCACTATATTTTGATTGTACGCAAAAATTATATTGAAATATATAGTTGAAATTAATATGTCTATTGTTACAACTGCGTTATAATTGCATCCGACTTCTTCGTAAATGACGAAAACCATACTGCAATATGTCTAATATATCGTATTCATTAAAAAAACTTAATAAGTGACTGCTAATTACAGTCTCATTAATTGAGAAAAGCTAGAGCTTCAAGATACAGGACGATAACTAACTCTTATTGGAAAGTGGTTTTTCATCTTCACGATGTTTCAGCTTATGATCCTTTTAAAATCCAACATGAGATTCCTAGAACGAATGGAGGTTGACAAACTTATGAAGGACTGAAACAATGTTTGGAGTTAGATCATTTAAAATACGTACACTTGGTTGCAAAACAATAGGACAAGTCAATTTACTCAATGTTATTTTGAGAACTAAATAAAAATAAAATAAAATAATGAGTATATATGGTTGCTACGAGTTGTTATAAATTTATATTATAATTGAACAAGTTGCAATTACACAGGTAAACTAAAATTGTCCCACTTTTGCATGTGTGTACAATCGAGTGTATCCATTTTTACGTCTACTCCCTACTTAACATTTGGTAAAACAAAATGTAACTAGGGTTAGTGGTAGGAGATCATCAAAAATTCCACAATTTTAAATATTTTCAATATTACCGTTAACATTAGAAACATTAGAAAAGAAGGTTGATTTTAATTGATAAAAATACATGCTTTAGCAGGATCGCTGATTTTCAGTCGACTTTTGTTTCTTAGTATTGACGTAATCTTTTGTTTTTTTTTTAATTGCAACCTCCTTTTTTTCTCTTTGATTTTGATAGATCTTTTCTTTCTATAACCGATGGTATAAAAATGTTGCAACCTTACATTGGAGAATTTTCGAGGAAATGTCAATTAAATGTTAGAAACCGTAAATTGTATCCAATCAGCGATCCTGCTAAAGCATGTATTTTTATCAAATAAAGTCGAACTGGTCGAGGATTTTTTGTAAAAAAATGTTTATTTCGCTTTTACTGAATTTATTCTATACTTTAGGCACACACTGTATATAGACATCGATAATGTGAAGCAAATTGGCAAAATATGGGAAATAGTTTTATTTTTTAAAGATTTTTAAAATGTAATTATGAATAATATTAAATTATAAACGGAGTTTAATATTACCAATATACCATATATTATTTACCAAACATCAACAAAGAAGGCAATAAACAGAAGAATATTCCTGAAAAAATTGTAAGAGTGTATGAAGCAAATAGCCCGTCTTATTTTAAAGTCAAATTTTGGTCAGATGGGGCAGATAATCCATTCATGACGACTCAAAGTGTGGGAGATCTCTAGAAACACGAACTGAAGAAATAATCAACAAAGTTGAAGATTTGATGTTGATTGACTGTCGTGTAAAAGTCGTCATTAGTGCTAGAGAAATATGAATATCAGAAACGAGCGTTTTTAAAATTCTACGTGAAGATTTGGGAATGAGCAAAGTGTCGACACGACGGATTTCCACGCTGCTCAATACTGAATAAAAATTGTATAGATGAAAAATTTGTAAAGACAAGATGTAGATTTCTTAAATAAAGTTGTGTCTTCCACAGTCCTGTTTTGCAGCATTCGCAAAATAATTTTCCGAAGTTGTAGCTGAAAAACATTTTGTTTGTTTTCTAAGTTGTTTCTGTCGTAGGTGACATAAAAGAATTTTCCTCGTACAATATCACTACTACAGGTCTAGTTTTTTGGTCTACATTATTAGTTCTTAACGACTGACGTATTCCATATTTTTTCAATATTTTATAAGGATGACTTTCTCTGCGGATATGTTAGTGACAGATCTGGTTAAGGTCTAGATCTAACATTGATATTGATCCACTGTTTTTAAAAGTGGGCAAGGAAAAATAAAACGAAACAATAAAAATTTCGTTAGTTGTTGTGGAAATACTGTGAAATGTAATATCTTAGAATACTAAAGAATATTTATATTATATTTATGTTATATCCTAGTATACAATTATATATGTATATGGAAAAAAAATACAATAGAAACTAACAACATTGAAAGTAAACGAATGAAAAGAAATTTACTGTTTGTCTAGCTGTATATAGTAGCCAGTTTACAGTCCGGGATATAACTGTTATTTGACACCAAGTGCTTGCATTTATGTTGCTTGACTCATAGATAATAAGTAATTTCCATGCATTTCAATACTTCTAAGAATACGGTGTTTGTGCTTTTAAAAAATGTATGCGAATCAAATTTACCAGACTGCTTATATCAGCTATCCTTTCAAACCCAAACAAAAAGAGAGGTTAACGTTTTCTTTAATTGAATTTGTATGAATACATACATATGTATGTGCAATATTGAATATTACATCTTGCGCTTAACATAAGCACAATACGAGGCGTACATTATTGAAAAACAATCTACACATGTGTCCATCTATATTTATTGATGTTAGATCATGTATTGGCGAATAATAGTTGGCGCATAATTACTTCCTCTTCTTGATTTACGTTTTATTCATGATTGGTATTTCTATTCTTTAATTATCGTCTAACCGCTTTAAATATTTGATACTGGAGATTCCTCATCGAGAAAATTTGACTGGAAATTTTTTACTGCAATCGAATGTAATAACAAAATAAAGAGCTGTTCTTTCCAACAATGAAAAATAGACACAAATCTTTTTTTTTCAAATGGAAGATGGAATACATCTTGGTAACGCAAATTCAGACATTTTTATTAATATTACCGTATTCAATAAGAATGACTCCTGCTTGGTTCTAAAACGCGATGAACATAGGCTCCGCAGCTGAAGATTTTGTTTTGGATATTTTTGGCATCAGAGAACCGTTGTAGATGTATTGTATGGATCGTAATTTTGTTTTTGGACCCCCGTTATATGTATATCTGTCTCATCTTAAATCATTTAATTCTGATATATTTAATGTTTTAGCAAATATAGAAAGTACCGATCCTGGAGAATCATGATTTCTACTTCCATCACAGCAGGATTACTTGCGTACGAAGATCCTCCGTTTCTTGAGTCATCTTGAATTGGTCGACTGCAAGTTCGAAAATAGTTCTAAGCAAATTCTGTTCCTTTGTTACGAATTTGATGACACTTTAAAGCCCAAAGTATCAAATGAACTGAAATCTAATTTGATGCAAATAACAAAATTTCATTATTGAACGTTACTGTATAATAATTAAATGTTTCTATCATGGCTAAAGATAGAGATTTTTCTACTTCTTGGACCTACTAGCGTTTAGCTATTGGTATGCTTTTATTAGTTCATCGTAATAATTGGTTAGATATTATTGCAAACAACAAAATTTTGGTTTAATTAAGAGGTATTTGAAAAAACTGAGTTTTCCCGGAAAAAAAATTAAACCAACTTTTATAATTCTTTAGCGCTACGTTAGTTATACCGTGCACATTTTGTACTACTACATATAGAAAAAATTGTAATGCGATAGTATATTGTTGACCCATGTAAAATTGTACATAGGAATTTAGAATACTACAGTAATATCTCGCAACAAATAATAGTCTCGTTATATTTCGTTCCTTCGCATCAATATGTTGCAAATCTGTGTACTGCTGAAGTGCTAATTAGTTAATAATAAGATAAATTTTACATTTTTAATTATTTTGTAAGGAATTTTATAACACAAATCAATTCATGTAATGGATTAGCTGACCTGTTTGAAAGTTCAAAATTGCTTCAAACTTACTCTCCCTCAATCAAAAAGAAAAATCTAAAATAGTTAAAATAACTCATTGTCTTAATCATATACATACATAAATATACATACGCCATACAGTAAATCTTGGTAAGAGCAAGTATTGTAGAAAAGCAACGGTTTCCTTTGCCGTTTGCTTTTTCCCAGAAATTTGTTCACTACATAGTGTAAAGTATCTAGACTTCCGAACACGGGCGTGGTTTCAGGGGGATTATAGGATTTGTATTCAACTGAGAATCCGGTCAGATCCACGAATATCGTTAGTATGTTAGTATTCTGAGAACACTGAGATATGACTTTAAAAACAACGTGAGTTATGTTAGATATTGATCATTAGAATTTGTGCGTGCTGTTTCTTAGATTTATATATAAATACAGGCTTAGGCTAAAATATAGAACCATGAATATCTCTAAAGTGAAAATAATTCCACAGTAAAATTTCTAACATACATATGTTGATAGTAGGTATAATTTTGTTTTCGTCTATGTTCGAGTTCTATTAAAAACATTTTTTATATTAAGTAGGGCGCCTCGCATTCCTTCACTATCTTTGTGAGGTGTCAGCATTATTAAAAATAATATCAAAATACATATATCTGGGAAGTTGTTAATTAAAATACACTCACCAGCAAAATAATCGATCCACTCAAAAAATTGATGAAGTTTGTTCGTTAATAAGTTTGTTATTTTAAATTCGATTTGATTTATTTTTTTTGCATAAGTATTGTAGGTAAGTTTAAATGTAATCTATCACATCTTTGGAATTTTAAGAAAATTTGGCGTACATCATTTTATACAGGGTGACACAAAGTCTGTTTTTTTTAAATCAACTTTAAAACCACATATGGATTGTCAAAGTTACTCCACCTTGTATTTTCTTATTTTGTTAACAAGACTCATCATGTCTTTACAATTTCTTTTTTTATTTATTACAATAGCTTAATTTTTGTAAAAGATACAAGGGTTTAAGAAAAATCTTACATTTTTACATTTTTCCTATGGTACGAAGAATAAGTTTACGAATTTAACCTAACACCGAATTTAATGAAAAGGAATTGAAAAGAAACTGAAAAACATAAAAGACTTAATACGAAGTGTTTCCTCCACGTGCACGGATAACAGCTCCAATTCGTCTTGGCATGCTCTCAAGTAAGTTTTTAATGTAAGCGTGGTTGATTTGATTCCATTCTTCAGTTAGAACGTCACTAAGCTGTTGTAAATTTGCAGGCGTTGGTACACGAGATCGTATTTTTTTCCCAAATGCATCCCAAACATGCTCAATTGGGGATAGATCTGGGCTTAGAGCAGGCCAATTTACTACTGAGATTTTAACCTCGGCTAAATACTCTCCGATAAACGGTGCAAAAGGAACAATATGTGGCTCTAAAACTTCTCTTATGTATCTATCGGCTGTCATGGCTCCCCCGTTAATTATAACCAAGTCCGTCCGAGCTTCAAAATTTATGCCACCCCACACCATTATCGAACCGCCTCCATAACTTACTCTAGGAAAAAAATAGTTTTGAAAGAAACGTTCACCAGTTCTCCGGTAAATTCTTTCACATCCATCTGGAATTCTAAGACAAAATCTGGACTCATCCGTGAATAGGATGTTGCTCCATTCTTCGTTACCCCAATTTACATGTTCCCTATCAAATCTAAGGCGTTCAACTCGATGGTGTCTCAATAACTCTAGACCAGTTGCAGATCTCCTAGAACGCAGTCCAACATCAAACAGCCGCCTTCTTATTGTTCTATCACTTACTTGAACTTGCCTTACGTCCTCTAATCTGTTTTTCATTTGCACAGAAGTAACTTATCTGTCCCTCAAAACAGTTAACGTTATAAAGCGATTATCTCGCTCACTAGTAGATTTCTTTCGACCACAATGATTTCTTCTTGTATATATACTATACCAAATTCATTAAACCGTTTAACAGCTCTTTGAACTTTACATCTTGAAACTCCCAACGCACTGGCCACATAATACTGTGACCTACCATCCTGAATCAAAGCAACAACTCTCGCTGCGTCGGTTACAGAAAGATCCATATTTTAAATTACTATTCGAGAAGAAACACGTTCACAACTGACAGTATTTCAATATCCCTCTATGCAAAAACGATAAATTCGTACACTTATTGTTATTACCATAGGGAAAATGTTAAAATGTAAGATTTTTCTTAAACCCCATCTTTTACAAAAATTAAGCTATTGTAATAAATAAAAAAAGAAATTGTAAAGAAATGATGTGTCTTGTTAACAAAATAAGAAAATACAAGGTAGAGCAACTTTGACAATCCATATGTGGTTTTAAAGTTGATTTAAAAAAACAGACTTTGTGTCACCCTGTATAAAATGATGTACGCCAAATTTTCTTAAAATTCCAAAGATGTGATAGATTACATTTAGATTTACCTACAATATGCAAAAAAAATGAATCAAATCGAATCTAAAATAAACTTATTAACGAACAAACTTCATCAATTTTTTGAGTGGATCGATTGTTTTGCTGGTGAGTTTGTAATTTCGTAAATGTTAAAAGCGTCTTATTACCACATTTTCGGAAAATTTTTAATTAAGAGAAATTTGGTAACAATTTACTTTTAGAAATATGTAAAAATTGTGTTTTGCTATGCGTCAAAATCAGGCATATTAGTTTTGCACCTAATATCCATTTATTAAATAGTAAGATCGATATTATCTTGGAGTTCATCGGTGGAATTGCTAGTTACAAAAACGAATGTATAAATGTTTAGGTAGATTATTGATCCTCAGCGGAAACGGTCCAAAACTCTGCTTTCCTGTTCTGGCTACCATTTTTCGATTTTTTATATATGATGAAGTTTCATTCCAGTTTTTCCAATTTAGTAAATAGTAGTTTTTACTTTTTTTGTATTTATTAGAACATATCTTGCTATTGGGAGCAAAGTGATTGACAGTGCGGGCTTATAAAAGGCGATATCATGCTGTCACAAAGCCATTTGAACACAATTTACACAGACAAAGTTGCACCGCGAGAGTTGCATGATAGCCAGACAAGTAATACAGCTTACGGGGTCGCTGCAACTAAGCACCCACCACACATAAAAAAATATATACAGACAGAAACATTTTCATCGCAGGAGCCTGTTTTCGATATAACTACGACAGCAAAAGGCGATACATACAGTACTGGACAGATAGAAGTTTACGCTGGTTAATTTTTGGGGTGTATTGGTGAATTTTGTCATCAAGAATCGCCTAAAGATGTTCAATAGGGTTTAGGTTGGGTGACTAGGGCGGTCAGCCTAACAGCTGAACATTTGCATCGGCAAAGTATTGCGTGGCAACCCTGCTTTTATGCTTAGGGTCGTTATCTTGCATGAAAATAAATTCTTCCAACTCCATTTTATCAACGGAAGTTTGTAGATTTTCCTGTAGGAGCGTTAGGTAGGCTACCCCAGTCAACCTATCTTCTATTGCGACTAAATTTCCTACACCAGACTTGGAGAAACTACTCCATAATATTAAGGTACCTCCAGCATATTTTACTGTCCGCTGCCAGAGCGTTACTATGTTGTAAGAACGTTTAAAAATTAAAAAAGACCTATACACTGGTAAAAGACACAAAATCTACCTTAAAACCTACTGACAATGAGAGTACAATTACTGCGTGTAACAAAGATATTAAAAACTAATACCCATTAATATCAACACACCACGATTCTATAACCAATTAAAATTACACAAAAAGAAACAGTAATCAGACTAATACTAAACTGTATCAATTCACCCTCTGATAAATCAAAATAAACAAGATATTATTAAATGACAACAAACTTTAAAACAACCTACATATTATATAATCCATTTTATAATCCATAAAAATTTATGACTCAGATATACTGGTATTACATATTTAAGGCCCTCACAAACAAAACATCGCGAAAATATTTCGAAACTATTTAATTGGCTACCTCATAAAATTATTGTAAATTTAACAATAAATTCGACAAAATGACGGACGGCTATATTCTCTAAAAATATTAATATAATATTGCAATGTTGTATTTTTTTATGTAAAGATAGGACTATAGATCTTTTCAGTGACGATGGACACAAAACTATGCTAAACAAAACATTAATTATACATAAATATGTACATCGACTATGAATATTTCATCGTTTAGTATCTTCAATACGAATTTACTTAGCTAACAAACCACAACTTCTTCGGTAAGATATTGGAAACAAAAGGTTTTAGTAAATATGCCATCCTCGCCATCCACCGAATTTGCTACTCCAAATCGTATCTGAACATTCATTATTGCCAGTCTAGAAAATTACTCAGCCAATTGTTTGGGACCAGAAACCAGTTCACTATACCTTTTTTATTTACATCCTGATTGATTTTGTGTATACAGAACAAGTATTTTTCGACAGATATGTATATGAATCATTTAGAATATCAGAGCTAAAATAAAAATCTTTCCAGCATCTTTAGACCACATAAATGAAACCTTTTTGCAACAACTTTAACTCACTTTAACTTCAGTAGTAAATTTTCTGTTTCGAATAGCCGAGTTTTAATTAAATAAAACAGAGAGATTATTTTTTATATTTTAGTTTCCATAGTATACTACTTATCATTTTCTTCATAAAAGCCATAATATCGATAGTATTTCGATTTGTTAATTCTTTCCTTCATTAATTAGATAGCAAGAGGTTGAAAAGCAGTTACAAAAAATAATGAAGGTGAACACGGAAATGAAATACGACATCCGCAATGAATGATGTATGAAATTATCGAATAGAATAGCTAATTACGCGATTTTCAAATTGATTTGATAAACTGAGTTATATGTTATTGTTATTAACTATACGATATTCACATATCACTACGTATTAATTTTCGTTTTGACGTTTCAAGTTTAAAAACCGATGAAAACATTGTTCTTTAATCTACGCTTGAATTTTGATATCTTAAATTATATCAAATTTTAACGATTACATTATTTTGGGTGTTGGCGCCAAGCGGAATGAATGCAGACGTACACCACTATAGCTACACGTGTAAAAACATTTTATGCAACAGATAACGACGTTATTGTGAGTCCTGCATTTACTGCTTTTTAAATGTTTACGGTTTTACGATCGTCGGAGAAGGCCACGCACCGTTCACGCTCAAGTTCAGATTCTAATGCACATGCGATATAACATTGTATTTACAGTAGGTATATACGGCAAACATACAATAGCTGCACTGTTTCCTAATATACACGTGTGCTAATTTGGCTGTCTGATTGTGACATCCTGCGACGCGTAATCGGTAACGTTGTTTACCCGGAACGTGCTTATAATGATCATCCAAAATTATTGGTTCGGATTACTATACACAATGACTCACCAAAAAATACACGTTTCATTGATGAAATTTTTGAGGCATCTCTCTGACGACTTGCATTGAGACAAAAAGTTTAATAAATATTTTCCTGTTTTTTTTTTAATCAACAACGTTTTCCTAAATCATATAAATGCAGTCCAAACGTAAATGATTGTTTGAAAAACGCTTCTACAATGTTATGTAAAATGTCTACATGCCGCTGCAATATTAACAAAACATTAAAAGAAATTTCGAATGTAATTACATCTACTCTACACTTTTACGGCTATAAAAAAGTATAGTCTGAAATGCCCATCACGTTAGCTTCCCCAGTATGGTATTAAGTATTAACTTCTTCCCTAAGTACCCTTCATCATACTCTGTGACTAATGTTTGTCCACATCCATATAATTATTGACTGCCTTATTATCGCCCTGCAAATGATCAAATAGCTCACTAATATAAATTCAGAATAATGAAGGTGCCAAGACGGAGCCCTGCAGGATCGACAAACATATTAATTCAAACAGGTTTTTTTACCAAATGAAGATGTAATACTACTAATATAAATTCAGAATAATGAAGGTGCCAAGACGGAGCCCTGCAGGATCGACAAACATATTAATTCAAACAGGTTTTTTTACCAAATGAAGATGTAATTTGATGTCTCACGGTGGGTTTTTCAGTTTTAGTTCAACTGGAAGGTTCCAAATGTACGTCAGTCCGATTTGAAACAAAAATCCAACTCAAATTAAACCGAGCAAAGTACTCAATTCGGTAATTGTGGTTTTGTTTTTGTGGGTGGGTGCTACTTGCAGTGACTTGTGCAGTGTGTGTATGTAACTTACGGCCACCTAGTAGTAATGTTGTCCCCATGATTGGAAGCTCTGATCACATAATCTCGCATATGTTTTCTATGGTGGATCACCTCATATGTGTATTTAATGTTACTTGCTGCGAGACTAATATCTCGCCGCATATTCTGACTCTAACGGTTTGGTGAACCCATCAGAAACACTGACACATTGCTTGATCTAATTGTCAAACTTAGTTGCCTCTTTGGGAACTATTGCTGCTGATTTGATCTCGAACCACAGACTGTCCTACTGCATGTGATTTATCTCTGTTAGTTTGTAAGGCTCCTCCTAAAATAGTTAAATGTGGAAATTTCAAAAATATTGATTACGCTGCGTTACTGATTACTATGATTTAGGTGATTTTTTGGTTGTTTCCTGACAAATTACGATAAAAGGGATTAATATCAACAAACTTGACATTTCGCTGATCATACTGTCAGCCGTGCACGGCAATACCCGAAAGATACATCTTTATGGAACAGTGGCCGTGAAAGCCTACATTCGATTATTGGACGCCTCTATGGGGAGGACATCTACCAGAAGACCAGGAAATTGGACAAGTTAAGCAAGAAGACGAGCCAACTGCTAGCCTCGTTAGCGTTCCTATGACGCTGCCGAGACCAGGATGTGACACCAAATTTCGTCAAGATACTTAGGACCACCAGTGCTAACAGAATTATTCGCCGAGCAGAGAAAGCACTTACACGAGAAAGAGTGCGCCGGACATACTACGAACTCAATTTAATATCCAACGAACTTTACCACCTACGTTTGAAAATAGGTCGACTACAACCTGAGGGAACCCGAACAACTTCAACCGAGAAGACGGATACAGATTGAGCAAGGTATGGAAGTTGGCGCTGGAGAGCCCGAAGATACGGACCAGAGGACGATAACGAACGCGCTTCAGCGGACTGGAACGGATACGTATCACTGGAACGGAACAGGGACTGGATCTATAATGAGGAACAGAAGACATCAACATCAGTCTTTAGAGAACTTTTTTTACAGGGGGCATCGGCTGGCCATGAGCTATTATTAGACCGACTTAAAATGTTACCTTTCCGCATTTGCCGTGGAATTTGGAAAACTACAGAAAACCAAACGCAGAAAGGAAGCGCTGGGGTTCGAACCCAGTACTGCCAGACTACGAGGCAAGTGTGCAAGTCACTAAGCTACTAGCCCGATTGTATCTATACCTTCTATATCAATTTCACTGCCTCTTTCCTTTTTATTATCTATAATAAATTATTGTATCCGTGCTATTGTGATTTTAGAACTGACGTATATTACATGATTTGTATGTAAATTATTTAAACGATATAAGTGGCCTAAATTTAATTAACTGTCAGTATCATTTTCCATACATAGAAGGTAATCCATCCACCTGAACCTCTAATAAATCTCTAAATAATTCTTAGAGGACCCTGCTCTTGTAGCCGTAATTTGTACCAATTATGAGTAGGTATACTTCCTTTTTTAATTTTCATATTTATTTTTCAAAATTATTGCAAATCTATGAATTTTTCCACTTCGTGTGTTGAATTATTTCGATATATTTTTCCAAAACAGGCGATCTGTTTTTTATACTTAATTGTGTGTGTTTACTTTCCACGCGATCAAGCAATAATTTGACTTGAAAATTTTGTAGGACGGTATCCTTCTGATAACTTGAGATATTTTAACTCAATGCAACACAACACTAACATAGATAAGCACAAAATGAAAGAAATTATCCTACAAATGCTAATTTACAAATTCCAGATGTAGTATTTTTCTATTAGTTACTACATATTTCGAATAAAAAGAAAATGCATCAATCTTAAAAAATGCAAAAATGCTTCTGACAAACATGTAACACCTCAAATTTATTAAAGAAGCTAGACAACCTTTCGAAATATAGATGAGCCATAACCTTTATTATAGTCTAAATAATAATTTTACCAGTTTTCTATTATATACGTTCATATTGATTGATACTTTTGGTTGAACTTTCTTTCTTCATGACTACCCTACTTTTATACCTATTTCTGCGAGTAACTATTAATTTCGATGTGAGAACCAAAGTCTGTGTATCCGTTTGTTTATGGTATTTTGTCATCGTACTTGTTTAATCTTGTTTACAAAAATATCAATGAGTTTTAGCGTGGTATTATCTCAGATTATTATAATTAGTATATAAACAGTACGATCTTGTTTTTTAAAATATTCTGAGCTTAATAAACTTATCCTGGTGTTACCCCAATTTAATCAATTAGTTGATTTCTATTTGAAAATATTGTTTGGTATGGAAACTCGTACCCCCCCCCCCCCTGTTTTTCATCTTTTGATAGGTGTCGTGGATATCCATCGTCGCTAATTTTGAGTATCTTTCATGCGATAAGGACAGTAACTTGCTGCTGATTACTGTTTTGTTTAGGTATAATTTTGTCTATGAATCACGTTGTGATAGGTAGCTTTCAAATGACATGTTACTCTCACATTGTTGCCATTGAAAAACAAGTTGACAATGTTGCCATCTTGATCTTAATGATTATACAACCCATTATTTACAAAAATTCATCTATTGTACAAGGTGTCCCGCTAGTGTTTTGACATTTCTGCGAGGATTTTCACATTAGCGAAACATAACCTAGCAATAACACTTTTTAGAACGATTTTTAGGTATCTTAGACTAATCTCGGCAAGAAAAGGGAGGCCGTTTTGGACTCAGTAAAACCTGTACTTTCCGTTAAATTGCTTATAAATTGCCAATTCAGTGGTCGACATTCGGAAGTTTAGCCAATGGATTTACTTCAAGTACATTGTTTGGGTGAAATTATTCCTCCAATTCCCATGAAGCTAAAATACACATAATGCATTATTAAATATGTACTTTTATTACTGCAAATGTCCACGCCTTAACTATAAAAAAACTTATACGTATCTAATTCTTGCAAAATCGTGCACGCAGATAAAAATGCACGTATAAACGCTTCATATACCTACACATATTGCCTATAAATTGTCAATTCAGTGGTCGACATACGGAAGTCTTACAAATACATTATATTCTTACATTAAAACAATGTTGTTTTGCGTCAAAACAATTTTCTTAGAAAATAATATTCTTGTGATAACACAATATAGTTTTGCGGATATACAAATACGGGATTGTTTTGAACTGAAACAGTCTGTTTTAACTCAAGATAATATTTCTCTGCGTGATATAGAGTGCCATTTAAAAAAATGAAGTAATCTTTTGACGAAGTTCCGGAAATGCGTTAAATTATTTCTGACGACCGGAAGTAGGTATTCATCTTCTGTTGATGTCATTGTCTTTACCGGATTATATAGTTTACGTATTCTTGATTTCATTTCGATACCTCTTTTCAGGATCAAGCTATCGCGGCATACGAAAAACACCGAATCGGAATAGTTTTTACAAAAGCGTAAAATATCTCCATAACTATTAGGAATAGGGGTAAGGTAGTTTATATAAAGTGGGAATATTTTTTAGAGTACCATTCAAAAATTCCAAAATATATAGGGTGTCCCATTTAAAATAACGGAGCAAGTATGTGTTTACCTACTTTTGAGACACTCTGTGTAGTTAAAAATATTTTTGGGTTATGCAGAACATAAATTGAGATAACTTTTCTTTATAACTTTTTTGTCTATTTTCACAAATATGGCAGATATGTAAGATCCACGTTGAAACGGGACACCGATACTTTACATATGTCAATTCTTTTTTGTTTCGATCTTGTCGTTCAAAAGTCGAAGGGAGTAAGAGACTTTATACTTGTACTATATACCTAGTAAATACATAGTATAAATAATTAGTTTATAGGTATTTTAAAAATATATTATCCCGATTAACTGGAGAATGTGATGCTTGTCTTTTTTGCTTTTAAATTTTGTATTCGAAGCCTTTTATGCAATTTTGTTTTAGTTGTTAATAAATCTAATTGGTGCTTGTATAACTACCAAGACAAATTTTCATGATTAATAACAGAAACTGTTCCATCTATACACGAAAATTCCATTATTGTTATTTATAAAATTTACAAATGATAATATTTTCTCAACACAATTAATCTCATAGTTTAAAATGTCAGAAATGAATAGAATTTATCATTCTCAAAACAATCTCTAAAGTTATTTACCAATGTCGTCGATAACAAACCTTTGCCTTGTGTACTCATTCATTGTTCGTAACTTCGTATATGTATAGAAATTTATTTAACTGTCGTTGTTTTATTGATGTCATTAGACAGAAAAGCTCGGTGGATTTGACACTGACGTGCTTATTCGACAAGTCGCTATATACCGCAATCGCAATGACGATAATGTCGACGACAAACAAGCTTATCCGTACAACTGGGACGCATGAAGGAAAGCACTGAAATTGACAGTTTGTCGACCTAAAATTAAATTGAAGGCTGAAGAGATAGGAAGCAGACGGAATGCAATCCTGGAATATAACGTTCTGGCTGTGTGTTGGCTTTCTTTTCATTTTGGTTAGTGGTCTACCGTTGCTAATTTTGTGTTTGTAATTAATATTTGGACAACGTAAATACCCGGAAGCGTTGTAAAAATGTTATTTTTAATGTGTATGGAGGTTTCGAGAATTACGATGTTAAAAATATTCATTGCTTAGATCATCTTTGTACTTAGAGTAGCTATATATACAGTGTATATAAGTGTGTTAATAAGATCTGGAACAAATTAGATTAAATTGTAATGCTCGGACAGGTCAACTATGTTTACTAAGAGCGGATAATCTTGTGATCTACGTTGAGATTTCTCTGCATAGTTATTTTTAATGATGACATTTATTGCTCTTACAGCAAGATTGGTGTTCTTTGCAGGTATACAACATCTTATTATATAGGTTAGATAATATTTTCGAAAAAAATTGCAGATAACTTCTTGTTTAAATCAAAAAAACGACTATTTAAAAGTTGCCAGTCCACGGAAACTATTACAGTGAAATCTCTCTAAAACGGACATAACTTCCATAACTTTTGTCCGGACAAATTATCTTGAAATAATTCAATTCGGATAGTTCATATATTTACAAAAATATATTAAGCTAAACGCGAACTCTAGAAAAAACGACTATGGTTCCGATCAGTTGGAGGAGAAGCTCTCCAGGTCTGGTGGCACAAAGCTAGTTTGAGTTATGCGTTCAACGCGCTTAATAAAGTCCGGATTGTCTGTTTAGGCATTACGGGGACCCTGTCCTCGACGCCGACTGTAGCGATGGAAACGATCCTTGGGCTTCCTTTTCTCCAGCTCGTGTTGTGGTGGGACGCAGCCCTAAGGGTCTACAGAGCAAAATGCAGTGGGTACAGGGGACGGATCGGTAGAAATTTTATTTGACAGCCAACCTGTCCTTAGAGCACTACAGGCTGTCAGGTTTAATACCGAGGTGGTACTTGACTACCATAGAAGGCCCAAAAAACTGGCGGAACATCACAGCATTACGCTTACATGGGTACCAAGCCACTCTGGAATCAGAAGCAACAAAATAGCTCACAAGTTAGCAAGAGGTACGAGTTCTTATGGCAACATCAAATCTTTTGCTAGATCTGAACTCGCTGCTAGGCATTGCTCCTACTGGAATGCACTTGCTGGCGTGAGACACTAATAGTTTCGGGATCCGTCCAAATGAGAAAAGGGTTCGCAAGGTAGTCTTTATGAGCAGATACAGGCTGAGGTTATTGACAGGGCTCTTAACCGGTCATTACACACTGAATAAACACATGCATCTCACGGGCCTAGTAAACTCTCCCATGTGTAGAAGTTGTGGGAGTGCGGACGAAACTCCAATCCATCTTCTTGCTGACTGTCCAACAGCGGACAGGGAGAAGGGGATATGTTTTATTCAATGTAACTCTAATTCTTTTAAGATATTCCATAACTTCAATCTTCACGTCTGTACCTCCATCAGAGATTGTTTTAAACTTGGATTGTCTCCGTAACTAGAGCTAAACCAATATTTAGAATAAGTTGTATGTTGTGTATGCTATTTAATTTTGTCAGTTAGTGACTTAAAAACTTTACTAGCGACCACAGAATTTACTTCTAAATAACAAGAAATTAAGAGGCAGGAATTGAATCTCTTTCCATCGGCAAGACTTCCGTTAAAAAGATGGGCTTCTAAAGTTGATCTTCTATTATGTTTTGAAAAAATTTACCGCTTTGTTTCAATCTGTTGATGAACACAATCTGACTTAGAGCTAAAAGAACAGTGTCAAAATATATTTAAAGATGCCATGGAAAGTATAAGAATAATATCATTAACTAATTAGTTATTTTAGTTCAATTCGAATTGATGTAGTGGGGCAATTTTGTTGAGCGCTATTTTGTCGGGACTAATTTGTCGGAATTTTTATGTTGCGAGCTGTTTTGATAAGTCATGTTAATAAATACAATGTTTTTCCTTCGCTTCGAGACTCTCTAATAATGCGTAAATAATTATGGCGCCATCGTATTATATCGTCACGGCCATTAATATCAATCGTTTGCCAATCTTTTCAAACGAAAAACCAAACTCAGTAATAGTAATTTGTAGAAAAAATCATCAGACACCCACAAATTTTCTTTTTTTTATTTTTCTTTATGAATTATATACAAACTTATTTTGTTTTATATTCCTAATAATTTATTATGAAAACAAATATCTTATATCACGTCTGGTATTATAAACAAATGAAATTCATATTGATCATACAATACTAACACTAACTGAGTATATGCTATTCTGGGACGTATTTAGAAAGTCTTTCTTTTCACTTTTCTTTTATATTAGGATGAAGAACATTCCGAAATTAAAGTCCAACAGTAGTCAGCAAGCATCTCGCTATTCCAGTTGCCCTGATAGCGTTTTTTAATAGTAGAAATATCCTGATGAAATCTTTCCCCATGCTCGTCACTAACATCGCCAAGATTTGGGGGCAAGAAGTTCAGGTGCGAATGCAAGAAATGTATTTTAAGACTCATATTACAGCCTAATGCATGGTAACTTCCAACTAGTTCACTAACAATTTCCTCGTAATCTTCAGATTTTTTATTTCCTAAGAAATTCTTTGTCACACTTTTAAATGCATCCCAAGCAGTCCGTTCTAAATCGCTTAAGACACAAATTCTCGATCCTGTTGTAACAGATTAATCTGGGGTCCTATAAAAATCCCCTCTTTAAGTTTTGCCTCAGATATATTAGAAAACTTTTGTTTAAGGTATCGAAATCCTGGTCCCTCGTTGTTCAATGCTTTGACGAAATTCTTTATCAGACCTAATTTTATGTGTAATGGCGGTAAAAGTATTTTATGAGCCTCCACCAACGAATTATGGACTACGTTCTTTTCTCCAGGAGTATATTGTATTCTGGTTGGCCATTGCTTAACAGTATAGTGCAAATTTCTCGCTCGATTATCCCATTCACAACGAAAACAGCAATACTTTGTGAATCCAAGTTGTAGACCAAGTAGAATTGCAACTACTTTGAGATCAGCACTGATGTACCATTTATAGGTTTTGTGATTGATTTTATCAAGAAGACGTGTCATATTAGCATATGTTTCCTTCCGTGACCCGTCAAAATGGCCCGAGACAAAATAGCCCCGACGAAATAGCCCAGGACAAAAGAGCCCAGGATAAAAGAGTTCCGACAAAAGAGCCCAGGGCAAAATCTGAAATTGTGATGGGTGCGTTATTTGTTATTATTTTCATGATTACATCTTTATACTCGCGATAATATGAAACCGCATTTGTATTTAATTACCTATTAAAAATAATATTTGTTGTTCGGAATCCGTTAATAGTATTGTAGGTTTATTTATTAATAGAGCCATATAACGCGAAAATATTTATTAGAAAACGCATTTTGCAAATTGCCAACAAACATATACCATACGGTAACTGTGACAGAAATAAAAGTAAAATTGCAGAAACTAAAATTCGGATTCCGAACAACAAATGTTATTTTTAATGGGTAATTAAATACGAATGCAGTTTCATATTGTGGCGAGTATAAAGATGTAATCATGAAAAAAATTCAAAAAAGCGCACATATCATCAATTTCAGATTTTTCCCCTATTTTATATTGGGCTCTTTCGTCGGAGCTCTTTTATCCTCTTTTGTCCTGGGGTATTTTGTCGGGGCTATTTTGTCTCGGGCCATTTTGACGGGGCACCGTTTCCTTCATCTGCACGGCATGACCAACAGGAATGGAGGGGTAGATGTTTCCTATATGAAGGACAGCTTTCAAACTCAATTTAGAAGCATCTATAAAAATACGCCATTCTTCCGGTTGGTGTTTGCAACCTAATTCTCGCATTAAACCGTCAACATTTTTGCAAAATGCAAGATCTTCAGTTGAAAAATACTGTGGCAGTTCTTTCTGGCGATTTCGATATACAGAAATACGCGTACCCGGAGCTAACAACGTTCATCCTTGCAGTCTTGCTCCTAATATTTCTGCCTGAGTTTTCGATAAATTAAGATCTCCAGCTAGGTCATTTAATTCCAATTGATTTATTAAATGAGGCGTGTTTTCTTGAGATGGCAAATATTCTTCATCTGTGGCCGACAACTCTGAAATGTATTCTTCTACCTCGGTTTCAACATGTTCTTGGTTCGAAACATCCATAGGACTTGGTACTAACAAAGCTTCCGAATGAGGAACTGGACGGGTGGCAGAAAGTAAATTAGGATAGATAATTGTATCCTTATTTTTACTGGAAAATCCGAACGTCTTTGTACAGCAAAAGTAGCAGTCTGCCGAATGATCCTTTTGTTCTCGCCAAATCATAGGCCTACCAAATGGCATAGCTATGCTCTTATAAAATCCTTTATCCAGCTCCTCAAAGTAACAGACATTATGAGGGGTCCACAACTTGTCTTGATTTGTAATTTTTAATTTAAAATAAAGGTTATACGATTTTTCTATTAACGGTGTAATATTTCGTCTATGTTGTTTAACGGTGAATTTTCCACATACATAACAAAAACTGTTAGGATTGTTGTGTGGACATTGCGAATTCAAAAACCGTTTAACTAATGTTACTGCCATACGTTGAGTCAATTGGAGTCGAATAACGTGTCTGTAGGATCTGATATATGTATACTCACATATGCACAGATCTCTTAATTCCTTGATTTGATTGGTTCTAGAGAAAAAAAGGGAGTGGTTTAACGACTATGAGGCACAAATGAAGCCCAAACATGTTAAATCCTGTTCAGACATTCCCGTTACTATGATAATAACATGATACTTTCTTTTAACTTACTCATAAAAAAATATCTTTAGACATACAGTACATTTAATACATTTCTCAGAAACCTGACTAGCCAATTTTTGAAAATATTTTCAGAATTACAATGAAAAAGTCCATAACGTACACGTATCAGAGTGTAAGAAAAAAAAACCCTGTTGACCAGTGTTATAAAAGTTTCCTTTTCTGCCTAACGCAGTTAAAAAATGTCTAAATCTTATTCATTAATTGGATCTTTTTCTCGTATTGAACATATTGTTGCCTGTTATAACTAAATAAGCTGGTTTCTTCTTTAAAAACGATGTGACGGTGTCTATTTCTCTTGGCAATTCCCGATGATGTTCATCACTTACAGAGCTACAGTTGTCGGGGGAAAAAATCAATGTGGCATCAATTCTTTGTAATTGTTAGCTTTGTAGTTTCCGCGAAATTTAGCTGCTGCACGTCTTTCAAGCTTCTTTTCTAACAGCATAATACGACAAGTGTGTATTCTTGACGGGCTTGGAGGTCTGTGGACGTACGGATATCTCCTCGCATCTTTAATTTTGGCTTCACTTGAATGCGGAAACTTTTCTCTGAGATAACGAAATGCTGTGAGTTATAAGTCATGGCAAAAAATTGACAAAATGGTTTAGCAGTTCTAATCTTATATGAAAAGTTCACGTTCAACGTTCTTTGATTCAGGTTCCAATGAGCACTTTGTGTAAGTGTAAGTATGATGGCTACAATTTTCAACTCGCCACAGAAATGCAATTTGTGTTGTTGTTACTAGAAGATGCGTTTTCATAGCATTCTTTTATTTGTCTTGCATGTGCTATAGAGGCAGAGAATAATATATTGCCATTATATAATAAAACTAAATCTGATTAAACTATTCTTTGTTTTTGTCATGCAATTAAACCTATGAGCACTTGCATATTACAGAAAAGTACTCTTACAGGTGTGCTATATACATACATATAAGTTATAATATACATACATATGTATTTAATAACGAAGATTTAGTATGTGAACTATAGTGATGTGAATCATTAACTAATTGCTATATTTGTTTCATTGTTTCGAGAAATAGATTCTTTTGTTTATATATGTAGATTATTTAATTTGTATTTCGTTAACATACACAGTTAATAGATAAGCTTACATAAATAGTCAGTTGCTTCAATATTCATAGATACTGTTGAAAGTCTCGTTGTAACAAGCAATAACGTCATCGAATTGCTTGTCTTTGCATACAATTCGCTATTTCTGGCATAGCGCAGTTAATGGACGTTCGCTTTCTACAAGAAAGATTAAGATTTTAGGTCGCGAAAGTTTAAGATTGAATCGGGTGCTACTTGATTAATTCGCAATAGATGCTGCGCAATCTTTGATCTGGTGATTGTATTGTAATAGTATAAAATTCTGGTTTCATACAAATTAATATTGAAAGTAGATGGCGAATTTTTGCCACTCATAGCATAGGTACCTTCTGTTTAGACATTATGTGCAATTGCATATGTGTGTGTAAAAAACAAATAGAGAAGAATCTAATCTGAAAATATTTTTAGTTATGTATGTATGGATGTTCGTGAAAATTGTACGTTTATTTACAAATTGCCCGAAATTGAAACATTTAAGAATCATGGAATTATCCATTTCATGGGCACAGTGTAAAGGATACATTGCAAAATGTATTCTTCGTTCAAGACGAATTCTATGACATGAAATATAATTTTGTAATCAGAAAATGTTTCCAGTTAAAATTAAAAAAAATTACGCAAAGTCAATATCAAAACGATAAAATAAAATCAATTTTGTTTTCGCAAATATTTAAAGAATTTTTTTCAATTCTAGCGACACTTATTGGTAATGTTTCTATGAAAATACAGCTCCTATGTATTGAACCTAATAGGATTCATATTTGTACAATAAAACTTTTAGGTCAAACTATAATTTATAATAAATATTTCCAGTTCTATGATATCGAAAGCTTTCACGGTCTGAGTCTCTGTTATGAGGGCTTCCGGATTTTGACCGCGTCATAGTAAAGTACATACATATATACACTACAAAATAAAATAAAACAAAATGAAAAAGAAAAATACAAAAATATATACACAACTTCTTCAAACTCGACGTTTCGCCACTAATGTAAGTGGCTTCTTCAGGAGCAAAACTAGCCGAGGGGCGCCAGAAGGTCACGGTAACTCGATGTGTCAACCACGCTAGAGGCGAAACGTCGAGTTTGAGTAAGTTGGATATATATTTTTTGTATTTTTCTTTTTCATTTTCTTTTATTTTATTTTGTATTGTATATATGTACTTTACTATGACGCGGTCAAAACCCTGTTTTAAATGTCTTTGTGTTTTTGTTTAAAGAACGATGATGAACGACGATGACTTTGTTTCACGGATTTCATTTCGAATCTACGCTTCTTCACATCATTTTTTTTATACAATTGGTCCATATGACTTGTTTTATTATTTTCAAGGTATTCGATAAAACAGACTAGTCATGACTGTGTAAGGTAGACCCACAACTTTTTCCTGTTTATTTCTTTTCAGTAATCACCAAGGCAACAAGCATAGTAATTTTGCAAATTGTCCAAAAGAAACGTTACTTGTTTAAATTTTTATAAACTATATTGCTTTTCGCTTAGAAAGTTCTTGATATCGATAGATGTGTTTCAGGGTTTAGTCTTTGGTCCAATATTGTTTTTGGTTTATATTTAAGGATTATGCGACAAAATTTCTGACACATTGCTAATTTTATATACGCATTCAGTAGAAATAGGGTGTTAGCGCCAAAAAGAGCTTCTAAATAAGTTGCAGACAATAAGCTTGTACTAACTAAAAACATATTTCAATTGAGAGATATAAAAAATGAGGATGGATTTTCAGCAGATCTTCGACTACAATGACCACCACATACGCTTATGCAAATTGTAACAAATTGGTTTGTCATCATCAAAAGTGACGTTATTTATATCTCATTTGTTTGAAGAACGTCAATTTGTGGAATATCTTCGTGTAAGGTTAGCTACGTTTTGTTCTGGATTACTGCATGGGTCAAGTCTTGATCCGCTTCTGTTTCTTCTATTTATTAATACAGTTATTGTAATTAGACGTGATTATCTGATTTCCATTTCCATATAAATTGCAAAACAATAGCCATTGACTGTTTCTGATTATTAAGCAAAGTCAAGTTTAATACTCCTAGGCTAAAGACACGCAACCAACAGACTCAACTATTCTAACTGTTATGGTTTTCAAGTTATCGAGCTATCAAGATTTAATGCAGTATTTTATCGTTCCATCATCGATTTATGCTTTTAATTAATTACGAACAATATAATACGTGATACAGGCAATTTTATAGAGCTTCAAAATTTGTGAAGTTTATGTAGAACTTTGGATGTATGTATCTGCATTATTAATTTAATTCACAATTGCTTTTTTAATTTCAATAAGTTTGTTAATTATTCACCAACGTTTACAAGTAGTTGATAATTCTAAAATAATTTCAACAATATTATAAATTATCTTAAACTAAATCGTGTTTCTCTTGTATTGTACTTACAGATCCGGAATGGGCATCATACAATATCGGTATTTTTATATGCACAAGATGTTCGGGAGTTCACAGGAGTATGGGTGTGCACATCAGTAAAGTGAAACATTTAAAATTGGACCGATGGGAAGATTCGCAGGTGAAACGGATGAAAGAAGTGGGGAATTTGAACGCGAAATTAAAATACGAAGAGCGAGTACCGCCATGTTACAGAAAACCGGCAGAAAACGATCCACAGTAAGTAATTATTTCACATTCTTTTTTGTTGCCTAATTGGAATCCATAAGTAATTAATTAAAGTATGGAAAGTGCGAAACAATGTTTAGTAGAACATTTTAATTATTTATACATCACCCTAAATGTGTGGAAATAGCACTGCAAAAATAATTAGCGATTGAGTTGCTGAAATGTACACTCTTTTTTGTTTGTTGTATTGCATAAAATAATTGTGGTTAGGTTATGTCACATAAGCAAGGCCAAAATTTTCTCATTGTAAAATTGAGTGTTGTAAAACGTGACACATGACACGTGATATTTAATTTATAATGACAATATTTAAAAGTGCATCATGAATAAAGAATACAGAGGAAATACTGTGTCTCCAATTAAACTTTTATTTAAAATAGCCTATTATATTAATGTAAAGTTCGTAGCATTGAAAAGCATTATACAGTAGACCTCGTTTATAACGGAGTCGCATACAACATACTTTCGGTTACAGCGTACATTTTCGTTGGTCCCGGCAAAGCCCTATATGAAATAATGTATTTTTGTTCTGATATTACGTACATATTTATTGCGTACTTCTGTTATTACGTACAAAAATTATGTTTTTTTTATAACGTACTTGATTTTCTAGTAACGTACTTAATATAAGAACTTGGGATAAAGATCTCCCAAAACAGAAAAGAAAAATTTTATTCCCTGTGTAAGCGATCTTAAAATATTCGTCCGGGGTTTCTACCACCGAATTCCACCTCCGTGTTGCAGCTAATGGACCAAGGAATTATTCATTGTGTATCTCTTTATTATTTTATAAATAAAAATACATTTTGATAGTATACAGTACAAATCTTGCACATATAGTCGGGGCCGGGCTTAATCACGAACAGAATTAGCTCGATAACTTAAAATTGTAACAAACCTATACCGCGGTAGTACCAATGCGCACCGTACCACCCTCTACGTTAGCGCCCTTGTCGCCAGCGACCCGGCTTCGCCCACGCACCCCCACTACCGAACATTCCCGAGCCCTCACGGACCACGGACTGGGGACTACAAAAGGAGGCCACCCGGGCCGTAACAGTCAGTCTGACGCCGGACTCGCCCCTAAGGGAAACCAGGAAGCACTGGAAGGTCTTCCCCTTTGGTCAGGTGCACTGTTGAGGTCTCTGCCTATGGTATCCCAAGATTAGGACGGTGAATCTAGCCGACACGACGCCGACGTCAGGTGCCGTCCCGACGCGTCCCGCCGACCGCTACGTCACTTCCATTCTTTTATTTAATGACTGATGTGTATATTATTATGTATGAAATAAAGCATTTTAACAATACTCGTGAGTCGTTACAACTGGCGCCCAACTAAGTGGCCCGAAGCCAAGACGGGAAGAAAAGGTCTCCGCGAGCACTGTCCAGAAAAGGTCTCCGCGAGCACTGCCCAGAAAAGGTCTCCGCGAGCACTGTCCAGAAAAGGTCTCCGCGAGCACTGTCCAGAAAAGGTCTCCGCGAGCACTGTCCAGAAAAGGTCTCCGGGAGCACTGTCCAAAAAAGGTCTCCGCGAGCACTGCCCAGAAAAGGTCTCCGCGAGCACTGTCCAGAAAAGGTCTCCGCGAGCACTGTCCAGAAAAGGTCTCCGGGAGCACTGTCCAAAAAAGGTCTCCGCGAGCACTGCCCAGAAAAGGTCTCCGCGAGCACTGTCCAGAAAAGGTCTCCGCGAGCACTGTCCAAAAAAGGTCTCCGCGAGCACTGCCCAGAAAAGGTCTCCGGGAGCACTGTCCAAAAAAGGTCTCCGCGAGCACTGCCCAGAAAAGGTCTCCGCGAGCACTGTCCAGAAGGTCTCCAAGTCGAAAGGAGCACTGTCCAGAAGGTCTCCAAGTCGAAAGGAGCACTGTCCAGAAGGTCTCCAAGTCCACGGGAGCACTGTCCAGAAGGTCTCCAAGTCGAAAGGAGCACTGTCCAGAAGGTCCCCAAGTCGAAAGGAGCACTGCCCAGAAGGTCTCCAAGTCGAAAGGAGCACTGCCCAAAAAGGTCCCCAGTCCACGGGAGCACTGTCCAGAAGGTCTCCAGTCCACGGGAGCACCGCCAAGAGTTTTCACGAGCCCTGTCCAGAGGGTTTTCCCGCTGTTAAGAAGCCATCCGAAGGAAGCGTCACATGGAACACGTCGGCCTTGGCCTAGGTCTGACGTCGGTTGCCATAGCCTTTTGGTTCCTGTTCCGTCACTTCTGGCAGAAACGAACTACCGAGCCCGTCACTGAGGAAGTCGAACTCGAGGACCGCACAAACTTTGCGCAGGGAATTCTCCGCCCGGAACAAAGGATTGACGTATGGTAAGGACGCGACGCACCTCCTACGACATGGCCGTCCAACTATCCGAGGATCAATGCCGCGAACTGATGCGCACCGCCCAACCTCAGCACAGAAACAGACACTTCACCCAGTGCACTGCCCGCTTCGATGGAACCCGAACCCAGGCCGCGGTTACGGAATTCCTGACCGCCATAAAAATATTCAAGTCCGTAGAAAGGATCACGGACGCCGACGCCCTCACCGGTTTGCCACTGTTACTCACCGGCGAGGCCAGCACGTGGTGGAATGGAATAAAAGGTACCATCGCCACTTTCTCAGACGCCACCCAAGCCATCCAGCTTGCCTTTGCCCCTCAGAGGCCAAATTTCCGGGTATTTAGCGAAATCTTTGCTTGTACCCAGACCGCAGAGATGACGACGGATCAGTTCGTCACCTCCCAACGGGACAGATTCTCCCAGCTCTCAGAAGACCTGCCTGAGAAGTGGCAGATCGATATGGTGTACGCCCTATTACGCTCCAAGATCAGGGATCGCGTACCCCGCGACGACGTCACCACCTTCCAGGACCTCCTGAAGAAGGCCCGAGTAATTGAAGCCGCCGAACGAGACCACAAAGGCCTCAAACCCGCAAAACCTGCCGCCGAGCCTGCTCGAGCCCGAGTCAAATGTGACTTCTGCAAGAACTTCGGACACCCCGTATCCGAATGCCGGAAGAAGGCCCGTACCCAAGCACCCACGGAGGAAGCGGCGCCCCGTCCTAGCACCAGCACCCCAACGAACCCCATCCAGTGTTACGGATGCGGCACCCCAGGGGTCATCCGCCGGAACTGCCCGCGATGCTCAAAGGCCCCGGTCCCCGTCAGTTTCTGCTACGTGGACACGCAATCGATGGAGCGACCAGCCGTGGAAATCACCATCCACGGGATACGAGGCACCGCCTACCTCGACAGTGGAGCGAAGGCCACCCTCGCTAGCCCGGAGCTTTACCGGATTCTAGCCCAGTTCGGACACAGTTTCGCCGAGAAGACCATCAACCTAGTCCAGGCCGATGGAAAAAGCCGGATCACGACGGTGCGCTCAACCACCGTCCCCGTCCTGCTGAAAGGAAGAACCATCAAGACCACGTTCCTGGCCCTTCCCGACACACCAAACGCCAAGACTCTATTGGGAGTGGATTTCCTGCACGACGCTGGTTTAGTTGTCGATTACAAGCATGCCCAGTGGCACTTCCATGGGAATCGGCATCAATGTTACGGTTTCCTACCCAAGGACCAACAGCCCCTCCACCCTGAGGAAATGCAAAAACCCAAGCGTTCTCGTGGTCAAAGCCCCAGCCTCACAGTCCCAATCGCCGGACTGCTCCATGAGCAGCAACCACCCTCTGGCCCGACCGAGCCAGAACCCATGCAGTGTGACCACGAGTCACAGCTCATCGAGGGATATGGACCTACTTATCCCGCACCCCATGCGGAGGACATCCGCCATGCAGCCCAAGTCCTGCAACCCCTGGACAGCCAGTCCCGCGCTGCCTATATGTGGAACGACGCCCAACAAGTACTGGACGCCATCTGGCCCACCACCGCCAACGATCTCGAGACCCTAGATCTCGCAGCCATGGAACCCCGTCCACTGTGCCTACGTACCGACGAAGGTACCCACCTCAACGCTGATGAAGCCGCCCCCAGGAATGTCAAAGAGCTGCTGACATTCCTGCAAACGTGCAACTGGTACCGCCGGTTCATTCCCCGCTTCGCCGAGGTTGCCCGCCCGCTAACCAACCTGACGAAGAAAACCGCTGTATGGACATGGACCACACCTGAGGAAGAAGCTTTCCAAAAGCTCAAGACCGCCCTAACCACCGCCCCAATTTTGCGACAGGCCGAGCCAGGATCCCCCTACATCCTGAGGACCGATGCCAGCGCCTACGCGATAGGTGCAGTATTACTCCAGGGGGAGGGACCCGAGGAGCATCCCGTCGAATACGCCAGCCGCCTCCTGCTGCCTGCCGAGCGGAACTATTCGACCACCGAACGGGAAGCCCTGGCCATCGTTTGGGCCGTACAGAAGTTTCGAGGCTATATCGAAGAAGCCTCCACGGTGGTCATCACGGACCATCAGCCTCTCAAGTGGCTGATGTCACTCAAGTCGCCCAGCGGACGGCTTGCCCGATGGTCGTTGCAGCTGCAACCCTTCAATTTGGAGATAGGCTACGGCCCTGGAAGAGCGAACGTTGTTGCCGATACCCTATCCAGGCCCCCAGGATCTCCGGATCCCGATCCAATACCCGTGGGATTCGTCTCCATAGACCTCCCGCAAATTGGAGCCGAGCAGCTACGAACGGAGCAACTCAGCGACCCCGAACTAAGGAAAATCACCGAGGCTCTGGAATCCTCCCAACCAGAAGTTGCCTGCCGATGGACTGCCCGAGGATATCTCCTGTTCCAGGGAGTCCTTTACCAGTACTCAGCTGAGGGTGACAACGAGGAACCCCGCCTAGTCGTCCCCGAGTGCAACCGTCCCAAAATTCTCCAAGAATTCCACGACGCCCCGGAGGCTGGACATTTTGGAGCTGAACGGACCATCCACAAGATCACCCGCCGGTTCTACTGGCCTGGACTCCGGCGAGCCGTTAAGGACTACGTCCAGCAATGCACCTCTTGCCAACGCTACAAGGCTAGCAACCGGAAACCCGAAGGTCTACTCCAGACCCCTGTCATGTACCAAAGGTTTGAATCCCTGGCCATCGACCTATTTGGTCCCCTCCCAAAAGGACCCGGTGAAGAAACCTGGATCCTGATAGTCGAGGATTGTAGCTCCCGCTGGATCGAGCTATTCGCCCTGCCCCAAGCCACTGCCGAAGCCTGTGCTAAAACCCTCGTTGCCGAGGTATTCCTGCGATTTGGGATTCCCCGCCGAATCATCTCCGATAACGGAACCCAATTCGTCAGCGGAATCATGCAGCAGATTTGCCACTGCCTAGACATAGAACAGAAATTTACCCCCGTGTACCACCCCGCAGCCAACATGGTGGAACGCAAGAACAGGGACATGAAGACCCTATTGGGTATCCTAGTGGGTACCTCCCACACGACATGGCCCGAGAAGCTGCCATCAATCCGGTTCGCCCTGAATACGGCCCACTGCTTAAGCACCGGACGAACCCCAGCATTCCTGACTTTTGGTCGACAACCCCGGACCCCGAGTGAGATCACTCATGATTTCCGAACCATCGTCCAGAGTGAAAACTTCATTCCCGAAATTACCCCGAGGTTACTGCAAATAGCAGAGACGCTGAAGGACGCCCAGGAACAACACACCCGAGAGCAAGAACGCCGGAAGGAAACCAGCGATCAGCACCGGAACCCTGCCACCGTCTACAGCCCTGGAGACTACGTTTGGGTCACCTCCCATACCCCCAGCAATGCCGCCAAGGGGTATACAGCCAAACTCAGACCCCGGCGTGATGGACCCTACGTCATCCTCGCTGCCAAGGGCCCCTGCAGTTACGAGGTCGCCGCCGAGGACGACCCCGCACCCAAAACACCCAAGGACTCAGAACCTCGACGAGGACGCCCCACGGTTCTGAAGGGGGAGATTGTAACAAACCTATACCGCGGTAGTACCAATGCGCACCGTACCACCCTCTACGTTAGCGCCCTTGTCGCCAGCGACCCGGCTTCGCCCACGCACCCCCACTACCGAACATTCCCGAGCCCTCACGGACCACGGACTGGGGACTACAAAAGGAGGCCACCCGGGCCGTAACAGTCAGTCTGACGCCGGACTCGCCCCTAAGGGAAACCAGGAAGCACTGGAAGGTCTTCCCCTTTGGTCAGGTGCACTGTTGAGGTCTCTGCCTATGGTATCCCAAGATTAGGACGGTGAATCTAGCCGACACGACGCCGACGTCAGGTGCCGTCCCGACGCGTCCCGCCGACCGCTACGTCACTTCCATTCTTTTATTTAATGACTGATGTGTATATTATTATGTATGAAATAAAGCATTTTAACAATACTCGTGAGTCGTTACAAAATCTATAACATTTAGAATAGTGCTCTCGCAGACTATTTGGAGAAAATTTCATGCTCTATAAAAAAACGTAAAGTGTTTCGATATCTTCTTTCGTTAAGCCTACGTCTGCAAAGAAAGGGACAATTAGGGTTATTTTTCCCTATTTTTCCCTTTTTTTGCGAATCCAGCTTTAACTGTGTAAGATATCAAGAAGACCTTTTTTGCAGAGCATATAATTTTCTACAAAATGTCGAGGAAAGCACTATTCTAGTTGTTATGGTTTTCAAGTTCTCAAGGTAATTTTGTTCATGACTAAACCAAACATCGACCATAGGTGCATGATTTGTACAGTATGTATACATAATCTTTGGTTATATTATTTTATAACACACTTCTTTTTTAACGTACTGTTTTGTATGGGCCCGACGAGTACGTTATATGCGAGTTTTACTGTACGTAGTGCAAAAAGTAATATTAATGTTTTGTTCTGTTTCAACTGTCGAAAAATAAAATGGCCTAAAATTTATCACACGTAATTTATACATTATATTCCTATGTGACCTGAATTACAACAAAATTATTTGTATCTTTCTGGGCTACTAATTATGTTTATAATATTAAATTTATTGCGTGTTGATCAAGTTCGAAACGAAATTAATAACTATACATTATCAAAAAAACAAAAATAGAAAATTTCTGCGACACTTTGATTTTTTAATATATTGAGTAGTATGTGTGCAAGATATCTTATCTTTAACTATTTTTTGAAAGAAAACTTACTTGCAGTTACATGCAATAAAAAGTAAACACGAACTTTTCGGCTGTGTGAACGAACTTGAAATTTTGACAATCTCAAAACAAACGTCAGTGTCAATCTATCATATCACTTATTTCAGTGACATTTTTTGTAATTGATGACCTGATGATTCGGAAAAAAGGTACATGTTTTTTACATTCTGCTTCAAATGCAAGCTACAAGAAGTGAATTGGTTAAGTAGTGACGTATCATTTCGTGCTCTCCATATAATGTAATTGAAATCTGTCAAAGTATATTTTAGATGTTACTCTTGTGAGCAAAAAACAGGAGGCACTGTTTTTGCGTGGGGACTACTTAAGTGACTATCTTTACTCGTAATACTTAGGGTCATATTTATAGTTCATGCTTGACGTTGTTTCGATGCTTGAGCACGCGATTTTGACACATTTGTGACATTTGTAATGACATGGAGTACATGGAGGAGAAGGATAATTTAAATCGGAAATAGGTAGGTTCTGGACATAAAACACATTGAGTCATATTTATAGTTCGTGCTTGAGGTTGTATCGATGCTTGAGCACGCGATTTTGACGTAAATTTCAGTACAAATGTGTTAAAATCGCGTGCTCAAGCATAGATACAACCTAAAGCACGAACTATAAATATGAGCCTCAATGTGTTTTAAGTCCAGAACCAATTTTCCGATTTAAATTATCCTTTTCCTCCATGTCCTCCGTGTTGCATTTTTTATACATTCTTCTATACTCTTCAAAAATTGAGCATTTTCAAATTTTAATTAGCATAATTTGACGTACAGTATTGTGCAATAAAATCTGGGACAACTCTTATGAGCATAAATCCCAAGTTTTTACCTGTGCAAACGGATCTGCCGTGACATACAGCATTTTCAGTTTGTTATTAAGTCAATTGACATTCCATGAGTATGAGGCCTTAATTACACGATTTAAATATGTTTGTCCCACATTTTATTGCACAGTACTATACACTTTGCAAATTAATCAAATACCCCGAAAATTACAATGCTAAAGAAAATTGATATGTAGGCTTTTCATAAATGACGAACAAAAATAGTGTTTTCATTAATTGAACACCCTGTATATTGTGGATTTTTTAGGTTAGAATTGATTAATTTTCGAGATATTAACATTTTTGTTTAATTTCTTCAAAGATTTCAATTTTTTATTCATATTTTAATTCTGTACGACTATTTCATCTCAGGGAGATTGTTATATTTACAGAGTATTTACATGTTCGCGTATTGAAGAATATCTTTTTCTTTAAATTAAACATCCTCTACATTTTATTGTACAGAAATGGAAGCACTTTTATCCGATATCAAACTTCCTATATCTTGTTATATAAACTTTTTAGTTAGTGAAATAAATAAGGGAAACACTGATATAGATTTCTACAACTTGATATAGTATTCTTGTCCATAAAGGTGCTTTTGCAATCCTTAATAAAACAAGAAGATAATCCATACATCATTTTGCGTACATCACTTAAAACTACAGCAAGAATTGACAGAAGATAGCTACTAGAAACGGTTACGATTCTGTGTTCAAATAATTGAAGAAATATACAGGACATTTTTTTCACTGAAGAGACAATATTTCGCACTAACTATTTTCAGGAATAAATTCGTGTCATGTTAGAAATATAATTTTGTTATCAAGTTTGTGATTATTTGCACGCGGTGCTGCAAAACAAATGGATAGAAAGAAGAGAAGCAAAACGTTGGCCAACGAGATCTCAAGATCTCTTAATTAATGTTTATACTTCTATATTAAGGAAAGAGAAAATGGCTTCTACAACACCTGATGCACGACATGAAGTTCTACACAATAATAGGCAATTTGCAGCATAAGAGAAAAAAATTAATAAATGCACGCCGCTCATGTTTCGAAGTATTGAATTCTTGTTTTGAAAAAAGACCGTATATTTGAAAATATTTTTTTTTGTTTTGTTTATTTGAAATTAATGATTATTAAAAATAATGATTTTGAAAGCTTAATTTTATGTATCAACAATAAAGCACGTTTTATAACTTTATAAGAATTGCGCAATATTACTTTTGTTCGTTTTGTTTGTTTGTTCGTTAATATCGCTTTATATATGCAATCTCCATCGTTCCTTGAAATCGATACCCGAGTATCGACTCCTAAGTATGCATACCGTGATTATCTGAGGTATTAGGGAATTGATACCGGTTACGGTATCGAGTACTAGACGATGTTTCCCTTTGATTGATATTTACCTAAAATTCTGTGCTCTTTACCAATTCGCTTGAGAGGCAGCTACTGTCGATCTTATTCTTGATCGTTTAAATAGAATTTTAATGTACAATTAACGCTAAAATGCTTGCAAAATTACTTACGAAGAGAAAGTAGTTACAAGTGCATTTAAAGATACTGGCCTAGTCTAGCAGCTGTCCCTTGTTTCCATTAAACCAGTTTATACGGTCTCGGCAGTTACCAATTAAGAACGGTTTGGGTTAGTGCTTCTTGAACTACAATTAGCTGTTGCTACGCGCTGATTATTCCAACCTACAATTTTTATTACTAACAAACACGTAGCGAAATATACATGTTTATATTAAGTAAGTCTGCATTAAACCAAGAAAATCATTTTTTTTTGTATATCCACAAGTAAATATTTTTTCATTATAAAAAAAATACTGTTTTGTTCGTGTTTCCCTGAGATAAGATAATATAGATTTTGAGCCAAACCTGCAATACTTTTACATCGAGTATATTATATACTTAATTTTAGAAAAATTCATTGGAAAAAGTAGCAAATTCAAATAATACAACCGCCGAAAAAAGCTGTACGCAGAGCGAAATTGCTGGCATATCAAAGTTTTGCATAAAGAGAAAAGAAAGATGAGAAACGAATAATAATCCCCATCATGACGCGATCACACCTACTCTGATATCGCTTTACCGTTTCTACAATATCTTGATGGAATCTTTCTCCTTGTTCATCACCCATCTTTCCCAAATTAACAGAAAAGAAATCCGAATGGGACTGCAAAAAATGAACTTTGAGCGACATTCTACATCTAAAATTTTTATAGTTTTCTAGCAAATTAGCTACGATATATTGGTAGCTTTCACTCTCTTGATTTCTCAGAAAATGTTTGCAAACATTTTTAAATGAAGTCCATGCTGCCAGATCTTGGGAAAGCTTCCTAATTTGTGGACCAACAAATATTTTTTTGCAAACTTTTGCACCAGACAGCCTTGGAAATTTATCCCAGGTGCCTTCGCCTAATATGCTCGAGCTTGTTACAATACTTTTTAATTTTAAATTTTCCGTTAATTTTAGTGAAACCAGATAAAAATATTATTTTGAAACTGTGACGTGATACCACATGCTAGAGTACAGTTTTTATGTTAAGATAATGCAAAATACTACAATTTTAGATTGTTAAGCCAGTTACAAAAATCGTGCCGACTAGTGTAATTAGCTTCATAACTACGTTGGTTTTGAGAAGTTCATTCCAGTAATTCTGATCTATCTAATCCATAGAAGTTTTAGTAGATGTGTATCTATGTATTTTAATACAGGCATGCGTTGAAATATTAATTATTAAATTACTTACAATAAAGTAACTATTTACGACCAGACTTGATTTGAAGATACATACAATTCAGCCAAAATACAACCAATGATGTCTATAAATATTAGTACTTTTCTGTATCAAATAACGCTAAATAATCTAAAACGCTATGCTAATCAGCTGACGAGTATGGATTCTACTTATTGTTAGTAAGCTATTTTCAGGACATCATCTGTATTTCCTGTGGCTTCAAATCTCCAAATAAAACCTAATTTAAATTGTAACATCCTGAACCTTATAATCCCACTTTCGTAAACCTCCAAACTATTTTAATGCGCTCATTATGTATGCATGATACAACAATATCCGCTTACTTATTCAATAGTTAATATTTATTCAAAGAGACATCAAATTTCTAAAATATTCAATCAAAGTATCCTTTTCACCTTTCTAGCTCATAAACAAATTACATTAATGCGACAATTATAAAAGTAATTAATTTTAAGATTGATTAATGTCTATACAACAGAAAGGCTAGGCTAGTAACAGATTCAAAATTTTAAGTAAAAACAACCTGCAGACATAATTAAAAATAACGCAAAAAATAAATTAACATAAATAAGAAGTAAATTAAACTGCCTACATTAAATGTTTGAATAGTTAACTATCGAATCTTACTTTTTGTCTAAATGTTTGAATCTATTATTAATTGAGAATTATTAACTGATGGAAACAAAATTATTGTTTACATTAATAAGTTTTAAAATTAATAGGTTGATAATCATTGTATTGATTTATGTTATTCTGTGTGTGAATTAGAATGTGTTCTATTATTTTAGCAGCTTACTTTCCGACAAATTATAAAATAATAAATTATTAATAAGACGCCTAAAATTAGGATGAACTCTGTTGTTATTAGTAGTAATTAAATGGCATATAAAAATAATAACCTACAATATTAAGCATCAAAAGTATTAAAGCATTGTGTGAATTTGCACTGAATGTTAAATAAATGCAAGCAGTGAAGTATTTAGTATTTATTAAGGAATTAAACTGATTTTCACATTACAGTAGTTTTGAATAAATGAGAAAAATAAACTCTTTACAGTATCTCCAAATTACTGTTATCTTTAAAAGTTACGCATATTCGAGTAATATATTCTACGGGGTATGCATTCCCATAGAATAATTTACCAATAAGAACGTCAGCTCTTGAATATGGGACAATATAAATATTACAATATTTAATTAATTTTTGTATTTTATTTAGAATCATTGCAATCAATGAAATTATGTTTCGAATATAATATGATTTAAAGGACCTCTCCTGCTTTATTAACATAAATGAATTTTTCTGACCTAATTTCTAATTACTTTTTCATGCACATCAGGTAAATTGTTCATGTAATATTCTCCTTAAGGTCAGTAATCGTTCATGGCTTATTCTCATAGACCTAAGACTTAAGACCCATCTGGGCGGCCAATTTACATTTCCGTTTCTGGAAATGACCCCCCAGGAAAACTTATTTGCAACAATTCGGTGCTTTCGTGAGATATACGACATGTGGCATCGTGTTGCTGAAAGAAAACATTGTTCAAGTCAATATTTAACAGTGACTGCCACGAATATCTGTTAACAAAACACTTGCCAACAATTTTAAACTTTCTTTGAAATGTAAATATGTATGTATAGCTCTTACAGTCTCTAACTGAAAGCATAAACCAAATTCTTCCACCACATCTAGTTTTAGAGTTATAATCATACTTCAGTAGTAGATAAATAATTATATTTACAAATTTTGTTAAACAGAAATAAAAATATATAAGCACAAAAAATCTTTACACAACAAATACTAGAATGTTTAATTAGTATCAAGAATACAAAAACACTTAACTGTACACACAGTGCATGCTTCCGTTTATGTTGACTGTTCTCTTTTTTAATGAGAAACTAGGAATAATTTCCCATCATGACTTTCTAGCAAATTAGTTACGATATCTTGGTAGTTCCCACTCTTTAGATTTCCCAGAACATGGTTAAGTTATTTTTAAAAGAACTCCATGTTGCCAGCTCTAAATGCTTGACCGTACATTCAAAATTTTCATCTTTGAAAAGCTTCCTAATTTGTGGACCGTTAAATATTCCTTCACGATCTTTTGCATCACACAGTTTTGGAAACTTATCCCTTAAGTATTTAAAACAGTTGCCTTCGCGAACATGCACGAGCTCGTTACAATATTTTTTTGATTTTAAATTTTACGCGATTACATTCATACATTATCCCAGAAATTGCCAGAAATGATTTTCATCGGTATTCATTAAATCAGAAATGTGCTCCATCCGAAGAGATGACTAGAACCCAAGTCACAATAATTCGATGCGCGTCAGCAGATTTAGGTTTCAGATGAAGACCACGATGCAAAATTCTTCACGCAAACATCAGAGAAAAGCCGAGATATTGAGAATAACGTGATACAGAGCCGAGATTTTCTCTAACACTCTGTCGTACAGCAGCGATGTTCTAAATTTCTTGTAATGCACGAAATATTTCTCGAATTTAACATGCATTTTGACGGCAAATCTTAATCATTTTTGTTCACTGTTGAATACTGTATCTCTTTATAATAACTTCTCAAACACTACTGACAACGGCAATGCTAACCTAGCATCGATAATTTAAGTAGTGTTACCAACGTTGCATTTTAAAATTGTGATTGGCAAACTCTATACATTTGAATGTATTATTTAAAAAGAAATCATCATTCTGAACGATCTTCTTGTGAATAAAACTATTTCTCTTGTCATATTAGCAATATTCAGTAGCACAAAATACACTATTTGTAGCACGAATCAAGTATAATGCGTCTAATTCGGTTATTCCTATCAACTTGATATTGTAGGTAGTGTACGATAGTTGATAATATAACCGCAAAACAAGGATTTTTACATGTTTTTCCTCCATCTCTGTGTTTACTTCCCATCATCAATATATTCATTTGTCATTCGTTCGTATTTACATATCTAAAATTTTCTCACACAAATGTGATTTATGCAATTTTTAATATTTGCTTATGTAATTTGCCAATGGCCCAAATTATCTACGCAGTAATAATCCCTCAATAGATACTATTGTAACAGGGAATCTTTGTGGATTAATTTTGAAATGTAAAACAACCTATACTTTAGAAATGATTTGTAAACAAGTTGAATTGATGAATTATGAACCATCTACTTAAAGTGATTATTGGTCTATTGGGATACATAAAATACAATTTATAAAAGATCGTTTTCAATATATTGTTATGGTAATCTCCGATTCTTAGAAGTGACCTGAAAAGTTTTAGGTAACATGGATGACGATATTACCAATTCAGTGTAGTATTGTATGTGGTGTTGTGAGCTTGCTATTAAAAAATGCCTCGGAAAAGACGGTTACCTAGATATTGTAAAAAGAGCAGCAATATTTATCATCAACAAGGATATTCAATTCGTGCTATTGCTGATAAGCTTAAAAAATCTGCGGTGCAGCTGACATTACGTCGGTACGACGAGCCAGGAAGTCTGGAAGAAGACCAGGACCATCACGAGTGACATTGGAAGCGAATGATCAACGTATAGTTTTAATAAGCAGAAATAACAGCTAAATTTAATCAAAGAAAAGAAAAAAATTGTATCCGAAAGTACCATGAAACATCACCTTCGAGAATCCAATCTGTATGGATGAGCAGCAATAAATAGCCCCTGTTACAACGAGGAAATCGTCAAAAGCGCTTACAGTGGGCACAAGTTCATCATAACTGGACGTAATGGATGGTAGGTCGTCACAAATTGGAACATATAGACCTACAGGCAGAAAAAAAAACGTTGAAGACAGTTCGCGAAGTTTATTGCCACCGTTAAGTGTTTATTGTTTATAATTGTAGTTAGCATTTTTAAGTGAAATTTGTCTTCTCTGAAAAGAAAACAACAATCGAACATCGAGTTTATAATGACCATTGCCAATCAGATTATTTAATCACAAATAACAATAATTTTCAGCGTATTGTTTGTGTGGAAGTATCATCAGTTTGTAAAGAATACAATATAAAAGCTCTTTACGCTAGGTAACACGAGAAAAAGTTTCAGCAGTATACATACGAGCCTAGAAATGCTATCACTGCGGATTATAATAAAAAACCTAAAATAACAAACATTTTTTCAAAAAGTAATAAATGCTATTTCGCTGCTTCATATGGCGCAGCGTAGTCAAATGAAAGAATCATTTTAATGATGAAGTGCTTATTACGAATTGTGCAATTAAAATGGTGAAACAATTTAATGAAGCAAAAAAATTGCCGAAGAGCACATCAATCAATATACAGGGTGTGCCACTTAAAACTCCTAGGTCAAATATCTCGGAAACGAATACAGATATTTGAATTTTGTAAGAAGCAGTTGCTAAAGAATGTGATTACGTCTTGTTTGCTATCACAATTGTTTTATTACGTGAAAATAAAAATGGCGCTGCAATCAAAAGAATTTTTTTGATCGTCAGGATCTTCATTTGTTTTTTATTTGAGAGAGAAGGTACTAAAATGATGCACATTTTATTAGTGTTAGTTTCAAAAATTTAACGGTTTCATAGATATTCGTGTTTAAAGAAAGTGAGAGTAATTTCAATTTTCGTCTTTATTTGTTTGCAGTTCTTTGCATTATCAACAAAGAATAGGCAATATAATATAAATCATGAAACAATTATGAAACCGTTAAATTTCTTGAAACTTGCACAAATAATAAAATTTCCATTAATTTTAATACTCTTTCAAATAAAAAAATAACTGAAGATTGTGGCAATCAGAAAAATTCTTTTGATCGCGCAGCGCCTTCTTTGTTTTCGGGTAATAAAACATAATTGTGATAGCAAACTGGAGTCAATCACATTCTTTAGCAATTGCTTGGTAGTTTTAAACGGCACACTCTGTATATTCAAAAAATTATACGACAATCAAAAAATGTAAATATTTTTCACTCTGAGTGATTTCAAGGACTGTGGGCTCGTAATACACAATTAAACACATGGGTTCTCGAAACACGTGTTCCGAGTAATTAATCAAAGTTGTGGTGTTTGGTGATACCGATGTTTTAATTGTTTATTTTTCACTCTGCTTGGATGAAAGCGCTGATCTAACCGACATCAGTCAATTTATGATTTTTGTTCAAACTAAATTTAAAACAAGACAGCATCAACTATCGCATGATGCATTGCATTGTTCACCAAGGACACTATGTTTAAGGTCTTTACGTCAAATGAATGTCGTGAAAGTGGTTGTTAAAGTAATTGTAAGAATGGTCAATTGTAGAAATGTTCGAGATTTTTTGGCTGAAGTAAATACTATACATGACGAGTTGTTACCTCACATCGGTATTCGTTGATTAAGAAAATTGTTTACGTTTTTTACTTTATGCAAACAGATTCCCATTTTCCTTAAAACCATAACGAATTAAATTTGAAGTAACAAAGAAAGCAGCAGATTATTACCAATTTAGAGGATTTCAAAAAAAAAATTAAGCTTTTCAAGTTTTTATTAGAAAAACATTATTTTTAATTTTTTCCAAGCTGCAGGGAGTACTTTGAAAAAAATGAGATGATTTTGAGAAAGTTTTATGTTTAACTCAACATAACAACAACATACAGACAATAACAGAAGAATTTCAAAATCGATTTAGAGATTAAAAAAAATCATAAGAGAAATTTCAACTTTTATTATGTGTATTATATGTAAATTATATGCTGAACATGTCTAGATCAATATAAATTATGGCCCACAACAAATTTTCATCAAATACAACACAATAGAAATATTTATTTGCGTGGACAAACTTTACGATAAACACAAAACTAAGCTTTAGAAAGTACTTAAAAGAGGACATTTGTTGATATCTTACTACAATAGAAATAAAATAGTGTTGTTATACAGTCATATTATTTTTCTAAAATAAGGTGAAGACGTGCTTTAGCGGAAAATAATGGAAATGCGTTCGTTCTTGTTATTTACTTAATTCTAAGAGAATTAATAGTTTTGTTCCCGTTGCTACATGGTTCTCTTCTTTCTTTCTTTTGTTCAGTTAATTTAACAAGTTAATAGCTCCTTTGTTTCCATATTAGATCAATAAAAATCAACAAATAGCAATTAGTTCAGGTTTCACAACATTGCATCCTATCATTAAAAAATTTTAACAATGCAGTGTTTATACGCCTAAACTAAATCCAGTTATTTTGCATGTTCACATATCAAAAATATATTATAATTGAATTATAGTTTCGTGTCAGACTAGCCTAAGCCTATAATAAAAGCGACTAATCTATTCATTTCTAACATATCGTTTCATCCGACATTTGTAGTGATCATATTTATTTAGCAAATGTTCAAATATCATCTTAAATTTACAAATCGTAGTCGAAATCGCTTGTAAGCCTGTTTCATTATTATTGCGACGCCAAGCACTTTATTTATACGGTCGTAACAATTTCATATTGCGTTTCTTTTTGCATACTAGCTTGACGGTAAAATTATTTTACGAGTTCTAAGAACCATCATTTCTACTGAATTGGTTGAATTAGTTTTAAATTTGAGCTGTTACGATTCGAAGTATTTCTACACATAGAAACGTGACAAATTTATCTTGATATTTAAATTAAATATTTCGTCTACCTCTTTAACCAATGTACTTGTTAGAGATTTTCCAGACTTCTCACGTACAAGATATTAAATGAATTTGTGGAATTGTAATAATTCTGGAGATACCATCTAACTTCTAAATATAATTTAAAATTATAATTTTGTAAATATAAAACATAGAATTTATTATCAAAACTACTACTACTACTTCTAATTTGTAGTTTGAGTGTTCAGAGAGGTTACTGATTTTTCAAGAATCTCTTTACTACATTTTAAACTTTCAGTTAGGATTTCTGGGACTGCGAAAGATTGCTTCGTCTACTTGCGCGAGCTTAAAATTATTGGAGCTACTGTTCTTCATTCGCTTCTGTATAACTGGCTGAAATATTATCCAATAGTTCGGGATAAATATTGTCAATCGTTGTGTTTACTGCTTTTATCAATTCATCAATATTAGTTGGTAGCTATTCATCTTGCAGTAAGTGGATTGAATTAGAAAAACCCCAAGTCTAACACATTAAAGTCTAGATTATTTGGTGGCGGTGATTTCATTTGTATTTTTCGTTTAGATGTGCTTTTGCGTTATTCTAGCGAATAAGTATGGGGAAATGTCTTGATCCTCTTCTATTTTTTGTCCATGCATGTTTGCGGTTGTACTTGTAACAGTTGCTATCGGCTTTGTAATAATTCTTCCTTTTGTTCGATGTTTACTGTTTTTGTTGATATGCTGTTTGTGTAACGAATGGCTATATGCCAATTTTTCTATCAAGAAGGTATTTTTTGCCTGAAGCTCATCTGCTGCCATAAATATATCCTTTGATATAAGTCTCTTATTTTTGCCACATTCTATGTGAAGTTTCTTCATCAAAAAGCACCTATAAGGCCTTATAGACGATTATCTTTTTCTATAAGAAATGATTTGATATTGGCTACTGCCCACCTTGCTCACTAGAGGGCACGAGGTTGGACTTGGTCCATTGTCGAAGGTATTATACAATTAAAGTTGAGAGGTGAAAGGCGATGAGATTAGATCTTGCATTCGTAGTTGCGCTGACGAGACCTGGAAGGTCGAAAACATGTGGTCCGCTTCTAATGCTTGATCTATTTTCATTGCACTCGTCCGCAGAGTGAATTCCAACAATATACCATGAACGCGTATCACAATACGGATATGTGTTCATTATTTTCACTTGTTTATCTTGCCTTGCACTGTATTTTATTCTATACTTTCTTTCTAATTTATTTGTTCTTCCACAGAAATTTCCGAACAACGCTTGAGAAGGTCAAACTGATTGGCGTTGAAATAAATACTTTGACACCCCGCTTCCTTTTTACACCTTCACTAGAATCAGCCTCCCTTTTTTTGTAGATTCTTAATTTTTTTTAAGTAAAAATATAGATATATATAGAAATTCTACATATACCCATGGTGCTGTAGTATAAAAATAGTAGTATTTATTTCGAAACAAATCAATTTGACCTGTTCAAGCGTTTTTTATAAAATTCTACGGATGAACAAATAATTTTGTAACTACATATGCTCTCTGTATTTAATGTTTCTTTTTATATTTTCTCCTAATCAATGTTATATGATCCATTCTCCGAAATGGTTCTTTAACTATTTATTAACTCTGGCGGGAGAGATTTCGTATTAATGCCAGTAAGTACTAAGTACAACATTTGGATATACATTTAATTGTATTCAATATATTTACACATTTTGTATATTGTAAGAATAATTTATCATTTACCTTTACTATTAAAATATTTGACGGATGGTAACTGTTCAATAATATATTTCTTTTTTCTCTATTTCAGAGTTTTAATTGAACAGTGGATACGTGCAAAATACCAAAGAGAAGAATTTTGCCATCCTGAAAAACAAACATACATCAATGGTTACAAGGACGGGTACCTGAAGAAGAGAGGAAAAGAAGACAGCGCATATCATCCGCGAAAATTTGTATTATCAGAATCTGACGACACACTCAAGTATTTCGTTAAAGAGAAAGACAAAGAACCTAAAGCAATCTTACGGGTATCAGAATTGAACGTGGTTTTCGCTCCAGAAAAAGTCGCTATACCTACATCGTTACAACTAACTTTCCTCAAAGACGGTTCCACAAGACATATATATGTGTATCATGATAATCCGGAAGAGATAACAAACTGGTATATGGCGATCAGATGCGTTAAATTGCACAGGCTGCAGGTTGCGTATCCATCTGCTAGCGAAGCCGATTTGGTTAATTATTTAACGGAAGACTTTGCCAAAGAAGGTTGGCTTTTCAAAACAGGACCTAGAAGCACTGATGGTTTTAAGAAGCGATGGTTCACTTTGGATAATCGAAAACTAATGTATCACGATGATCCCTTAGATGCCCATCCTAAAGGAGAGATTTTCCTCGGTTACATGTCGGACGGTTATAGTGTTAGGGTGGGCGCGAAAGCCGGGGTTAAAGACTTGAGGTTTACATTTACACTAACTACACCGGAACGTGTGTTTAACCTATCCGCTATGTCGGAAGTTGAACGGGATCAATGGATAGCTGTTATAGAACGAGTATTGGAACGGCCACTTACACCTCAAGACAGTGTAATCTCGGCCAGACTTGTTAGGAAACGGACAAACACAAAATCGATAAATATCTTCTCTGCTAGGTAGTCTATTAGGGGTAGTTCGCACATATCAAAAGTCATCATCTGTTTTTATTTTCATCCATCACCTCGCCTAGTCCCTGTATTTATTCCAATTCAATACAAAACACACGCCTCTTATTTTAAATACTCATATATTATATAATATTAATTATACAGTACACAGTTTAATTAATTCCTTGATCATGATGTGAGCGTAATACAATAAACAAGAAAGCAATGCGATACATGAGCATGTACTTGTTTTGTTTGATTTGACATGTATGTAAGTTTTTGATTTTTTATACTCATCTTTAGGTATATTCTCTTTTTTTGTTTCTTATGACTTAAGTATTAGAAAAAAATTAGTTCAAATCATTTAGCGATAAACTCTTCTATATGGTAGAATAGAATCAATGGAGGCATTTTTTTCTTCTAAAAACATTTATTGGTAAGCTGAAAAGTTATAGTGGTTACAACTATTAATTATACTCTAAAACTGCAGATGTATGAAATAGGACAAAATGTGCTTATGTTAAACAATTATTTATACTGATGTATTCTCTGAACTATCAAGTTTTCATAGGCGCATAATATCCGTATATCCATTCTTATAGTTCAAGAAACCTATATCTTTAAATTGTAGAAAGCTTCCAGATATACAAACAACTGCCTAAGATAATAGTCAAAATAATTAACTTTCTAATTAGATATTTAAAACATTACACTAACAAAGATAATTCTACCATCTCTAAAAGTTTATCGATAAAATTTGGATGAGAACTGCAATACAATATACAGGATGTGCCAGCAAAAAAGTACTACATCTCAATATTTTACTGAGGAAACATAAAACGTAATTGCATGCCATAAAATATTTTTTCTGTTTTAAAAACATGATTTAGATATTGGCTAGTGTGATATGATTTCTGAACGAACATATGCTTCATTAAAATTCGAACAGCTTTGAGAGAACAGAGTTAAAATTAAATATCATGCATATCTAAATGACCATGATTTAAGAAACACTAGCACATATTTTACAACCTAACAATTAAAACAAAATTCGAACAATCGAAAACATAATATTTATACAATGCTAAAAAACGAAATAGTTTATATTAAGCTATAAAATTTTGCAAAAATATAGATATATTATTTGTAGACTAGGAAACGGCTTTACTGGGCTTAATTTGTAGGGGTTTGCAGTTCTGAATTTTGTCATTTATGTTAAATTGTTTCAATACAACTATATGTGGGATACATCAATTAAAAAATTAAGAGTGATATTGGCCATAGATAAACTATACTACATAGGTACCCCATTGTAACTCAATTGGTAGAGGTGTTATATGATGTCAAAGTATGAATCCCTGAAAATTCGTATAGAGAAACCTAGAAAGCATACTGCAAATATAGCTTTTTTTTAAGTTTTATTCTAATTTGTGTTAACTGTTGGAGTACATACTTAGAGTTTGAACGGATTAAATTTTTTACTCATGTGACACTTGTGATTCTAATCTATGTGTCCAGTATGCAAAGAGCAAAAGACACAATCCTTTTGTAACTGTATGTATTTGAATATTAGGCATACAGGCCAAGCAGAAGCTAATAGTAGTTCTCTTTCGTGCCACTTTTCAACACTTTAATTTTTTGTATATTTTTATCTAGTTCACCTATCATAATCCCTTTTTGATTGTTGTTTGATAGTTAATGGCATGCAACCGAAGGTTCTAGCTATACTGCACCAAATCCAACAATCTCTTTCTACAATTCTTCAACGGTGTCGTTTTGATTTTATTCAATTTCCAGCAGTAGCGGTACAGTTTCGTTTGCTTTTCTAATTTTATAAAAGTACATAGTCACAGCAATATCAACAGAAATGTTGCATGGAGGGACATGTGAATAACATCTAATACGAACTCTATACCTCAGTACATAATGTTTTCGCAATTGACATCCTCAGATCCATAAATGAAGTCATATCTTGTAGGGATACCTGTTACAATCGCTGATTAAGCGACAAATTTCGAGTAATCAACATATAGCTAAACCACATTCTTGCTATTTACCACGTAATACGCGGTTTCTAATTATAACTAACACATAAATTGTTTCAGATTTGCAATAACTGTTAATTTAGTGAGTAACAGACATTAAAAACTCGTTAAAGATTGCCTTTTTCTGGACTCCTGGTAATAGAAATTTTTTTAACGCATATTTCAATGTTTTCTTTAAAATACTTGTACTGGAGTCACCACTCACAATAAAAAAGACTTCATAAACTTCTGTAGAGAATTACACATTACTACTGAGCAACAGTTCTGTTAGCGACTACTTTTTGATTGGATTTATGTTGCCAAACCAAACATTAGTAATTCAAATTTATATTTGATGAAAGCTGTTTTCCCTATGTGAGACAGTTTAGAATCCTAACTTCATCACTAAAAAATATATATTTAATGAACATCTTTGAAATGGTATTCTCGCATGTATAGCGTTAACCATCGGTTATAACGAAAATATTGTAAAAATTCAAAGGTAAACTTGTATACGTGCAAACAATATACAATAAGAGCAGAAATTTCTTTGAAAAGACTTAGCCTTCAATGTGTGAACTATAACGAAGAACCGAAATAATATTTGCGGTTATTTGGACATTAACTCATGATATAAAGGATTTGGACAATAAAACAGTCGACTATTTAGAACATAAAGTTTTGTGCTTGTGACTAAATTTTTCCATCCATAGAAACATGAAATGATACAATGGCATAGCCCCATTACCGAAAAAGATATAATAAATTTTATCAGATAAACCTAGTAAGGAAATCAATTATATTATGTACAATAATTCTTAATTTAAAATATATTTCCTGGAAATCAATCAAACTAAAAATTGAAATTTTCTGGAAAATCTTGTTCGTTTGCGGGACCATTTTACGCCCGGGACATGTTAAACCGATACAATACCTCGGTTTAAGAATGATCAACAATTACAATGTAGAAGAATCTATGGATGATGCTTCGTATATTAGCTAAACGGATTATTACGTCTATTACCGTAAGTTACATTATAGAAAGTGATTGATATTATGTTCCAAAATTATTTTTTTAATTAATTTAATAGAAACCATACAAACACTAATTTTAGCATTTAGCTGTCTCATACAAATTTCGATATGTTTAACTTATAAGAAGTAAAGAAGAACAATACCTAAAGATTGAACTTTTTAAAAATTATTTCATGAGTTGTGTAATCTTAATTACCACTTAATTCGTACTATGTATGTGTAAAACACAAAACTTGGTGTGGAAATGTCTTCAACACATATAATAGCTATACTCAATATAACAGAAGTCAGGGTAGACAAAACGTTGGCATAATAAAATTTAAATTATACAAGGTACACAAAATGGAACGCCCATGTTATTTTTTGTAATGCATAAATGGACAAGTCCCAATTATATGATTATCCATTGGAATATTACTTTATATAAAGTCTCTTCAAAGGTCAAAGGCTCAGTTATTGAAAATAAAACACACCCCATCCCTTTTAATCCTATTACGTACAACTATCTCAAAATCACTTTTATAATGTCAGTTTTTTATTTGGTTTATGGGGGTACAACTTCATTAAAGTTGTTTTCGAATTCAACAAAGTCAAATGAATTGCATAAAAAATGTTATATCTTTTTTTGCATTAAATGTCGAACTTCCATTAAACGTTTCTTGTATATTTTAAATATGTATGTGTATCTTACTATTCTGTAATAATAATACTGATGTAATTCAATAATAGATATCAAACATAATCACATTCCAATTTTAAGATTGCTATAAGTAAAGTATGTAGTTACAACTATAAGTGAAATATAAACGATTCTCCTTTTCTACCCTGCAATTCTGTTCTCCGTGGCTTGCCCTATAATGCAATAGAATAATAAGTCAATATAATTAAGTAATTATGTAACATGAGCAAATTTAATCATCCTGATATATTTACTAGCTATGTAAATTCCATAAGAAATGTAAACACCTAAATCGTAACCAAAAATATATTGCTAGGAATTCAGAATGTGTCTTTTATTGTCTTTGTGCAAATCTGCCTCTCAACCCATCAAGAAGCTTATTTTTGTCATATAATATGTCTTTATACGCATGTCGTCTTATTTAAAGAAATAAAGAAAATAAAAGCAATATATACATGCATATGTGATGTGGTTATAGGTGTATTTCAGGGTTAAGTTTAGTACAGGAAGGAAGCGTATTTTATTCAGGTACCTATAACAAAAGCTACACATTATCGGAAGATGGCCCTGTAGTCTGGTGGCACAACGCTAGTTTGGGCCATGCGATCATCACACTTAGCAAGGTCCAGAGGATTGCCTGTCTAGGCATCACGGAGGCCCTGTCTTCGACACCGACTGCGGCGATGAACACAGCTCGTGTTGTGGTCGGAGGCAGTCCTAGGGGCCTATAGAGTAAAATGTAGTGAGTGCAAGGGACGGATCGGTAGAAATTTTATGACAGCCAGGCTGCCCTTAGAGCACTACAGCCTTTAATGTCTGCTTGCGAAGTGGTATTTGACTGCCATCAGAAGCTCGAAAAACTGGCAGAACATCGCAGCACTATGCTGACATGGATGCTAAGCCACTCTGCAATCAGAGGCAACGAAATAGCTGACAAGTTAGCAAGAGGTGTCACCGAAGGATCATTCATAGGTACAGAACTGACGTGTGGGAGTTCTTATGGCAGCATCAAAGCCTTTGTCAGGTCTGAACTCGCTGCTAGGCATTGTTCCTATTGGAATACACTTACCGGCGTGAGATACTGTAAAATTCTTGGAGTCCGCCCAAATGAGAAAAGACTTCTGTGGGAATGCGGAGGAAACTCCTGTCCATCTTCTTGCTGCCGGATATGTATAATATTTTGGGGTCGATCGATTAGATCGGAGTTAGTCAATTAACTCTTGACCAGGTGGCGTACTTCTTTGTCCAGGTGCAACCTGGTTAAGAGGACTAAAACGGCATGGAAGCACAATAGGTCTCTTGTCTTTTGGGGTCGTTTCGCCCTGCAGTCGGAAAAAAGATATGCAGTAGATATATCGTGGCCAGAGAGTCAGTTATACGAAAGAAGCGACAACATCGCAAAGAACATGAATTTACGAACTTATCATATGATGGTGAGTGACGCGTTATTGCATATAGTGGACATACGCGTGTAGTACCGGTAGAACAAACTGCTCGTCCTGTAGAATACTGTTATATTCTTAGGCTTCGATTCGTAATGGTAATACTGTAATCAATAAAAAGAAGAAAGAAAATCTTAAAATACATTTATTTACAAAATCCTTTGATAACTAGAAAATAATTACAGAAGTCCTTGCATTTCCTTCATAAATTGTAGGTAAGCGTCATCTTTCGTTGGCTGCTTTTGTAGATTTTGAGTAGTTATATCTTTTTGTCTTAATTCATTTATTAATGATGCTCTTGAAGGTTTAGGTTTCTTATCTTCTCGCTTTACCCTCAATGCTGAAGGTACGAATCTGGTTACATCAGCGCTAAGATTCCTAATTTGTGGTTTCGCCATAATGGTAGCACTGGATTTAGTACCATCCATTCGGTTAATAAGCTGCGGACCTGCCGATAACACATTAGGTGTTCCTAACTGGGCTAAATTTGGTGGTGGTGGTCCTGGAATCCGTATCATCCTAGCTGGTGGATGAGGCATTCGAAGCGGTAATCTTGGAGGTAATCCTGGTGGAGGACCAGGCGGTAACAATGGTCGACCAGGTGGCGGACCTGGCGGTACACGCATAGGACCTGGTGCAGGGAACATGACTAAAGGAGGAACTGGCATATTTTGTTGCGGTGGCGGTTTAGAAATTGGTTCGGGTTCAATACCAGGTGGAGCTGGAGGCTCAATATTAACTGATGGTTTACTCTTTGGTGGTTGCATTTCTTCTTCTTTATCAGTTTCCATTTTTTTCTGTACAACTTCCATTTCTTTCATAAATTCGTCTACATTTTGGCCAGATATTGCAACCATTTTTTGCTGCAATGAAGTGGGTTTAACAGGAGCATTTGATTCTTTTTCCTCTTCATCTTGATTGTTTAATTCCGATTCGGGTTGTGTTGATTGTTCTTCAGTTTCATTTGATTCGCGTTCTTCTACCTCACCATCACTATTTATATCTGGCGCTGGACCTGGTGGACATCCTGGAGGCTCCCGTATTGGTTTTCCCTATAATGCAAGATAAGTAACTAAAGAAATAGAGAAACTTGTTATTTGGTTTTTAGTTACTTCAACTGATTTAGCGAATATGACAGAATTTTATGAACTATAAATTGTTGCAAAGTAAAAAAAATAATATACAAATAATTGAAATATTCACTTTATATATTTCCGTGACATGTATTAAATATAGATAAGTTATTAAATTACTTTCTACTGGCAATTTCTATACTTTAGAGAGGTAAATATATGCTTACCAGAGCTTGTAATTTAAGAGCTGTTGCAATTGAATAGATAGGATGTTCTGGAGCTTTTCTTGTTTCTACAGGCAATGGTATTTGGAGAGAAGGATTTTGTGGTATCTGTGGCAATTGCGGTAATGGAATTTCATCTACAGTAACTTGTTGAGCACTTTTAACAGATTCATAGAAGGCAACTAATTGGTTTTTCTTATGTTCATATTCAGCTTGTTTCCGTTTAAGTTCTATCCATTTATCAGGATCGTCTTTGTGCTGTAATAATAGGAGAGAAGTATTTATACAAAAATGTATATCCTTATACTAATATAAAATAAATGTTTAAAACTTACATACATACTAAGTACCCTATCAAGGGTATCCCGTAATTTCTTTCGCTTATCTTTCAAAACTTTCTCATTTAATGGAGAAGGTTGGTGAACGTTGTATTCTACAAATAAAATGAAGCATTTCAAATAATTTCAATTAAAATGATACGAACCCATTTGATCTATTTTCTCCATTTCTTCAAGTAACTGTTGGGGATCTTTTCCTTTTAATACAGCAGCTCGTACCATTTGTCGTTGTTTCTTATTTTTTTTCAGTTCTTGTTTCCTAGCTTCTTTGCCTAGTAAAGGAGATAACAATAGAGGTTATATTAAAATAAAAAATCTGTTCTTACGAGCTTGGTCCGTTGGATTCATATATTTACCACTTTTAGTGGTATTTATTGAACGTCTACCCATAATTAATACGAATTGTTTCACACAGTTAATAAATTATTTTACATTTACACACAAACTAACCGTCAACGCCGTCAACTACCTACATAAACAGAATTGACATATTGGTATGGTACGTAGGTGAACTAAACGACATTTCTCCTAATTACCGATATCCATACAGTTTAGTATGATTTATGTCTCCGAATCTCAATTTTTGAGAAAATATTCATAGTTGTATCGGCAAAAATGTTATTAATCTCAGCTACGACCTAGCGACATATTGTGAACACAAAATTAAAGTTTAATCCCATTAGTAATAAAGTTTGTAGTGAAGTTAGTCACTTTTGGTTATTTTGTTGTCATAAACGTCATTCTACTATCTGTCATTTTTCCGAAATCTTGTTTATATCCACGGAGTGTAAGGAATATATGTGGAATGCAAGAATAAGTAAGATACTCTGGCAACCCGATATTCCTACTAGATTTAGCGTTAGCTAATTACCCATAAATTTACAACTCGAAAATGTTAATTAATAGATTTACAACAATAACTGGTAAGAAGGTAGTATTAGTCCCATACAGAAAGGAACATGTTTTAAAGTAAGTACTGTGTAATTCCAAGAATTTATATATTAATACATTTTCGATTGTAGGTACCATAAATGGATGAAATCTGAAGAATTATTAAGATTAACTTACAGGCTCAGAACCACTGTCATTGGATGAAGAATATAACATGCAACAGTCATGGTTAATGGACACCAATAGTATGAATTTTATATTAGAACTGTAAGTGATATGCCTATATAGAATTTATATCTTTCAGAATGCACTTTTATAGTTTTGGAAAAGGAAAAGTATGAAGAAACTAAGAATGAAATAGGTATTAAACCAACAACTATGATTAATCTAACAGTTGCCATTTAAAAATAATGTTTTAGATTCTATGATTGGAGATACAAATTTATTTTTCGCTAATCCTGAGAGTACCCTTGTGGCAGAAGCAGAAATTATGATTGCAGAACCAGATTCGAGAAGTAAAGGTTATGGATTTGAAGCTATGATGTTAATGTTTCTATATGGTATAGAGAAATTGAATGTAAAGCAATATGTGGTGAAAATTACGATGGACAATAATCCAAGTTTACAAATGTTCATGAGAATGGGTTTTGTTGAAACAAGTCGAAGTACAATTTTTCAAGAAATTACTTTAGAGAAAGTTATAAATTCAGAGTGGATTACTTGGATAAAAGGTTGTGTAAACCCCGAAATAAAAGAAACACAGGAGTAAAATGTGTTTTAATAAATTGTCATATTGATCTCACAAAATATGCAAATTTTATTTGCGTATAGAAAAATAAGATTCTCTAAATTGGCTGTTTAAGAAGTAGGCTAGTATCCCATATGTAACTATTTGTTCTATATTTTCAATATTGTGTAATTCAATACTGTGTAATTTCGTAAAATGAACAAATATGTCAAAAGAAATTGCTTCACAAATCAATGTTTCAGTTTGCTCAATTTCTTTATGGGATTCCAGCCAATAGAAGATATTTCATTCTCTCTGTAATTGAAAAGTATATGTGTAAGCAAGTAATTTTGGTAATGCTATACTTTATTTCAAAAACAGATAAATAAAACCGCGTGGTAACTCTCCGATTACTTGTGTGAATTTATAGTAATGATCAATTCACATGATTGCAAAAACGATCTTCAAAAACCTTGTTCTGTGAGAAAATGAATCAAGAGCAAATAACAATATTATTGATAAATTATTAAATTGGTCTTTCTTTATAAATCAAACTTTTTTAGTATACGTAATAATGTTTCACATGATTACTGTATGAGTCTTACCGTTGTTTTAGTACCATTTTTTTTTAATTTTCTGACTTCTTTATTTTTTCAACACATTTTGTTCTACTTTGGGACATATGTGTTTCTAAGTTGTTTTGGCAATTTAAATTGTTAATTCACTTATACTTTCAAGAGCTCCACCTTCCGCGGTGGACATCTATTAATGGTACATTTTTTATGTTATTTTCTTCTCGTATTTAAAATAAATGTACCAAATCATAGTTAAAACTTTATAAGGCATATACCGAATGCTTACGGAACAAACTAGCTGTCTAAAGTTGGATGAGCGTTCCGAAGACAAATCTGTTGTTTCGTGATCGTGCGTCTGTACTCCGAGTTTGTTTGTTGCGTCTTGATAACTCCTCACTATGATTTCCTGTAATTGCGGATGCTTTAGCCCCCATGTTGAATTTTTAACGTTTCCCACATTTTGACTAATTATGAAATTGCTCCATTAGTGAATTCTATCTGCTTTGAAGTATCTTAGGTGCTACAATTTTCAAAAATAATTTTAGTAACTCCATTGCCACTGGAATTACAGTCTTCGTTTGGTGTGGAAATTAAAGCTTTGTCAAGTGATCCTGATAGTTAAATAATCACTTGTAATACAGCTCGATAGTTGTATATATAGCACATGTCAGATAAGATGAGAAAATAATGAATTTGTGTTTTGCATCGCCCTGTACACAGTTTTCGCAATATTGGCAAAATATTACTTTGCTATAAAACTGTAACAATATAAAAAAGTCATTCCAATACAAAAAGAACTTCAAGTTGTTTCGTGTTGAACACGCAATGATTTTCAGAGAAAATTGACCGAAACTTCTGAAATACTCGGTACATCATAATGAAACCTTATATCGAAGGGATGAGGAAGATACGCTTAATCTAAATTTGAAATAATATATAGTGTCTCATTTAAGAAAATGTATGTTTGGTTCACCCTGGCAATATGAAACACTATATACGAAAATAATTTTAAAATATGTAGCTTAAGACTGTCTATGATTTTTGTACATAACATTTTGTGATATCTTTAATATTAATGGATATATTGAGCTTTGACGCACTAATGCCTCGCCCTGTATATACATTAGTTGTTACTGGGAATAGCTGAATCGTTAGACACTTTTCAAAAAAAAAAGAAAAACGAAATTTAAGCATTTGTATCCACTTGCTCTTATGGATGTTACTTACAAAATATGGAATTGTTGAGTGTAGATTTTCGCGACTGTTGTTTACTGTGTTGAAGTCTTCCGGATGTGGTCGCGTAGATAAGTTTTCACTTGACGTTTCGCTCATCATGCTGTCGGCTTGTACAGTCTTTAGAAACCTTCTGAAGAAACTGACAGCATGATCAGCTAAACGTCAACTTCAAACTTGTCTACGCGACAACACCCGGAAGACTTTAACACAAAATATGAAATTGATAGTTGATTATTATACTTTTAAATAAAAATAAATGTTTCTGCAACAAACACCCTTATCAGCAGTTTGGTCAAGTATATTCTTGCAAAACTATTTTGCTGATGAGGATAACAACATTACAGTACACGTAGTGTATACGTCTTGAATACACCATACGTGATGTAGGCATTCAGTACAGAATCTAGCTCATATCCGCACCTACTGGTGACTTATCGATGTTCTAGGTAACCGTAACCAATGATAATCCGGTCGATAGTGAAATGTATCCCAATATTTAAAAGTTATCACCCTATTACAATGTGAAATTCCCATATTTTAGTTTCCCCTTTAGAAACAGCGATGGCAAATAAAATAATATCTATCTTTTTTATAAAAACTTATTTGCAAATGTTCAGTTTGATAATTGAAAGCGCCGTTCCACCGCCCACGTTCCATTTTTCGAAACATACAAGAACTTAATTGATGGAACTGCTTATTTGATTGAAAAAATTTATTGTATCCAATAGCGCATATGCTTGGCAGATATGACAATTGCTCAAAATACAAATTATCATGTGAATTGTGCGTATCTCACAGCGCCAACTGCTCCTTTCGTAGAGTCAATAAGGTATAGATATGGATAAGGAAATACTTCAAGGATCTCCTCTCTTATATACGTAATTTACGTAAACAACATAATTGATAAACAAGACTAAATGATTGCATCAGCGATTACATAAATAGAAAAAATGCGAATTAATGTCTTAATTTACAGAATCTAGGATTGATAAGAATCAATCACTATTAATGGATTGTAATAGTTAAAGTATTGTTCAAACATTAGGTATAGAAAAGATAAGGTAAAAGACTTTTCCCAAATGTTACGTTACGTCCTTGTTCTCAAGTAGACTTGAGTATCTTAGGAATTGACAAGGTTTCATTCTGTTTTGTCTTATGCTGTTTCCTTGCGGGGGAGGGGGGAGAGCGCCATTGGATCTGCACATAGCATTGAAAATACAGGAAAGCAATATGTATTATAAATCGTTTGAATAAAAGTTGTAAACAGTGATATATCTATATTTCAGCTAATAATGTCCATGCTAAAAATAACAGTAACATAACTGCTCTGAATGAATATCATAACTACAATACTAGGCATATGGTTCATTATTAGAAATGTTCAATAATTGTTGTTAGGTGCTTTCCATTTGTTGTCGTGTTGTATTTTATCTATGTATTGTATTTGCGGACCGTTGAAGTCTTCGATATCATGCATTGCATTTCTCTGATTTATCTAATACTACTGTTGTAGTCTATGGAAGAAATATTTTCCTTTTCTATACAATATTGCGTTGTAATACAATCATTTACATTAGTACTAAAGACATCAAAATGACAAATTCTGCTAACATTCAAATTTATTTCATTAAATAATAAGCGCAATCTTGTAACAATAACATGCAATAAAATAGCTTGTATAAAAATGCCATTTTCAATTCTACTACATGTAAGTATAATGAAAAAATAATGCAATAAATAATTATTGTAAAAAGTTGGCGACTTCCAAAATCAGGAACACAACATTTTGTATTACGGTCTTCTTATATTCATTAATAGTTTTGCAATAAAACATCAAAGATGTTTATGTTTAAAAAAGCAAATAAATACCACCTAACATTATCCATTTATTAGTACAATTAAAATTACATTTATAAATTGTATTAAAATCTTTAACTAAATAGCTCATCTTGACACAAATATTCGAACAACTTCGGCAACTTTGCGTCATACAGTTTGAATATTTACGTGAGATGTACTTATTATTAAAGAAAGATGTCTTAAATGTCTTTCCTAAAGCTACCTATATATGAATAAACATGAAGCAACGTGAATCATATAAGCAAAAAAATTAGAAACAGATAAACTAATCTAATATAAAAGAAAAAAAAACTTAAATCTATTTGTTGTTTGTTGTTGTATTAATGAATAAGCCCTTTGGCTTTAAATAAGTCACGCATCAAACCCTTCAGATACTTAATTTCTCTCTGCAGATCGCTAACTTTATTCGCGAGATCATCATTATCTCTTTGTATGCTGCGTTCTTCGGTTAAAATTTCCTCAACTTCTGCTTTTTCTTTAAGCGATAGCGAGTGGCAGCATTTTTGTTTTGTTCCTTCTTGCGAGATTTTTTGTCTTCCGGGAAACACGCGAGTATGGTTTGTAGCGTTTGGTTTTCTTCGTTGGGAACGCCAATTCCTCAACGGGTTCTGGTACCCATTCAGGGTCTTCAGAGGAAGAATCATCAAAAGTACTTCCACTGTTGCTGTTGCTACAGCTCGGAGAAGATGGATTACTCCATTGCACCATATCTTGGGCGCGACTGCGGACAAGTTCTTCAACTACAGCCAATTCATGGGCAATATTGGATTGAGGTGTTTGAGGTGAACCATAATCTGTTTGAAGAGACTCCGATTGTGGAGAAGTGGAATAAAGAATATCTGGAACCTGTTTTTCAGATATGTGATATACAGGGTGTTGTTCCTTGGATGGTAAAGGGTATGTAACCGGTTGAGTTGACATAGGCTTTAGGGTGGCCAACAGTGGTTGTTGTATGTACGGTGGACTCTGTGGCGGTGTCAATGTGCCAGGATTAACGTAATCGAAGACAGTTTCAAATTCTTTCAATAGACTTTCTGTATCTGGCGTGTCTGACTTGATAGGATCAGTCTTCGATGGCGTTAAAGCCGTTTGTGTTACATCAAACATGGCTATTGGTAACATTTTTTCGTCTAGCCAGTTGGAGAAAGGCTCTGTAAAAAAAAATAATGAATTGTAATAAACAATATTTTTTCATTTTTGAGGTAAGGTATTTTACTAAATCTTATTTTTTGCTCATTCTGCATCTGTCAAGCTAGTTAATTATATATTAAAATATGATAACAATGTTTATACATATATGTTCACGAGTGCTTCACGTGGTAATTTGCATTATGTAAATGTAATATTGTTTTTAACGGCAATAACATATTCTTCTTAGCTTACAGATACTTGGAACATAAATCGTATATTTCAAGATATGTAAGATAACAAATAAAGCTGCAAATTTGCATAAGAAATAGAGAAATATTTCAAACTAAGATTGAATGCTATGTCATGCATAAGTATAATTATAAGTACAACTGGTCACTGTAAGATTAAAATGAAATGTCTAATTGGTTATGTTCGTTGTTGTTATTATTTATAATAACAGTGTTTAGCTTTAAGTTAGAAAATACTGACTTTCCTTGAAAAATATATATTTTTTTATGTTTTACAAGATTTACAGAAATATAATTTTCGATTAAAACACATGTAACTTAGTTCGATCTGAAACCAATCCAATTTGTAGAAATTGTTTTGAAGCTATGATATGATCAGAGTAAATGTTATATTACAGAAGAGAGGTTGTAAGTATTGTTGTATGTAATTACTAATTACAAGGTAGCATTATATAAATTCATATACTGCAATTAATTCATTACAAATCAAACATGAATAATCAACAAGATGTAATAATTAAGCATCTCATGCTTACCATACGTATACCAGCAATTATATCAAGATTAGTGTCTGACTTCTAAAAGGGTGTCACGTTAACAACTTTATGGTGTCAAAATTATGTGTTGTACCATATGAAAAATGTACTTTCAAAACACGTTGTTAAGATTTGACAGTATTGCCAGATTTCATATAATTATTATTCAACTGGGTATTCAACTTCATTCGTTTAGAATTCTTTACATTTTGTAATGAGGATTTTATGCACTCAAAATTAAATTAAATATATGTATATGTAGCGTTATAAATCTTTGTCATTCAACAAATACATTAGGCACTATAACGAGAATTTTAAATTGAACACCTATTGTTATTAATAGTTATCAGAGACGAAAGTAACGTTTAAGAACTGACATCTGGTTGCCATACTAAGTGGAGATCTCAGTGAAATATTATGGCAAATACTAAGATTCAATGATAATAAAAATAATACAAATTGGATAGCTTCTATTTTTTGTAGATTTGTACATTGACATAATTCTTTGAACTTATACCATAGCACCCTATAATACCAAACCAGCTGTATAGTACTTTTGTCAGAATCAGTTCTTTATTTTTCTGGTTATGATTTTATTTATTAACAACTACTAACAATGTGATAATAAAATGGTTTGCATGTATTGGAGGTAAAAATAATTTTATGTCAAGGCTAATTCTTCTAGAACAAAGCACTGATATATGCTTATATATCTTCCATCACTTAAGTAAGTTCAGCAGCAGTTCAAGGTTTTGAAGAATTATTTCACCGCTGACGAGTAAATAACAGATCCAATTTCCATGACGCCAAATGAAATATTAAGATTATATGATTTTTTTAGTCATATTTTTATGGAACTCGATCGTACACCTATTAGATACTTCTAACGATTGTTTGAAAGGTCACAAACTGATTTTCAATTCAAGAGAAAAATAAAACGGACATGGACAAGAAGGATTTATCAATATAAGATATTTTTAAGATTGTAAAAGAAAAATAAGTCACTAGGCATTATAACATTTTACAGAAAATCGGTATTTGTAACACCAGCAATCATTATAGACCTAATTAATACAATAACATACATAATGAAACAGGCATGCATAAACTCATAAATCTCATTGATTGCGTTGTAGAGTGAAAGTATTAAACTAGCGGGCTAGCGGCCTTGCCTCATTTGACGCGAAGCAAACCAGTTGCCGTCACCGTAGTTATTTACAATGAAAACATTCAAATGCATTACCAGAGAGCAGTGACACGTCTTAACCAATTCCCGAAACAAATTGATTTAAATGCGATGTAATTGATCGAATTCTCCATTACGACTAGTAAAGAATAGTATGGGTCATAACACAAACAACTACTCTCAGCTCTATTTACATTTAGAGTAGTACAATGAATCTAAATGTATTTTTCTCTAGTAACTGCATTTAGGAAAGGTCTGCTGGTATTGCTATATTACGTACATATTTGTTGATATATAGCACTCGTTTTATTGTACAATTTATATAATAAATTTTCATATTTACTTGATAATATAAAGAAAAGATTAACACATTAAAGATCTAAATTCAATAATGAAGTGCCATACTTTCGTGGTAAAATTATTTTTAAAATGAATCCTTAACTATAGTCTTGTTAGAAGGAAAGATGTTTGGTTAAAATGAAACTGGCTAATGTCTTGCAAAGAAACTTGTGACTAGCAAAGAAATACAATAAATCTCTACCACGTAGTACTAACCAGAATCTGCGTGAAATAACCTAGTCTCAGAAGACCTGAACTGCAGTGTACTTATCTGAGAAAATATTTCATGAAATTTTCGAATTACTTATTTACAAATTCTAACTCGCTCTAAGTTTGAAACAAAATGACTTATTGCTTATCGTTATCGCTCCTTTATCTAAGCGATAAATGGCGATTTTCCAACTGGTCTCAAGGAAATGTCACTTTGATCTTGAACGTTTTGTCAACAAGAAAAACATGCAAGAATTGTGGTTTCGAAAAGTCAGTAGTTGCGAAGAACATTCTCAAAAATTGTCTGTATGGTACGGAATTTGGAGTGATGGCACCTCCATTTGAAAATGGTGATGCCAGCTTTATGATAAATTGAATAGGGTATAGAAACATAGCAATTGATTTTTTTGTGGTCGTAATTGAACTATTTATGCTTAAATAAGCTTTGGTTAATATAGAATGGTAAAATATGTAACTCTAACCATACAAGAATCACTTTCTGTGTACTAAATTCGCTGTTATTGGCCGTTTTGAAGACTGTGGACATTGAGCAGCTGTGATTGTTCTTTGTATGAAGAACTTTTAAGAACCTTTGGTATTAAAATAATCTATAAACAATTGAAGCACTAAATAAATTCGCAGAACGAGTTATTCACGAAATAAAGGTACAAACAATCAGCAATATATTCTAAAATTGCGTTGGTATTAGGGGCTAATGCCAACGTGGCTCGACTATTTGTAAATATAAAATCAAGTACATAATATATTCATTAAAACAAAAATCATCGTTTTAAACAATATTCATGTTAAATGAATTACTTTTTAAGAAAGGTTACAGTGATATTTAAAATATATCAATTGTATTATCAACAATCAAAAAAATTCCGAGCATGCAAGATGAAGACCAGATATTAAAAGGAGGATATTTATTAGTTTTTTGTAGATGGCATTGGCACGAAGTTCTGGTTAAGTTAAATGTAAACTATACTAACATTGTTAAATATTTAAACAACGAAAATCAGAATTAATTTAAATATTAATGTTGCGAAATATTTAATGATTATTCCGTCAAAAATAGTAAATAAAGTTCACTAGAAATAAGTACGTTGAATAATATCGATATAATTCAAATTTTTGAGATCACCAAGTGCGGTGATTTTTTCATTAAATAATTTATATTAAACTATCTTTTTAAGGTTAGATCACTTTGATTTCATTAATTTTTAGTCCTTGCAATGTAGATAATTTATTGAAAGCAATAAAGCGGATAGTTACTATAATATGGGATCGTCTGAAGATATACGGTCGGGCTGGTGGCTTAGTGGTCGGGCTGGTGGCTTGCACACTTGACTAGCAGTCCGGCAGTACCGGGTTCGAACCCCGGTGCTTCCTTTCTGAGTTTGGTTTTCTGTAGTTTTCCAAATTCCACGGCAAATGCGGAAAGGTAACATCTTAAGTCGGTCTACAGCCGCAGGCGTAATAATAACTCATGGCCAGCCGATGCCCCCTATAATTGGCGCAAGCTGTTGGGGGATGCTAAGGCATGGATTATTATTATTATTATTATATACAGTTGTGCGCAAAAACATAGGGATACATTTTATTTATTGATTAAGTTCCTTTTTTGGGTACCTATATAAATTAATTTTACACGAACCGTCATTTCGTGGTTAGTAGTAAAATTGTGTACAGCTACTAATCCACGCATTCTCGGGGAACTTATTAGCCGGCTGATCTTGCATTTCGGGGAAAACCTCAAATACCAGGAATAACACGTGTGCAATAAAATAGGTATAGAGAGTGTAAGTGTTAAGAAAGTAGTCGTAAATCTTTAATTTTAACTTTAAAAGTGAAGATATAATTCGTAAGTAAATCTAGATAAATTTATAAATTGTACCTACTTCCAATTTCAACTTTATAGTTAAATATGGGACGCGCTAGACATTATTTTAAAGAAGAACGCAATCTTATTAAACAACTTAGACACGATGGTAAAAATTATACAGCTATAGCAAATATTTTAAGCTGTTCACGAAATAAGGTATTTAACGCTGTAAAATGGCGAGAAACGACTTTCCGAATGGATTTAAGACTAGCAAGATTTTGCAAGAAAAATCCTTTTGCTACGTCAACCACTATTAAAACGAAATTGCAGCTGTATACCAAGAAAAGTTCGCCTCTTAAGTAAATAAAATATTCGTCAGAGAATACAGTTTGTGAATGAACATATAAGATGGGCAAAGGAGAACTGGCGAAATATATTGTGGGGTGATGAAACCAAAGTGTGTTATTTAGCTCTGATAAAATGTTTCAATATGTAAGACGGCCAAAAGGACAGGAATTCTCACCCCAATATACCGTCAAAACCGTAAAACATGACGAAGGCAACATAATGCTATGCGGTTGCTTTTCCTAGAATAGTGTCGGTCCAATAGTGTGGATAAAAGAAACACTTGCTCAAGTTGAATACGTCCGTATACTTTAACAAGAAATGCTTTCTTATGCAGAAGAAAACGTGCCACAGCGCTGGATATTTCAACGGGACAATGATCCAAAACACACGTCCAGAGCAGCGAAAGCATGGTTTGATGCCAATAAGGTGACGGTAATGCAATGGCCCTCCCAGTCGCCTGACTTAAACGGTAATGTCAAAAAAGCAATTACTGGCATCTGCGTTAGAAATAACAAGCAACTGTGGCAAGCGGCACAGCAAGCTTGGAAGTCTATTTCCGTTGAAAGATGCCAACGTTTAGTGGACTCTATGCCCCATAGATGTCAAGAGGGGTTAGAAAATAAAGGCAGTACTACTATAAAAAATTTTGTTTCCTGTTTATATTTTGTTCAGAAGAAAGAAGAGTTTTATTTGAAATATACCTATTATTTTACACAGCTTATTTTGGCATATTTACTAAATATTTAACTATTGTGTAATATTCTCAACAAACTTAATGTTTTCTGTGTTTGATGTGGTAATCATTCTTAGTTAAATCGTAGATTATTAAATTCTACTAACTAATATATTTACTATCAGTGTATCTACATAAATATTACTGTGTACCTATTTTTTGCAGACCACTGTAAGTTGTCTATCTATAAAAAAAATAAGGTTCATAGAACTAGAGGGGATTTATTAATTTCATTCCAACAAGATGGTTTTATAATTTCAGTGAGGGATAAGTAATAGCAAGATTATACACTGTGTCCAAAGTTCTTTAGTTGGTGCTATTCTTAAAGGAAATATTTTGAATAAAATATAATTATTACATTACTACTGTAAATCTAAAAATACAGAAATCTTATAATTGCCAAATAGTATACAAGTAGGCAATGACTGTAGCAGTTGCCAAAGAAATAATTTTTTTTTGTGATTATGCAATCATTATTATATATAAATTATTCCTTTGAAAATGCTATTTACTTCGCTTGAAAAACATATGTTACAAGCATGTCTAATTTTCAGAAAAATCAGTAGAAGCATTACAGTATTAGCCTGGAATTTCCGGAATGTTCAGTACCAAATAAGCAATACTTTACAGAAAATTGTGAAATAATGAATCACCATTTAAGAAACGCAGAGAAAAGAAAGCTTTCATTATGGACCGGGAAACAGCACATTTTTCGACATATGTATTATGATGTGATATTCTACAATATTTGATCCTTGCCTATTTACAAATTATTTGACAATTTCAGTTCAAATGCATGTTATACGTTTATTTTTAGGTTTACTAATCGTTTGTTTAAATTATTGTTTTCTTTAAGAATATATAAAAATATATAGGGCGTTTGATGAAAAAAATCACATTATTGATGTATATTGATCTGCAACACACATTTGTAAGCCAGTATGATATTTACTCAATTCAAAACACACCATTCATTTAAAATCGTTTTACAATTCCAATTACCTTGAGTGTAAATACCTCGTAGGTGATAAGAAGATTGAATTAAATCTTCTACAATACCACGTCATTAACTGCTCGCCTCTGATATGTTAAAATTCCAATAAACAAACACATTGATCGGCAGTGAGAAAAAAAAACATTTTGTAAATTTATTCTATTGTAAGATTGATTAAGTATTGTTTAGGTACTTATTGTACCTATAGTCAATTAAAATTTTAATATTTTTACAGAAATATAAACCATAGGTATTAATTATCACACGATAATATTTTCCGTACTGCATGTAAATATGTAGGTCAAACGTGTAGTACGTAAATCTACATTATACTACTAATTTATTGAATTGTAATAACGCATGACTGAACAAAAATGTAATCTCAATTAGAAATATTACTGTAATTATTCGTCTAATTATTGGATACCGTCGACATGGATAAAATGCCCAACAAATTATACAAAATAATACAAACAACAAATTACAAAAAAGATTCCAATCTCGATAGAAGCTAGAACGACACCCTGGAATTCTGCATTAGGCAATTTAATGAAGCGTTTGCTACTGCCAATACTGCTTAACATACACAAAGAATATTGGATCGCTTTGGAACAAAAAAGTATATTTGTAATCAGCAAGGTATGGAAGTTTATCCAAAGAAATATCTACGAAAGTTATCAGCACAAACAGTTATACTAGTAAGTAATATAAAAAAAAAAAACTGGCTTTTATTCTTTTCACAAGTATTTTGGAACTTACTCGATTATGATGAATTGGACACAGGAGTTTTCTAAGGAAGATAACGTCGTATCTCATATTGTACAAAAGACAGAATTCTTAATTTAGTTTTGTGAGAGATTGTCAGATTGTTTTTTATTATAACGGTACAAACTTCCTATTCCTGCACTAATGAGTGCTATTTCCAACAGATTTGGTAAGGGTTGATCTTAGTATAGTAGTAGAATACTAGTTGAAGTAGGCAAGTATAACGAGTAATAAAAAAATAAACAGGAGTTGTTTTACAATTTGACAAAAGATCGCATTACTACTATAATGTGTAGAATATTTTCAGTTTCCAGTAACAACAATTGTATCTTGAAAATACAGAAACAAATTAAATGATTTCGTTACAAAACTATTATTGCAACATGTTTATGTTGCACATGTTTTGTTTAAATATTTCCGTAACTGTGGTTACATAGTTGATAGTGAACACACATGAAAACATAATGAAAAGGGATACAATATGGAAAAAATGAATTTGCATAGAACTATAAATTATTGCGCCAATACTGACAAATGTTTCTTTTGCTTTGGATATTTTTCGAAAATTTAAGTTGTATGAATCTCTCAACATAGGTCAAGTTAAATGCCATGTAATTTCATGAAGTAAGAGGACACAATTTCAATGTTCTTTAAACCGTGTATGTATAGATGATGTAGTAAAACAGAAATAAAGCAATTAATCTAAACAGAAACAACCAAATAATACGCTAAACAATAAAAATATTTATTAATATTTAGTCATGTTGCCATTATTATCCAACACGCTCTGTAATCTCCGAGGCATAGATGCCATCAACAATCGCATAAGTTGGGAGTAATTTCTTCCCAAGCTTGACGAATGGTTTGTTGTATTTGAGCAACATTTTCTGGGTGGATTATTCGCTGCACCATTTTACCCCAGATGTTTAAAGCAGGGCTCGTTGATGAATGTCGCTACAAGCCGAGCAATATGGACTCGTCAATTGGCCTACTGTTTGATATAATTATCACCAAATACGGGTCGCACAAAAGGCAATAAATAGTGGTCTAGTAGTTGGATGTATACTAGCGCAGTCAATCTTTCTTCCACAAAAACATATATACCTGCGCCTCTAATTCTGATCCACCCCAAGCATTTACCGAAAATTCACCAGAATGTTTAGCCTTTCTTGTAAACTGTGGATCATAACGCATTATTTGAGGACTATACATATACTTTTTTCGTTCGTTAAGATGACGTTCTCCCAAAAAAATTCTGGACGACAAAGGCAATTCTGTTTTATTTATTTTCTTTTGTGGGAGAAACTTTGTTGGCTGCGCTACGAGTTCTCAGTTCTGATTCTGCTATTCTTCGTCGATGGGTTACTGCAGATGATAGAAAATCTGTCTCCTTTTGCTCTTTACCCGTTATGGCATTTTTGAAAGGATTTTTGCGTAAACAATTTACCTTGCTCCCCAATGATTGTTCTAGTTTGAATAATTTTATTTTTGACCCGCAACACGGTGTTAGTACTAACATCCAGCTCTGTGGCAATATTTCTAATGCTTCCACCATCATGTATGTGAGTTTGCAAAATGGTTTTCTGCAAAATTGTTAAGTGCATAATTTTCAGTCGTCACAATGACGTTAATTACATTATATAAATTAGTCAGGTTTAAATAAGATACATTTATAGTGTAGTAGCGGTAGTAATTTATTCATCATTCATATCACAATGGTATACTGTGCCATGTAAGATGCGCCAACGCTTTATCAATATAAATCACGCTTATCGAATTTGACATGTCTTGTTTGAAATGTCCACCATGCTTAGATTTGTTTGACAATCCTTATATTACTTGGCGATATCTAGACATTTAAATAATATTAACAAATTGAGAATAATTTGTCAAATTAATGCCGGTTGGTCTTTGTTGCGAAATATAACTCAAACTAGTGAAATTAAAAAGCGGTGGATTGCGTTTGGATGCAACTAAAAAACTTGAATTTTATGGTCATGAGTTGTACAGGTAGTATACATATGTCGTGCTGTGTACTATTTATATGGGAGGCAATTGTATTATTTCCAAAAGATCATTGATGATTGAATTTTAAAACAATTGAGACCATTTATAAGGCAATAGTGGTTGTAGAAGCTTATAATATAGAATACTTCCACTTGTAGGTCAATAAAACAACAATTAATTAAATACCAATTTATTCCAGAACATCTGATATTATGTTTTCGTTAATAAGACTTCTTCAGTAGAAGAAATTGACATTTAATATGTCTAAATACTAATAAGATAAGTACATAAAGGTCAAAAAATAGATATATTAATTAATCATATAGAATACTAAAACAATTTAATACTTGCACACATTTTAAGAGAGATGTTTAAATGTTCTGGAAGTAATTATTAACATTGAAACAGTAACACAAGCAAAAAAATGTAAAAGATGTATTCGGACGAGGCTGGAAAATATATTACGTGGGTTTTGAATTTGCTATAAATTTTTATGAAAACGTACGGAGGTAAGCACCTGGGAATAAGTTTACCATCACTATCAGTATTGTCATACATTTAATTATCAACTAATTGAATAGTACATGAGCGCTCGAGAGCAACGACTGCTTCGCGATACAAACCCATCACATTGCGAAATTGACAGATTTAAATGTTTCAGATGAGAGCGTACGAGACACCAATAAAAGAAGACGGGACCATTTCATGGCTATAAACATACTAGTAAATTTAGATATACTACAAACAACAATAATCAATTTAGTGAATTGATTTCGTTAAGAAATCGTCTACGTTGCGACGTTGTATTGCATCGGCGTTTAATTGAATACAACATAAATGAACTAGTGTGACAATAGTATGATATTGCAATTTAAATCCGATAGATAAAAATGAATCAAACTATTTATTAAAAAAAACAAAGCTATTCTTTGATATTATATCAGAGCAGCGTAGGAACATCCCTTAACGGGCAACATTAATAAGCGACCATCTTCCTTAAACGACCAAATTGTTCGGAACCGATTTTCGCCCGATCTTTTAATCCATAAGACACCTTCCCATAAGCGAGCGTTCCTATAAATGGGTGCGGGCAACAATTTTTTGACCCAAGCCAGACAATATTTCCCACAAGCTACCACGTAGCTCCAACAACCGGGCGAATAAAGATTTTAAAACGCATTACATATTTCTAGAGTCGGTGAATCCCTTTGACTGTTAGGGGATTTACCGTTTAAGAAACAGCTGGTCGTTGGTTCTTTGTGCTTTAGTTTTGATAAAGAATCGGGTGTGTGCATGTATTAACAATGCATCCACAAAAAAGAATGTTAACGCTGGAAGAAAAATGGAAATAGTGCATATAATTGATAAAGAAAAACCACCTACTCGGCCTATAGCAACGCGATTTTCGATAGGAAAGACGCAAGCTACGGTCACAGCAAAAAATAAAGAGGACGTTAGACGTCTATGGCAGTCTGGTGTAAATGTGCACCAAAAAAAAAGTTTTTCAAAACTTAAGGTTCCAACATCGATAAAAAATGTTATCAGTGGTTTGTGAATGCTAGAAATCGGATGTCCATTTCTGTAGGGCTTCTAAAAGAAAAAGCAAAAGAAATTGCGGAAAAATTCGGCTACACCAATTTCAATGCATCTGATGGGTGGCTACAAAAGTAACGTAAAAGACATAATGTAAACTTTAAATGCATTTCTGGTGAAGTAGCTGATGTAAAACAAGAGACAGTTGATGCATTCATGAAAAAACTTCCTTCACTATTACTCGGATACCAATGCGAAGACATTTACAACGCCGACGAACGTGGTCTTTTTCTCGTGCGCTTCCCAATAAGACCTTTCCTTAAAATCTGAAGAGTGTGTAGGTGGAAAAATGGCAAAAGAAATACTTACAGTGATGTTTTGTGCAAGTATGACTGGACAGAAAGAAAAACTACTGGTGATTGGAAAATCGGCTCGTCCTAGAGCACTGAAAAACATAAGCATTAAAGATTTACCTGTCAAGTGGATGTCAAACCGTGAATGGTTAATCGAGCTTGATCGAAAAATGGAAATTGAAAAGAGAAAAATTTTACTGTTTTCAGATAACGCTGCTTCACATCCTCGAGAATTACACCTCCAACATGTGAAATTAATTTTTTTGCCTCCCAATACAACCTCTTAATTTCAAACTTTATTACCGCAGCCAGATTTTACAACTTATTTTATCAAACATGGATTCTTCTAAATCATCACCTGAATTATCAAAAAGAATTAATGTTTTAGAGGCATTATATTTTATTAAAACGGCATGGGAAAAGATTACTCCATCAACAATACAAAATTGTTTCAGAAAGGCTGGGTTCAGAAAAACGGATGCGACGGCTCCTCAGTTTGACTCTGATGACTTACCGTTGTCTGTTTTTACGACAATGGGAATGATGAGGAGAGCTGCAGAAGATTTAAATGTTATCAGAGACCAGAACCTAGAATTTATAAAAATGGATGACATGTAACACATCAACAGAAGATGATAATTTTGAAAACCAGACTACTACATCTAGTCAAGTTAGTGAAGCGAACGAGACCGATGACGAAATAGAACATGTTCGAGAAAAAGAAGAAGAAAATAAAGATGAAGCTTTAAATTGCATCCGGGAAACTGAAAAAGTTTTCTACAGATGACTACGTGGCTTTTGAACATATCAAAAATCTGGAATGTCATTTTCAGAAGTGCCGTATGGAAGAACAACAAAGGAACATGAAGCAGTCATCCGTTTTAAGATATTTTCCAGCTGTTCCTAAATAACTTGTTTGTGTCTGTCTGTCATTACATATTATGTATTTTTTTTATACATACATATACCTATATACTAGAGACAGATTACATTATACGAGTTCGGTTTGATTTCTCAGAGTTTTCTTTTAAGCGGGCACCTCCCATAAGCGAGCAAAAATCCTGGAACCGTGACTGCCCGCTTATGAGAGCTTTCACTGTAATTTAATAGTTTGAGGGTGCTTTGGCGGTGGAAGCAGGGTTGGTAAAGGAATAAAAATTAAAAATAATAACTAAAAAAACTAATAAGAATAGAGAGAATTTATTTTTAAATATAAAAATAGTGACTTTTCTTCCCTTTGCTAAAGCACTAACATATTTATTTCCTATACTTTTAAAACGCGTGTACTAATCATTAATTATAATCAATTGTAATCAACAAATTCTGAATTATTTATAGTTATTTATTACATATTGAGTATTGGTTTTATAAACAAAGAACAATTTTAGATTATGGCGCAAGTCACAGTTGTTGTTCTACAACTTAATTTCAAATTAATCTCCACTGCTAGCAATTAATATATAAACATTGGGGATTCCTGCACGCTCTCTAGATTTCTAGGAAATATATTACCGTCATAATACAAATAAAAACATTGCGCTTAATTTCAATGAATTATTCGGATTTTCCTGTCTAGTTTATACGTTTGAGGTTACTCGGCGTGTTAGCTTTTCTTAAAAACGTTTTCTTTCTTCTTAGAAGCAATAAATGATTATACTTCGTGGCATTCCTGCTACCTTTCGTATTAGTAAGGCTGACCGGTATTATCAATAATTCTTATTCTTCCGACATGCATTCCCTGCAGTTATTCTAAGAATGATGACGGTTTAAATTAATTAGGTTTTTTTTTCCTTTTAAAATTACACTAAAATGTGCACTACAAATGGCAAGCTCTATTATCACCGATAGAGACTTTAAGATGATGGAAAACATATTTATATATATATTTGAATCATTACAATCTTGTTTTACATAGAAGTTATCGTATCTATAGTTTTTTTAAAGTGAAATTTGTTCAAAAGTTAACTAACATGTTTCAAAAGCTACTGAACCTTCTAACAATCTTCAAGGTAATAGGAATTTTCCTAGACACAACCAGCTCACAAAAGCAACCTTTTACTATAACTAATTATCATAAACTCTTACGCGTCGAGTCTATTTCGTTGTAGATATGATCAATTTATACGGTAGAAAAATGTATCGAATAAATACATAAACAATTTATATCTAGATACTATGTTGCATACAACCGTTTTCAACAATTTTAAATTAAAATTAGTTCTTGAGGTAACTTCGTTTTCTATTTTCGTCTTGTGAGTGTCGCAATTAATAAGAGCTTATATATAGGCTCCGTTAATTCGAATGACTATATTATTTATTAGTATAATTTCGAAATTATAAAGGTTTCTACTATATTCACTCAAAAACTATTATCATGGAGTTATCATATACTCAAAAACTCAACAATTCGCTTATTTTTCAATATTCCGCGAGTGCTTTTCGAGGGCGATTCCAGATTAAATTAGCCTGACATACTTTTGAAGGATTTATGCAGAATTGTATTTTCATCCATTTTTGAATTGTTTAGAGTCAAAAAATAACTTTGTGTGAGTTTTTTTCTCGCAATGTCAGTAATTTTGTACGGAAGATGCTTTACTATAACTTAGAATGCAAAAGATTTAAGTAGCGTTATAAGGGCGTTATTTCATAATCTACAAGAACATGTATCCTACACACAGAGAAAAATGTTCTTGAATTAAGAAAATATACTGTTTTACCCAAATATTTTTAATGTTAGAATATTTCTGTTTTGATTCAAACACATTTTCTTGGAATAAGTAAATGCGTTTAATACAATCTAGACTATTATTTGTTGTAAAATACGTATTTGATCTGAATAACTTCCTTATTTGTGAAATAGCTGAATTGCAAATTTCGAGTAGCTGCGTTCGAGATTATATGTGTATATGAAGCGTTTATACGTGCATTTTTATCTGCGTGCACGATTTTGCAAGAATTAGATACGTACATATAAGTTTTTTTATAGTTAAGGCGTGGACATTTGCAGTAATAAAAGTACATATTTAATAATGCATTATGTCAAGCATATTTTAGCTTCATGGGAATTGGAGGAATAATTTCAACCAAACGTTGTACTTGAAGTAAATAATCCATTGGCTAAACTTCCGAATGTCGACCACTGAATTGGCAATTTATAAGCAATTTAACGGAAAGTGCAGGTTTTACTGAGTCCAAAACGGACCTCCGTTTCTTGCGGAGATCAGTCTAAGATACCTAAAAATCGTTCTAAAAAGGGTTATTTCTAGGTTATGTTTCACTAGTGTTTTGACATTTCTGCGAGAATTTTCAGTTGATATCCAGTCAGAATTACGAAATATCGAGCAGTAATTTTGAAACGTCGTTCGGGAATGAAAAAATTGTCATTAGGATCGTTTAATACAATTAATTGATAAGTTTCAGTAACTAAAAAACATCTCTTCTTGTATTTTATTAAATTCAGTGCAAATACATTATATACATAAAATAGGAACGTATCTAAAGAATTAGCATAGTTTTAATTGCAATTAATAACATTTAATAGATTAAAAATATCTTCAAATTTAGTCAAAATAGTATCTAAATATTCATAATTTTCTTCTTAATATTAACTTACACATTTAATTGTTGTGTATGACACGTAAATAATTATTTTAAAAATAAATTTCATGCATTAACATCAAATTTCACTGTGTAAATTTAATAAAGACAAAAGAAGATATGTTTTTTAGTCACTTATTAATTGTATTAAGAGATACGGCAAAATAAAAAAATGATTATTATTTTTATATTCCTGGGCGAAGTTTTTTTAAATTGCCGTTCGATATTTCGTAATTCTGACTGGATATCAACTGAAAATCCTCGCAGAAATGTCAAAACACTAGCGAAACATAACCTAGAAATAACAGTTTTTAGTTTTTAGAACGATTTTTAGGTATCTTAGACTAATCTCCGCAAGAAAAGAGAGGCCGTTTTGGACTGAGTAAAACCTGTACTTTCCGTTAAATAATAATAATAATCCACAAATAATCCGTAAAATAAATAGCATGAAATCTGTGGGAATTGATGACATATCTGCGTGTGTATTAAAGTCAATGTGCCGCAATTGTTGCAGCACCAATAACTGAACAAAACTTTTCAGTTGAGATGGGTTAATCTTCAATTGATGAAATATCGTAGGAAAATGCCCCACTTTCTCTAACATTGGGTAACTATTACATAATGTATATACAAATTCAAATATGCTCATTAGCTAACAGAATGCAGCATTTGACATGGCGAAATATGTTTTAAAGGTAATGGAAATAAATCTTTTGTTTCTTTTTTAAATTTGAAACACATTTTACAAAAGACACGAAGCCTAAGTTTAAATTAAGAATACTGAAACTATTGGTTTTGTGGGTGCTACATAGTATTTTCTATATTTTAGAAAGGTTCTGTTATTTACAATTAAAATTGCGTGATGAATATGTAACGTTTTGCGTTTTTAACCTTAAATATTGAAACATTCAACAAACTTTCTGGGTACTACTATTCCACAATATCCTTCGTATTTATTTATCAATTGATACTTTCCAAATTAAAACTGGCACATAAATGTTATGAACTTTTGAAATGGTGTCGTGCCTATCTATCCAAATACGACGAAGAATAAACACTTATGAATGTTGATGACCGCCTTGCGATAGTTCCTATAAGGCCTTGCATGCATGTCCGCTAGTATCGGTTCTATTTGTAAATGACATGTATTGTCTTACACAGATTAAAGACTGTTTACGCAGACTTTGAACGATACGATCGGGTAGCCAAGTTATCGGTATCCGAATGAGTATTGACACTGAGAATAATCTGTATAGTGGTCAACTACAAGAAAATGCCTTAATACATTAAACGTTCAAATATTTGCTATATATCAGATTCATAATGTGACAACAATTTGTTAATACCTATCACTTTAGAATATTGCATTACGTAACGTTGAACAGCGACTATAATAAAACTGATTGACGGCAGTTTCTTCTGCCTTCATTGGTGGGTAACTCAATGTTTATTATGGTTGATTTTTTTTATTTTATAGTAGGTATATTGTTTTAGGTCCGATAATGTGTATAATGGTGTAAGTTAAGCATTCTACGCCAGAAAAAAGATGTAATTTTTGCTATTAACAACAGAAGCATTCAGAACTTTCGCAAATTGCTCACAAAACAGCGCAAAGTGTTTTCAATCATTTTAAGATTTCAATTGAAGGAAAACTGCTTTATTATTTCCTGTAATATTTTAGAAGAGGTAATCGAACTGTATGTTTCAGACAAAAGCTACTGTATGACATGTATATACGTAGTAGGTCAAGCATTTCTCTCCAGGACCTACTTATTTACTAGAAAAATATTCAATGTTCTTTTTTAATGCTACCCTGTATGTACATATATGTAAACAGTATCAAATTCTAAGCAAATTTTCTCTTACAGTTACAGTTTTAAAATTATTCTATAACATTTCAAAAAATGGTTATAGAAACATCACTTTTGAGACAAAACGAAAGCTTTTTTTTTTTAGTTAGGGTATCTCTTGTCTAAAAATGATCATCAGCTGATATCTGGTTCAAAATTTTTTCGTCGTAGTCCTCTTCTTCTTCTGGTCGTCTAAATTCAATTTCCGGTTCATCATCCTCGCTTTTTTTTGTCACAATTAAGTCTAAAACTTGAAGGAACTCTGTAACTAATTAACTTTCTCCATTGAAATTATTTGATGAAATGTTGGGGCCAGCTTTTCTGTTACCTTGATCACAAATTGTTCAACCAATCTTTCTTGTAATTCCAGAAGATTGTATTCGATACATATTTAGTGCTTGTAGTAATTTCCAAATTTATTATACGGACTATTTGCAGTTCAATGATGGGCAATTTCAACAGTGATTATAATGCATCTTTCGATTTTGTCATCAACAATGTTTGTAGCTGAGCGTCGATATTATTTTTTGTAACTGGCGCACCATCTTATTTTTAGAACTAATAAGAACAATTTTAAATCTAAATAGAACTTGAAGAACTATATTTAGAAACCGATGCGGTAAAAATATACAGGTTGTTTCTAAAATATTTTTCTGATAAATAAATAAAAATGGAAAAATGGCTATTTGGCTTTATAAAACTCGTTTAGCATGACAGTTTTGTAATTTAACTTTTAGTGGCAGTAGTTGTAGACTTGGTTGCTGATAGATGTTAATGGTAGGAATACATTACATAGAAGTTTATTTCTTATATACAGCTTCTTCTGATTCTTTCCATGACTATCAAACTGGTTTACGAACACACCTATTTGCGCATCACATTACAATGGAAACAATGTTTTTAAATTTAATATACTTATCTTCTCGTTTTATGTTTAATCATTTTAGCTTTTAGGATATACAAATATTGTAGGCTAGCGCGTTTTTCTAGCTAATTTATTCTTTCAAATGTTTTGATGTTTACGAATGTTGCATATACATACATAATATTCATTTGTAAAACCTTGGAAATGAAAAAGGATTTCTATTTTAAGATATTCACTTGTATACCATTCAGTCAACGCTCATACATACATATCTTGCACTTTTCTTTCCATTTTTTAAGTGTTACTAATAACTATTATTTACTAGAGGATATTGAATTCATAATATCTTCCACTATATAATTGAAAATTGCGTGATCACCACATGTTAAAAAACAACTACAATTGTTTCTACAATAGCATTTTATAATTATATTGGTATAATTTATAAAAGGCCTTGACTAAGAAAATTTTAATACCAAATTTGAGTACTTCAACCTATGGCTTACGCACTATTTTACGTAACTTTATTTTTGTCGATTCTATATAGGCAGTTTAAACCATAGTCAAGTTAGAAAAACAAAACGTGAACGCAGATGTGTTAATAAATACAGATTGTCATAGAAATCAGAATATAGCACAATAACCTACAATAACTTACGCCTTGATTATTTATAATTAGATGTTATACAAGAACTATATCGGGACCAATTAAGCTGCTAATTTTTCAAATCCCAAATAAAAGATCAGATATGTTGCCCCTTTTTAAATGAATACATATGTGTGTGAATATTATAATTAAACTAAAAGGACACTGGTTAACATAATTGTCCCACGAGTACCAATACTTGTATGTACTTAATGCAGTTTTCAAATCTGTATTCACAATTTTGAAATATTGAATTTTTTGAAATTCAAATGTTTTGAAACGCTTTTTCACCTATTTGTCCATTGTCAAATAAAATCTCCTAGAGCATTGTAAAATCAAACGTTACCGTTGATAGTTCATTGATTCCTCTAAAGTTAGTTTAAAAGCTGTGCCCCTGCATAAAGTGTATTTCCGTTACACATCTACTTAGGATAAATGAAAAATTTTGTCGAACCTATGGACAATAGCTCTGCTTTCATGCACTTAAAAAGCTTCCTAAAAATTCATGATCCAAATCCGCGATGAAAAGTTTGAGGGGCTATTGAATCCGCAAGAGAAAGCAGCTTGGCAAACATTCGAAAAGGCAAACATTCGCAAGGCAAATGGAATCCTAAAGTACTGGCCGATTATTACCGGAAGGGGAAGAATCGATATATTTGAATTTTGGAGGAAAACATCTACGAGAATCACATATTTTTGTTTCAGAGACAAAAAATGTTATTTCTGTTCCTGAGTGTTATTAACGCTTATTACTCGAATGCGGAGAAGTTTGTGATAAAGATGAATACCCAACATAATTGTACTCTTTATTAACAGAAAAATGTTTATCGATATTTATCGGCTTTTTCAGGGTTTGATATTGTTGAAGTTGAGACAGAGGTCACAAGCTATTCCACCAGAGTCTTTCTTGCAATTGAAGACGATTGTATTCAATAGGTCTTCTAGTGCCTAGTAGCAATGTCGATTCATAGCAGAGGCAAACAAAAATTGGCACGCCATGTATTCACAAATAAGCCAATCTCTCGTAGTTGCATATTGATATATGTAATCTCGGTTTATACAAATTCTTACACTATAAAATACAACTTATTCTATGTAACAGGTAAATGTAAAATTTCTTGGTTGTATTCTTTGTTTCATAAATATTTATTTAAATCAATTGATTTTCTTAACAAAACGCCAAATTGATAAACATGTTAGACCAAAGAAATCCGTCTTTACATATTTGAAATAAATAACTCTGACAAAATAGATTTTATTGCTTTAACAATTCTATTTATTTACAGTATCCATCTGCGTTTTTAAACGATTATACATTTTTAACGATTTCTGTCGTTAAAAATATCATTGTCTTTGCTAGTATTGTATTTTGTTTAGAAATTATCTATATGTCTAACACATTCCTATTATTCAATTTTAATAAAGATTTAATTTTAATTACACAATTCTTACCTTACTTTTTTGTCAGTTGTACTTGAATACGAATTTACAACTTTAAATAATAAGGCAATTTTTTGTTTCTCTGTTATTGGAATCTTTAATCCTGTCGTGAGACATTACCTAGAGTCAGATCGTTATATTTAAAACCTTATAAAAAGTCCTGTATTAGTAGTTTCGTTAAGAAAATGATGAGAACAAGAGAAACAGCATTTCACCTACGTTAGGTCTGACCAACTGCCAAGATCGAAGCTAAATATACGATGATGTGGAAGTTCGGATGTACAAATACGAAAAACGAGTACAGAAATAAATTGTCCTTCAAATGTGTTTCTCTCTTTGTCGAATGAAAGTTCAAAGAATCCGCGCAAATGCGGTTGTTGAAATAGATTACTAAAGGAATAGAAACAAAAATACTAACAGCATGCTACAGGTTAGTGTTAGTCACGCAAACAGCAGGCAGATATTTTATAAAACTCGTGCCAACATTAAATAGTTCGGGAAAAAATCTTTCGAAAATGTAAATTATGTTTTCTTTCCTAATTGAATGCTGTAGCAAAGATGATTTATCAGTAAGAGGCATATCTGTAAAGAACATTAAAAATGAGTCCTTAAATCGCTGTGTATAACACGGAGGATATCAATCAAGTTCTATAAGCACTTTCGAATGAAAGTTGATGCTATTTTGACAAGCAACGCAAGGATGCCAGATAAAGCAATTTATGTCTATTTAAGTTTATCAGCGAACAGAAAATAGAGTGTGTGGAAATAATGGAAGCTGACAGATTCTTCAAATAAATGGAAGCAATACCAGCGGAGAAATATATACACAAGCGAGAAGACATTGAGCGGACATTGAAAATTAAAGCTTTTTGGCAGAGATGAAGAATTCTTCAACACTAAATTATTATATGCAGTTATATTATTATAGCCTACGTCATAAACTTCCTACTCAATATCCACCGGTTTTCATAGGAGGGACTACCTCATACATCTTGTGAGATTTCTGGAGCTACATTATTTGTTGTGGTACAGTTTCCATATCCTACTCATTCCCTTTATCGCAGGCATGATGTTTAACGTCTGTGGTGTGCTAAAACAATTCGTTTTCAAACCCATCTATAGCCATTGAGCAATCTTTTTCTAGTATCTTTTGTTTTGGCGCATGCTGTATTTACTACAACAGACTTTACATAAGATCATTTATAAAGTAGCACAATCGCAATAAATTTCATGCAACTGTAACATTTTATATAAAAATTATTCGTGTTTAAAACATTCGCTTAACACTACACTTCTTTTGTTTCGGTTGTTATAATTATCTTTCGAATTTGTAATGCGCATAGGTGAAAATTGTATTCATATACATAAATAAGAAATTTATGTAAATATCGTACACTTGACTGAGCACATACAGATTCCAGTAAACGCAATATCCTTTCGATAAATTCTGCTTAAGCTTTTTTGGCCTCGATCTGCTAGTTAGATTCGTATTTATTCCGAGAAACTGGTTTCTCTTTAGAAACAGTACAAACAACATGTGCATCTTGTTATCACATTTCAAAGTTAACATGCGATAAAGATTTTTTAAACAGACAAATCTCTAGTATTACATGAAAGTTGAAGTCACTTGTTGCGCGTTGTAGCAATTAGCGATTAATAAATGTAGCGTGTCTAATTCCGGATGACCTATTTCTTCGATCAAAGTTTGCGCTTCAAATTGCGTAAAAGTATCGGTGCGTACGCCGGTCATTTAATCATTTAACCCTTTTCGTATTCATAGGTGTTTCTATTACCCTTTTAATGAAGTATTTAAAAGTCATTGTATCTCTATAAGCACTAATTGTTCTAGTCTTTTGTTTTAATTGTAGTAATTGTTCATCTCTATTTTTTACATAAAGCTAGTAGGGCGTGAATTTAATGGAGTAACTATGATGAATTTGAAGAAGAGAACTTTAATAAAAGAACACCGCGTTTTTCAACGGCAAAATTAACCGATTTCAATATCCTATATTTGTAAAAAAATAAAAATTTGAAATTGACAAGTGTTTTAACACTTAACAAATAATCAGACGACAAAAAAGTAGTTGAACTAGAAACTCCTATATGTTTACTTCTGACAACATTATCAGGTAAAAAAGCTATAGTCGTGAAGACTCCGCATAGGTCGCGAAGCAAAAGAACTGAGTGATGCTGAGACAATTTTTGTACTGCATAAGCAGGGCAAAAGCTTATGGCAGATGGCTGTAGACGTAACCGAAAACTAATAAAACAGTAAACTACACACTCCAAAAATAATACAAACAAAATAATAGTATGGGTCCAACTACCATAAGTACATAGCACGGAGAAAGCCATTTATGAACAGAACTAATACAGCAAATATGTATAAAACTCTGGAGTTTTGGCGAAAGATTTTTCCTATAGACGAAACCAAGTTCAATATTTTGAGATCGATTAGTTCAAACCGAGAACAGAATTGCACAAACAAAATTTAACACCCATTGTAAGGATGTTAAATTTTGGGGCATTATATCATATAATTGTATGGGTCAGCTACATTTTATTGAGAAAATTTTAGATGCTATAACCTATTTGTAAACTATGTCACAAGAAGTTTGCTAAACACACCTCACATATATTTAAGGAATGGTTGTTGTATAGAGTGTGTAATAGACTTCTACATATCCCTTAAGATCCTGATATAAATCCTATAGAAAAACTTTGGCATATATTGGATCTAGGATTAAGGAAGAAAATATTTCAAATAAGACAGACTTGAAACAATGCATTCGGTAAACTTGTAATCAAATATAGAAATCGTAGAAGTGTTATTATGTTTTTCTATATTTTCAAAACTATACAAGCGGTTGATATTATAGAATACTGTCACAATAGTGCATGTTGATGACAATTTGTTTATATTTCTCACATTTTAATATTGTAGGTGTAATATTTAGAATTTTCGTCTGTTTTATTAAAGTCCGCTAATGTCATAAATAACTTTAATTGTTGCTGAAATTGCACTGTTCTATATGTTCTACTTTGGAATCAGTGAATTCAAATAAGAAGTGTTTAAACAATATAAGATACTGACCTTACCGAGCATTTACATATATGAGTGTGCATGCTTTGCAAAAAAGCACTATAGTGAATTATTAAAACAATATGAAATAAATAATGAATATAACACGCGAGTGTCGGAAACAGAATCTACATATTCCACAAGCGAGCTACACCACTATTTATAAAAGTACTGTGACCCAAGTGTTGAAAATTTACAACCACACCCACAACACATTCAAAACTCAATTTAAGCAAATTTTAGTGAAAAAATATTTACAATAATTATAGGTCAGTTTCACTTTAATTTCGAATAGTTTTGGTTGCTCATAACATAGGTTGTAAACTGCCATGTTGGTTAGATTTTTGTCAGTTCCTAAATATTCTCCATTAATTTCAAGTCTCGTAACATAAACACGACATCCATAATGCTCACATTATTCGGTCACATGCCATTTTGTTGATGATTTGACTTTTGTGATACCCTTACAATCATGTGCGAATGAATACTGTTTCTTTGGATGTTAAATAAATATAGCGATGCAGGAGGATCAATTCCAAAAGTATTCTTTCCAAACCATCAACCGCATAAAAAGTAGGAACGTTTCAACGGAGAATTTATATGTGATTGTACAATGTTTACCTACATTTACAAATGGCGTTTCATACATTAATTGTAGACCTTCTCTTTAAAGATGGATTTCCTCCCTTCACAGTAGTACTATATAGCTTGATCCTTACTTGCCGCTTTATGATTTCCTCAACAGGCGTATACATAGTTTAGCTTATCACAACCATTGAGAGACTAAATAGTTAGTAAGTCTCATTAAAATTAGAACAAGAAAGCTAATCAAGGTCGTCCACTTTCGGTCTGGTGTGGATCTATTTGTATTGAGAACATAGCGACCATTGTGTGCTATGGACTTTGAAACAGGAAAGAATGCAATTGTTCATAAACTGAAATTTCTAATCGATTAGTTCGAGGGAATGGGACAAAGACGATCCACAGTCCCAACTACATATTTGAACACTTCTACAATGATATAAAAAGTAATAGCCGAGACTGTATCACCCTTAAAAAACAGCAAACTGTTCTTCATTCGGGAGAAGTAATTAAAGACCATCTCTCAGTAAATTGTGTAGTTTTACATCTCAAATTTTTGACGAAAAATTTCGCGTTTCATTTTGTATAAAACTGATGACACTATCATTACAATTTTCATTATAAATAACTTGTATAAAAGCAGTAAAAAACTGTTGATATTAGAGTTAGAAACACGTATAAATTATAGTAATGATATTTCGCTTACAATTTTATTGAGCAACAAAGCATGGTTTCATTTAAGTGGCTTCATAAACTGGCAAAATTACAGATTATAATGGTAAGAAAACTCGTTTCAGAAAAATGTTCTTTTCGTCGATCGGCAGCTAAAACTTCTGTTTTTCAACCTCCATGTTGTTGGTCTTGTCGGACCATTGTGTAATAAACGTATCGACTGTCAATTTTTTTCTCTTAATTTAAACAAAAACAAGAGTGCCTGTGAAATTTTGAAAAACTTGATCAAAAGATTTATGAACGAGCAGTTTAGTGTTTATACCAAAATCAATTAATTCTGTCTGATACTGTACAATCTAACCTTTGACATTTATGTACATACATACATATGTATGCAGAGTAGTTTATCTTGTAACGAATGTAAATTGAATTTTCCGTCTATACTTTTTTAAAAATATGATAAATTTAGGAGTAGGAATTGTCAAGAAACATGTTTCTAAAACGGCATGATAAACATGGAAAGTTTCCTAATGCTCTTGAATAAAAAAATATATTTAGTATTGAGGTAGGTTCATTATAAATGTACATATATGTATATATTGATCTACTGGTAAAACCAGTTGTTTTTAATTACTATTCTATATTTATTACACTACAAAGTATGTTTGTCGACAATGCAAATTGCATTCGTAATTTTTATGCAAAAACGTTAGTAGTTACACCCGTAATAATGTCACACAATATCATAGAGACGGCGTAATTGCGATAATTAATGTTAACATATTAATAGTAACTTGAATTTTACCGGTAACGCGTATTTCTAAGCAGATTTGCAAAGGAAATTATATTCATAGAAACCAAGAACCCTAAGAATTTTTAACTGCATAAAGCTTAATAGTATAAGTTACTGTATATTTGTAATAAATTATTCCTCTATAATTTCGACACAGTTTTTGTTTGTTCAGTTAATTTATTTTACCAATGTCTGTTATGTTCGAAATCGAGTTGTATACTAACAATTTAATAAATTACGTCAGACCAAATATCTTTTAGGTAGTTGCTTTCAATATTAGAACGTTGAAAGCCTTGTAGCCTCTGAAAAGGAACAAAAAATGCTTACTATATTCGTCACAACATACACCACAATCGTATTGAGATATGTGTAGTTATCTTACGCACTTTTACGCAATTTGTCTGTAACCGCAGAGTTGGTATATTATTCGGTAAAAAAGCTACGTATTTGACTAAAACGTAGTCATTGTTGCAGTAACGTAGTATGAAGTTTTGAAAAAAATGCGAATTGTAAGAGTGAAGTGGTTAATTTATAAATGAAATTATAGCATTACATAATCAGTGTACATTTCTTCAAATTTAGTTTGAAAATAATGAAGTGTAATATTAGATGTGAATGTCAATTGATTGAATTCTCTATTTGGAAATGTAAAAAAATTCTGTATGGGTATTTTGCGCGGGATATAGACTGCAAAAAGATAACTAAAATATGTAAACATTTTAAAGAAAGGCTTGTAAGACAATTATGAATTTGAAATTTTTGTGTGAAAATGGCTTCATTCGCAACCAACAGCATCTTACTTTAAAGATAGAATGGCATTTATAACGGAAATACGTCGAAACATAATTTTGTTTTAATAACGAACTGCTGTGGTAATAACTTAACTTTGTATTTATTTTATTTTAGCTGATTTATTACGGCTTTTTTTGGAAAACTTAAGTTGTGGTATATTTTCCCTTTCTCTTTAACATGGAAGTGGACATTACATTCGTACAGCAGGAGAAAAAAGTTTCCTTCCAGTGCATGTAAGAAAGACGCCTTTCACTCAAAATGCACGGGTACTTTATTGACTTAAAATACATACATGGACTGTCTGTGGCACAGACATTATTTGTATGCACTCTAGGACAATAAAGTTCCCGTAGGGTTTCAGTAAGAACCCTCCTTCTTTCGCGCACTGTCCGGATACTTTTTTTTCCTGCTCTACCATTATTTGGCAAAGGCTCTTGGATTTTTAAATCTTCTGGATTGTGGCTACATCATCAATATGGTTTAGCGAATTCTACCACTTATTATCAATATAACTCGGCTTATTTCATTTTTTTACTGTTTTTTTTTCAATCTAATTAACGCGGATAGTTTTACAAATAAGAACATTGTAGAACATATTGTTAAAGACAGTGTGCATAGTCGTCAGAAATAATAAAAATATGTCGTCTTTATGTAAATGTGCTCTAGTTTAATATGAATGTTACACAATGTAAAGAGATTTTTTTCGATTTAAAACTTAATTTATCACAATAATTGCCCAGAATTTTCTAATATATGTAGCGTATAACAAGTTTGCCGGCGATGTAAGTAACCTTTCGTAATCGTGATCTAAACAAACATCCGAAAATAGTTCTCAATAGTTTCTGTATTGCTTTAGTATTCAAATTATCTATGAATCATTATGAAATTTAGTACAACAAATGTTTTTCGTTTCAATTTCGAAGTGTGTCTTAAGTTGATTCTAATAATAAAGATTCTAAAAGTTTTGATTGCTTTTTAAACAATGTTTAGAACTTTTTAAGTCGAGTTGAATTTAAAACCTTTGTTTTTTCGCTGGTTCCGACAATATTCTATGTATTTGCGTTTGATAATATACTATATCATTTTTAAAAGCTTAATCCTTTTATGAAATTAAGATTCTTGAATTCAAGATCTGTAAATTGTTACAGAAAGTTCGTCAGTGCATTTTACTGTTTATAGTACAAATACTAATTAGAAATGTAATGTCACAACCATATTGAGCATATCCGAAAACCACAACTATAATAACAGATTCAAAAATTAAGCTGGTTTTACATCTGTCAAATTATTGATCAATTTCTAGTTCTTGAAGTAGAACTTATTCTTGTGTTACACTTATCAATAAATTTGAAAATATGTATTTTAAGATCTTTTTTTTTTGGTGAATTTTAAGTTCTTAAATAAGAACTTATTATTGCATTACACCTAACAATAAATTGAACTAAGAACAGCAACTGTAAACGGAGTTTGTAATCTTTTTAATGTTAACAGTGGTAACAGTTGAACTCTCTCCGTCACTATAGGCAATTATGATATATTATGCATATCCTATGTTAAAAGGTTATGTGTGATGGTGAAGGATGAAGACGTTTGACTCCATTTTGAATCTTTGCGAATCTTTGAATGTGTACAACAGTACAGTACAGTTTCCCTTTTTTTGCTGTCAACCATGGCCTAACTCGCCACCTGCTTGTTACCTTGCTTTTTTTATTTCAATCATTTCTAGTAACATTAAGGAGAATACAGCTTTTCTTAAATTTGTTAATCGTTTTCGTTGCCATTTTGAACTTGCTCTCTGCATTATGCTGAAAATCAAAATTTCAAATAATCTAAAAATATGAATTTAGCCTTTCATAATTACAAAAAATATTATGTTGTTCAACGAATCGTTATTGTTGTAATTAAAGTAAATTTGGAATTACTCTCGTACAACAACTGTGATAGCTTAGCTCCATCCACTATTAAAACAAAAATTCCTATGAAATTGAAAAATTGAAGCAAAAATAGAACATGCGCTAATACTTCAATTTCTACAACTATAGGCCAAGTTCTTGAAATTGATCTATTTATTGATAAATGTAAAGTTCCCAGCTAGAAACTTAAAATTGAAGAGAACTAGAACTATAAATTGAACTAAAAAAAGATTTATTAAGATACTTTTTTATTCGAAAAACCATAAATGAAAGAGTAAAGAAATTCTGAAGCAGGAAGATATTATGTTACTGTGGAGATGCTGAAGATTGTTAGGAACGTTTGTCAAGAATTTTAACTGAAGATAGAAGATAGAAATTAGAGAGCAGTTCACAAATTATTGCCGCTAACATAGAAGCAAACAACTGAGAAAAACGAAACAATTTTGTTTGTCATATAATCTCAACATAATCCCCAGAAAGAGATTATGTTGTGTATCCAATTGTGTATCATTTTTCAGTGCCAAGATTAAAAAAAAAAATTCGCTATCTTGTTTCATTAAGTCATTTACCGCCGTCATCAATTCTTCATCGTCTGGAAAACGGTTTCACCAATGTTTGTTTCTTTCTTTAGTTTTGGGAATAGCTGGTAGTCATTAGGAACCAGGTATGTAGAATAAGAACGTTTTTCATTGAAACATAACTTTTGTGAGACGGAGCGTTGGCTTGGTAAAACAGTACATTTTATCTAAATTTTCCTCTTCGTTTTTCTTTGATTGTCTCGCAAACTGTTGGCATTAAGTATGCGTATATCAAAATCCCAAAAAACTGTGGTCAGGATTTTTGCAAGAGATAAACAATAAATTTTTGAGCGGGGGACTTATGCCTCCGTTTCACATTTTGTCCCTTTTACTGTAACGATTTTTTACAAAAAGTCATCTGCCTAACCTAACGGTAATTCTGATCTAATCATTACTACTAGATCATCAATCAAAACACAATTGCCTTTAGTAACCATAGTTTTGGGAAGATCAGAACCTGGTGGATATTTACAAGTCCCTCATGCCGGTTTAAAACGACGTGACCACTTGATATGAACTTGCAGACTCGTCCAATACCTCAGTCATATCCGTATAAATTTCTTGTGGTAACAACCCTTTTTACAGACATATGTATTTTATCACAACTATTGCTTCAATTTTATCTATTTTTGTTGAATTAAAAATATGTAAAGAGACAGAGCAATGATATTTTATATTCATCAACGCTAATAAATGACACTTTAATAACGACAGTTTTTGGTATGTCAGCTAACACCAGCTGTACTAGGAACAATAAATACTGCATCTTTCTCGTAGAGCATTATTGGCACAGCTTGGATGTGATTTAAAAGCTTGTCATGAATATTACCTTGATTCAACACACATACAACAAAACTTCACTACCGTAGTTTATTTTTGCTTCCGCTGTTGTATTGTATTTTCGTGCCAGACCAAGGAAGACTCTTTTCGACAATTATTTGGGAATAAGCAATTGGAAATTTAGAGATAAGAGTTCCAGAACCTAGACTGGAAATTATTTATGAAAGTAACATATAATTATCTAGTGCCACTCCGATGGGTACAATACAATAACAATTCCAAAGAAGACGTCGAAGATTTCGTGAACAGAAAGTGTACAATGTGTGTGTGTAATGAATCGTATGGCATTTTTTTAATGTAAAAAAAAGCTCAAAGTAATTGTTTTAAGCTTGTATTAATTTATATTGTAACTGCAATGAGTGGCAAGAGTCGACATATGTATTGAATATTTGTTTCATAAAATGTATAGAATTTTCTATAAATATGATTGAACAGCAATTACACTAACATATTTCGACGAGTAAGGGAAAGTAAAAATTAACGTTTTCTATGCTAGAACGTAGAGAAAATATATATAGAGAGCCCATTGAATAGGCAAATCAGGCAACATAAAATTTCGGGTAAATCTTTGTGTATTACCCAGTAATGTGCTGGTATCTGGTGGTAGAAAGCAGAAAAGACTGTAATGACCACCTATACACTATGAGTGAAACTAAACCAAACTAATTTATTCCAACTGTAATTGGAAAACTAACCCAATAAAACTGTGAATGAAATAACTCCATTCATAACTATACGGTATCAAAGTGATTTATTACCTACTGTCAATAAAAAATGTATTGCTGTTTTAAAAAAACTTTAAACATAATTCAGACACGAGTATTTCTATCTTATAAATGATTTGGTTTTTACTCAGGTATACCTATATATTACGCCTTAAAACTGTAGTAATATTTTGCGACATAATTACTTTACTCTTCCACACATCTATGCTGATTATTTATACGGGGTTAGTCAAAAGTATGGAGTAGGTGGTTTATTTCCGTAAATATGAACTTTACAACAAAATGTCTTTAGCAAGGTTTTTTTACTAATTATTGTCAATATCTTAGACTACTCGTTGGTTTTTCATGTCAACGTATTTCCATGGAAAGGTATTAATTTTTTTTTTAATGGCAACCAAGTTTTTGCTGACCTTTATTCCTCTTATTTTTTCTTGAAATGACTTGATACTTTTTTTCATATGCTTTAATAACAAAATTTCTGTATAAAATCATAGTTTTCAATAAACGGCAAAATGTGATTTCAAATCAGATTCTCCAGTTTTTAATACTTCTTTTTATTCATGTGAGGATAATTCTACAAAAAATTATAGTGGTCTCTGTTTTCTTAATGTCGTTTTCCATATCATTGTGAAGTACCTTTCAATAAGTTAACAAGTTAATTTAATCAAAATAGTTTCATTTTAATTTGTAAACATGGTCAAACTCAGAGAAACTGAAAGAATTGAAATCTTATGGTTGGTTATGGAGATCGACAACGTTCACATCAAGACGTTTGTCATTTATTTAATAACGTTCATCCGAAGAGAAATTCTATTGTACAATCCACAGTGTCTAAATTGGTTAGAAAATTTAGAGTAACTGGAAATGTGAAAGATATATTCCAAGGTCTGGACGTCCAAAATCCGCCACAAATCAGCATCAAGCTTTTGATGTATTACTTAGTGTTATCGATAATCCAATTACGTCAACCACCCAACTTGCTTTGAATAATGATAGTCAATCGTCGTTAGTTCGAATATTACAAAAGAACAAATACAAACCTTACAAGATACACTTTCTCCATGAGCTAAACGAAGATGACCCTAACAGAAGAATGCAGTTTTGTGCAATAATGATGGAAATAACCTAAACCTACATTGTACCTGACATCGCACATTTATTTCCGAATGAAGATCGACAAGCAATGCCAAACGACAATGTTTGGTTTCGGCAAGACAGCGCTCCACCACATTGGAGTTGATGTTCGCATGTTTCTGAATAACGTCTTTCCAGGTCGTTGGATTGGACGTCGAGGATCTATTGAATGGCCTGCTAGGTCGCCCCATTTGAGTCCCTTAAATTTTTTCCTCGGAGGTCATTTAAAAAATAAAATTTACAAAGAGAAACCACAAAATTTACAAGACCTGGTACCCACAATCATTCATGAAATTGAAGAAATACCACCTAACTGGCTGCAAAATTCATTGCACTATTTTTGTGATTGATTAGGTTATTGTCAAGCTGGACAGGGTCTTCAGATTGAACATTCAATTTGAGTTAAATATTATTTGAGTAAATAAAGTATTATGAGTATTTTCTCTAAAATTTTATTATTAAAGCATATCTAAACGTAAATTAAGATGATCCAAAAATTATATAGTATTAAAGCATATGAAAAATATCAAGTCATTTCAAGAAAAAAAAAAGAGAAACAAAAATCAGCACTTCCATGGAAATACGTTGACATAAAAAAAACCACGAGTAGTCTAAGACATGGAGAATAGTTAGTAAAAAACTTTTGTTAAAGACATTTTGTTATAAAGTTCATATTTACGGAAATAAACCGCCTACTCCATACTTTTGACTAACCCTGTATATGCATACGATTTTAGTACTCTAAACAGAACTTCACGGAAGCCCACGATACAATAGCGTTTGTATTTTTAGTTTTTTAGGGGCAAGTTTGATTCTTTACTCTTTTGCAATATTACTTTCAGTTATTAAATAATTTACGGAAGCAATTCATGGTGTTTAAAGTTGTATGTATATTCGTTACTTTATAGAATTTCATATATTTATATCTTTATTACTTATAACAGTTATAACTGGAGTTCCGGATGTGGCAGCCAGACGAAATTATCCAATCGCACAGGGAGTGTTTAGATTCACGGTTTATGGAATAATATTTAGAATTGACATATCAAACATTGATGCTTTTGACGTCAATCTAGTTGCTTTTTTATTATCCATTGCTCTCGTGTTAATATTAATTTTTCAATTCAACTGTTAGAGAATTTTAGGAATTAAATTCGGACAGTAAGTTGCTCCTGTTTTATAAAAATTAGAGGTTTTAATATCCGTCAATCAAATATTTTACTGTCATAACAGGTTTTATGAAACGTAATTGTTAATATTTAGGATGACCCCATTAAATAAAACAATTCTATTTTCTAATATTCTTCTATTTTGTAAACGTGCAATATACATAGATGTAAATAGGTATTAGTTTGAAATTATTTTTAACGTGTATGCAGAAAAAAGTATGATCCAATTTAAAAATAAAAGGCATTTCCAGATTAAGCTGACACGGTATTTTTTAAGCATTTATTCATTTTCAATTTCTTTATATTTAAAGTTTTCGGTGTGTTTTTATATCATGCACACAATCGGTGTATTCATCAAATCTTTCGAAGCACCACTCAGTGCATACAATTTGTTTTGATGATCCGACAATTAATTAAAGGAATAAAAAAAAAATTGTTTTACATTTTCGGATCTATATTGCAAATACATATTTTAAGATATAAACTTGAATATAAAGTCTGGCATTTCTATAAAATATATTATTTTATGACCATCTGTGCAAACACAAATTGGATGTGTAAGTTCTTTATGTATTTTTTCCTTGTCAGAAAGAGTCGGTCTTGATTTTACACATTCATTCATAAGTTTTTATATATACGTCTTTTAACAAGGTTCATACCTTTGCTAAATACATATTTTGGTGGAATTTATATGACAGCTTGTATTCATTTTCTTTCTAAATCTAAATAATAAAATTTATTATTAAATATGAGCGTTAATAGTAGGTATTAGGTACTATTTTATTATGGTTAATACTAAAAGAATATTTGAAAATACACCACGACATCTACCATACATGAGCTAAAGCCCAGGAGACGGTGCTGCTGTTAGTTTTGGATGTAGCCGTCCTTTCCTCCAGATCCACAATGGCGTGCCCAAAAAATAACATTGCATGGATTCTCTATATATATTCTCTCTACGGCTAGAAGTAAAGTAAACAAATTTATGCATATTATGATTGCGTTAGCATCAATTGGCTGTATTGATATTTAATCATTTCATGAGCTATGCAATATTTTATATTCTTAGCGCAAAATTTACAAATCTGCACGTACTGTCTATTCTGTCAAATACTTGATATGCATATAATATTGATAAAGAGTGGTATATTATAATTATCGCAGTTTTATTTTGAAAATGTATTTCTACTTGGTAACAGCAATACATCTACTCTGATAAAACTGGCCTCAACTTGACTCTTGGAGTAACAAAAAAGATACAGAAATTATGAGCCAATTTATGTCAATCTTGCATAAACCAAACGATAAATAAAGACGAAAATCCAAATACTTTTTTATTCACTATATGCTGTATAACTTCCGCCTACTATAAATAGTTGGAATGTTTAGTAAGATATTTATAAAATTAACCTACCGTAACTTACGGCCATCATCTTGTGGTTTTTCTAATGTCAGACACGAAGATATCTTGCAAGATTATTATATAGATATGATTATTACAGTTAAATACGTATAATAATAATATAGATTGTACGTTAATAGAGATTAGTTTGAGAAAAATAAAGAAAAGCAATGTGGCAGTCTTTGTGTTGGATCCTTTAAAGGTTCGGGCGGCGAAGTCTTCTTCGATTTTCAACGTCTTTTCACCAATTTCTGGGAATTGAAAATGATCTCTCGGTTCCAGGTGTAGTGGTAGTTGAACATGCTACACACGCGGACCGTGTTGGACATTTGCACGGAGCATCGAGAACAGCGACACTCTGGCGTATGGTATGCTACTTGGGCGAACACTTTCACGAAATTTATTGAAAACGCGACGAAAAAATTACAGGCTCTCGATAGCCTTCTTTAAACGATTTTGATCAAAAACAACGTCGGCAGATGTAAGCGAACGCTATTGACGCGATTCCTACCGCGCTTGCCAGTGAACTGATACGAGTATAATTCATACGTAGATTAGTAATGTTACGGTTACGATTCGAGTCTCCTACTACTACTCCACTTGTTGTTTTTGTTTGTCGGTCGTCTCACGCTCCCATACATTTCTTATCCTTGAGGAGTTTACGAACAGTATTGGCCACATGATAGCGCTACTGTACGGTAGCCACTACCACTAGGAAATATTATTTACATCTTCCGACTATACAATATGCATCGATTTCTTTATAAACATATTAGCAAATTTCAGTCATCGTAGTAGGATATCCATCCAAAGATAGTTACATAATAACATATTCTAAATGCAGTAATGATATTATCAGGTGTGAATTGCTCGGTAGACAGCATCTCATATGCCTCTTTATGAAATTTGGATCGATTAATATTAACTATAAGAATTAAAAAATTTGTAACAATTTACGACTAACCTGAGTTAGTTGAGTTATAAACAATGAACTGTAATATAACAAATATTTAGAAAAACCTTCAGAAATAATTACATACCAAAAACAAAAAAGTGCTTGTTTCGACATGGAATAAATATTACATCAGGATTAAGTTTTAAATTATCTACTTTTAAGATAAGTATATGAGTACACAGACATAACATACAGAGTGCGGCGCAGAGTTTTGATTAGAAGTTTTTAGGGACGAAGTAATAGGCGAAATGTAAAATTTTACAAGATTACACTATCGATAATGCTCATTTTAAATATATTTTCATGAATGATCTACTTGCGGTACGCCGGAAGTACATACCAACTCGCTTATTTTAAACAGAATATGGTATTTTTGATTTTATTTTTCAATCCTCTGTCAAATTTTGAGTAAATTTTATGTACCATGTCCTATACCATTTCCTTTATAAAGTGCTCAATTTCCTCCAAATCGTGGGTAGTTGTGGGCTTGTTGGCATAAGCCTAAGATTTCAAAAGACCCCATATGGTCTGGCCAGTCAATTCTGATCACCAGATTGCGAAATTATATAACCAAAAAATGTCACCATTGTGTTCAATCATATCTCGCTTGGAAGATATGGATCTTCCAAATTAGGCGCAAACAAACCTGGATTTTCGAAAGAGAATAATGCCTACAGCTCAAAATTCGCACCAAACAGTGCCATGTTGTGGATGCAATTGTTTCTCAATAATTATTCGTAGATTTGAAGAACTCCAAATGCGACAATTTTGACGATTAATGACGCTGTCTAGATGAAAATGAGTCTCATCACTGAAAATTATTTTGTTCGAAAAATTAACATCCACTTATTGTCAATAATCCATTCAACGCGCTCTATTTAGCTGAGCGTGGTCAGTAGGTTTCAGTTCTTGAGCAATTGAACTTTGTAAGCACGAAGATGCTATTTTTGAAAATACACTGTAGATAGCTGCTCAAAACGTCAAATTATTGACCACGGTGCCGAATTAATGTTCCTACACACTCAACAACACTCTCATCACCTCCATGTTTTGTATTGAAGGACTTGTTAAGGGACGGTGAGACTGTCTAAGATCAATCTCCCTGAATTCATTAATTAACTAAGTTTCTTAGTTCGTTGCTAAATTTCGATCATATTTTGTACGAAAACTGCGAACTGTAGCTACCAAACCTTTATTACACTAACAATATTCCTCGACAATGAAAACGCGTTTTTCTTTGCTACAACCATATATTTTTAACAACCCTGAATTGCTAGCAATCATGTTATCTTTGTTTTTTTTTTCGTTGACGACACTTTGCCGTCAAAATAACGCAAAATTCAAATGTGTGAAATTTAGAATACCTTGCTAGATTAAAACAGTGTACCCACATTAATAATAATATAACAACACGGCTTAGGCCAAATTGTTCAACATTAATCGCGGTTCATTCTTTTACCAATCACCACCTCTTACCAACATCCTAGAAGTAGTTTGCTAGACAAAGGATGGATATGGTATTGTTGAGGTAGGTATTCTGTAACCTTCAAGAGCAGAATTTATTATCGGGAAAGCTGAAGTGCTATGAAATTTGTGGCACATTGGTTTAAGTCATATCTGGTACCAATTCTGTTTCTGCTATTTACAAATGACATTAATTCCTGCAAAAATAGTAATTTTTTTAAGATGTCGGCGAGACAAGTACCGTTGCATGTACCACTGTCCTCTCGTTACTGTTCATTTAAGGAACCACTGTTTCCGTGTCACATATTTTATTCCTTTATTCTCGTTTTAAGCGAATGAGATCATTATTAACAGTGGATGATGCGATTGATTCTTTATACTGAATATTAACTCTACCCTAAACTATATCCAATGTTATTGATAAAGTTTAAGGAATGTTTGCGTCACAGACACTCCTTGTAGCTGCACTCATAAATCCCCGTGCACTTTGAGTAACATGCTTCCTTTCTACTACCGTTGGATGGATATTTGTATAATATGAACGTAACATCCTCAGAAGATACAGAATCATCAGAAAAAGAATATCATTCGTAAAACAAATAATTATCATTGGCACGATGTTAAAATTTCACCCTAAAAGATATGATTCCTTTCACAACTTTATGTAAAATTTCCGGAACGGATGCTTTTTAAACGGATGTCCAGAAGGGAATACCATATTTGTGTGTCATAAACACAATTATTAAAGAGAAGTGATAAAGTATACGCTTATATTAACTGTTCAAACTTGGTGAAGGTCAAAAATAGACTACTTTAGTTCAAGAATTCAGATGTAGACACATTTTACATATTCCCAAAAATGAAATCTATTCAAAAATAATCAACTTTGAAGCAATCCTTATTTAAAAAAATGGTTAAGTTAAAGGTTATCTATCGATTACAGAGCGTGACATGTTATGATACAAAAAAAAATCATATTGTACTTCATTAAACACAGAAAATAGCGTTGGGTTCACGTTAGGTAAAAAAGAGAAGCAGTTCCAAAGATACCTAATCAAAATAATGCGACATAAATATAGAAAATACTACTAAAATAATATAAGGAATTGTAAAGTGATAATAATAGTAACTATCTAGCGCCAAAAATAAAAACTCCATATAATTACGTACAGATTACTTTACAATACCCACCTATTACAGGATACTTTCGTTCAATTTCTTCGAAATGCATATCTTTTTTGATGTACTAAGCAAATGCATTGCATATCTTATAAACAAGAAAGTTTGGAAAGAATTACCAATAGGGAATCCCTAATCGATATAATTCTAAAAATTTGCTATCGAATTTTAATGACAGAACTCTGTTACATTTTTATGAACAATTTTATCAAAGTTACATGGAAAAAATAAATAGTAAAGTGTATATTTTAAAACGTGTTCTAACTGTATATGATTTAATACCACTCATAAATCTTTAAGTATAAGTTGTTGTTAATGCTGCATATAATTTCATTGCTAGACTAGATACAAAATGTCAATCAATACAATTTTAATTGCAATAAAAAATTTCGAATAAAAACGATATATGTGTATGTCAATTGAAAAAATAATCTAAATGGAAAAATGTATGTTACAATTGTAGTTAAATAAAAAAAATCCAGCTGGTTATTATTATCTTACAGTTCTAATACATATTAATCAATGTAAATGATTATAATTATTTTATGATAATGTTAAATACAGGAAAGCAGAAAACAATGTTTGCGATAATGTGATTGCGTGACAATGAAAAAATATTATGATTGTGAATAAATAAGACAAGGATTGAAATAGTAATATACTATTTTGTAGGGCGGAGCACTGTTTTTAGTTATGTTTGTATACTTATATGTAGCTAGCTCTACGTAGATAATTTCCACAATAGTTATATACGTTATTTAGTTTTCGTACCAATAATTTCTTGTTCAAAATATTGTTTTCTTTAAGAAGTCTAAAGATATTTAGCACGTTTTTGTGAATCTCTGGGAAACAGAATATTCAATTATTTTTATTTCACCGTTCAATCAGAATGAAAAATATCTCCAACTTGCTAATTTAACCAAATTCATACTTGTAGCTTCAATAACAAGCAAGTTAGAACTTTGAACTTGAACACGGTACGAGGATGTATTGATATCTAGTTAGCTTAGACCTGTTCCGTAGATGAAGAAAATATTAACGAATTATAACATAGGAGTTTCAGTGTAACGTTTCACGTCAAAAATCAAATCAAAAATCGAAAAATTAGAGTATTGAGCCATAATTCATTATTCAATGGGGTAAGCAGATTTACCAATATCTTGGGTATGCGACCGTGAAAAATTGGTTTGCAAGCTTCAAAAAAGGTCAATTTTCCACCGATCGGGAAGGCGAGTGTCCCTATCCATCCCCGAAAATGTTCATGCAGGTCATAACATGATTTTTCCAGACCGTTCGAATTGAGCTAAAACGAATATCCGAGGCACTGAATATTTCATATAAACGCATCCATCATATAGTTCACGTCGATTAGGACATGAAAAAAGTTTCTGCAAAGTGAATCCTCAAATGTCTGAATGTTGACTAGAAACGTGCAAAGGTGAAAGCATCACGTTCGATCTGAGCTCGGTTTTAAAATGATGTAGTCTTCTTAAGCCGCACTATTACTATGGCTGAAGCTACGACCCAGAAACAAAGCAACAATCCATGGAATGAAGACACTCTAGTTCTCTAAGATGTAACAAGTTTCGTGTTCAAAAATCTGCTGGAAACGTTTTTGCTTCAGTTTTTTGGGATTGCCACGGAGTAATCATAATTGATTTTCTGAGTAAGGGTGAAACAATCTCTGGGAATTATTATTCGATGTTACTGACACCTCTACGAGAAAAAAATTAGGGATAAAAGGCGCGGAAATTTGTCCAAAGCTGTTTTGTTTTTGCACAATGACAATGCTCCTGCACACAAATCGCATGCTGCCATGCAAACAATACGTGATTTAGGGTTCGAATTACTCGAACACCTTCCTTATTCCCAGATCTGGCTCCGTCCGACTCATTTCTTTCCTCAATTGAAAACGAAGGAAAGAGAAACCGTGGAGAACTGGTTTGCACAGCAAGATAGAAATTTCTGTTTGAAATGTCTAGAGGCGTTGCAGATTCGTTATATTAAATGGACCCAATTAAAAGGAGAGTATGTAGAATAATAAAATATTTTCACTTTCAAATTTTGTTTACTTCTATAGTACCTACGCTAAAAAATGTCAATACACGGTAAAATCTATCTATTATACTCGATAGAAAACATAGTGAATCAGTAGATATAGTCAGATGCAGAAATGCAAATATAGCGGAAGTATTCTTTGTACAGTGACTTGATTACATTACAGTGACGACACCATGTGGTCTTATTTTCTATTGGTTAATTGAAAGTCCGCCATTTGGTGTCGAAATTTTATCAGTTTTATACAGTCTTCTTATGTGTACAGGTTAGAAAATTAAGAATATTTCTTATTATAAGTTTCAATCAAGCTAAAAAGTGTTTCTGTCTACTGACATAATCTTCGATTATTGTAATTTATAGTTATTAGTCCTAGACTATTATCTTCTTGTATATATTTCTATTTCTAATTTTAAGCACGTGTTGAGTGTCAATTCAATAAGTAATCTAAACGGAATAATCAAGGTAAAAATGAGTAATTACTAAATTTTTAGACATTTTAGTTGACATTAGAATTAATATTATAATTTGAATTGGAATTTGATATGAAAAATGTATAAAACGACTTGAATTTAATTACATAACCTTTATTTTAGAAATTACAATGCCTGGTTGTGCTGCGGTTGGTTGTTCCAATTCTTCAGTAAAAGGATTTATCATGAAACGTTTTCCGAAAGATCCGGAAAGGAGAAAAGCGTGGGCTGCAACAATGCGTCGTGATAATTGGCAACCAACTGATTATAGTGTATTATGTGAAACACATTTTGAAGAAAATATGTGGGAAAAAGTGAGAGTTGATGGCACAAGAAAATTGAAATGTAATGCAATTCCAACTTTATATTCTTTCAAAACACCTGTAGTACATAGAAAACAACCAGCCGAAAGAAAAATTATCTTCCCTGCATTGGAAGAAGAATTACCGGTAATATGTCATACTGACCCAACTCATAACACACAATCTATTGTAGAAGAAACTGAAATTATAAGGAGGTAAGATTAATATAAACTGGAAAGATATTTTAGTTTTAAATAATATTTTAGCTTCGTGTTACTTTTATAGTTACATATCTTTTTTAATTTTCAGTTCAGACGATGAAGTAGACTTGGCATATGAAGTTACTACAAGTAATAACATTGCTTCGCATGAATTATTGGATCGTTATAGAACAGAATTTCGGAAATTACGTACAAGAAATCAGAAGTTTAAAAATGTAATTCGAAACTTAAAACGAAAAGTTGAAGTTTTAGAAAACAAAGTTAAAAAGATGAATGAACAGAATGATGCCGAGGAAAATGCTAAGTTATTAAAATCAGTCTTTCACAATGATCAAATATCTGCAATAAAACAACGTATACATCATTCACTTTAAGAGTGCAGCGTTAGAAAAGATAGGACCTTATTTCGCGGCTTGTGATTGGTCAATTATCGAGGCACGTACACACTATGTAAAATACTGTTCTTATACGTATGAAATTTGAGGTTAAAAGCGATGCGTCAAATTTGTTTATGTTGTTTTGTTCGTATATATTTGCTGTATTGTATTATTTCCGTACGTTTTTCTTTGTATTTTCAAATTTTGCAAGTACCTTACATTAAAAGCAAAGTTCTTTTCAGTATTACTTGCAAATTCAAGGTATCTATTATTATCTGTATTCATATAATATTAGTATTACACTTGATGTATCCTCAAAAAATCCTTCAGGAAAATATATAATTAGTAGGCAGAGGCAAATGGCATATAATTTATATTTGCAACAGAAGCAGAACAATTCAAAGTCAGCTTCTATTACATTGACTGCGAAACAACTTGGACTTGGAAAGAGAACAGTATAGAATAATGTGAAGGATATAGATACCGCAGGTGTGTCTCATTCACCTTCAAAGAAATGTATACGTCATACAACCTATGATAATTTGGATGAAGGCCAGCGGTCAGCAATCCGAAGACAAGTGCATTCCTTTTTCTTGAAAAATGAGTTACGTGTACAAAAATATTGAGCGCAAATATATTTGAATTAACGTTAGCATGATCTAATTAATGTTTGTAGGTTGTTAATGCGAATGAGAATTTGCCAGACTTTAAGCGAGCAACATTATGGAAAATTCTCAAAAAATTAGGACTTGTGTGGGTGAAACGCAACCGAGAAAGTGTGCTAATGGAGCGACAAGATATTGTTTTACGGAGACACCTTGGAAAAAGGAAGCATTCGTTGAATGGCTTAATTTAAAAGGAATTGTTGTTGGTAATTCTTTATTAAAAGTTAAATTACTGGAACTTACTAAAAAAAAATATATTACTGACAATCCTATTACATACATAATTGACAAAATAGTAGCAGAAAGTGTTCGCACAATATTACGATTGCCCCTATATCATTGTAATTTGAATCCCATCGAATTAATATGAGCTCAAGTGAAGCATCATGTTGCTAATAATAGAACTTTTAAGTTAGCGGAAGTAAAAACTTTATTATTGGATGGAGTTAATCATGTCACTGCTGAAATCTGGATTAATTGCATCAAACATTGGATCGCAGAAGAAAATACGATGTATGATTTGGATTTTTGTGTATTAGATCATATAAATATTTAAAAATATTTCTTCTTATGTACAATAAACTTGAAAAATACATTTTCTATGCAATTATTGTGTTTCTATTCTTAAATATTAATAAATATAACGTATGTAGTCATACATCTTATATACAATTTCTATACGTAGCCTGAATAATATATTTTACTTAACATATAAATTTTACGTTTCAAAAATCAATCTTATCATTAATTGCCTGTGAAAAGCTGTAAAAAAGTTTAACAAAACTCAATAAAATAGAAATGTATTGATTCATAATGTTTTATAGACATTATTAGCTAAAATATACCTACGTTGTAATATATTTGTATATTTACCGCATTTGAAGGTTAACCTACGTCAATGTCGATTTTGAATTGTGCGGTATATTTAAATTCTCTAGTGTAAAACCAACGCCGATTGTGGCGCCAACTACTGCACTCTTAAGTTGAATGGAGTATAGTAAAAGATCCATAAAGTGGTCATGTCCAACTGTAAAAAGAGCTTTAAAGTTACGTTTTTCTTGTGGTAATAGTGGGTACGAGGAATTGCTACAAGAAAATTATCCATTGCCATCAATACGTACTTTACAAAGGCATATACAGAATTTAAAATTTGAAAGTGGTATACAGCATGAAGTATTTGAATTTTTGAAAATTAAAGCTGATTTATTTAAAAAACAGAATAGTAAAGATTGTGTTATTGTACTGGATGAAATGGCAATAACACCATCAAAATTATACGATGTAAGCAGTAAAAAATATATTGGAGATGTCACATTGCCTGAGCATACAGGTAATGCAACACATGCATTAGTCATTATGCTGGGAGGAATTACCTTGCGTTGGAAACAAGTTGTAGCGTATTATTACACGAGCGATTCAGTGAATGGTGCTGTTTATGAAGATATTTTATTTAAAATCATTTATGAAACAGAGAAATTAGGTTTAAATGTTGTTAGCATAACTTCTGACATGGGTGCTTCAAACAAAGCGCTTTGGAAAAAATGGAATGTAACAGCAGGTCGGTACAGTAGAACCACAAATTATATAATACATCCATTTGACTCCAATAGAAAAGTATATATTCTTGCGGATGTGCCACATTTATTCAAAAACATAAAAAACATGTTAATGACAAACAAAACTATTCATATTTCTGATGAAATAAGAGATAAGAACAAATTACCGACAAACATTGTATCATCACAACACATTTATGATCTTATTAAACATCAAGAAAATATGCGCTTTAAGCTGGCTCCAAAGCTAAGTGAAGAAGATATGATGCCTTCTCACTTCAGGAAAATGAAAGTGTCTGCATCAACACATGTTGTAAGTCATGATGTGAGTAGTGCTCTTAAATATTTAGCTGAAGTTTTGGACAAGCCAGAATATTTAACCACTGCTTGGTTTATAGATACTGTTGAAAAGTGGTTTGCTCTTATGACATCTCGTCATCCAATCCTAGCTTTAAGTAAGTTGCAAACACATGTATATGAAGAATCAATTACATTCCTAGAAGATTTTATGAAAGTATTTGCAACTATGACTGTGGGATATAAGTCCATTTGGAAACCATCTCAAACAGGAGTGCTTCTTTCAACACAATCTATATTGGATTTACAATATGATTTTTTGAATGCCAAGAACTACGAGTTTCTTTTGACATCAAGATTTACTCAAGATTGTTTGGAGAACTTATTTAGTGTTGTGCGTGCTAAACAAGTTATACCAACAGCATTACAATTTAAAAATAATTTAAAACTTATTTGTGTGTCTCAGTACTTGAAAAATGTGTCAAAAGGAAGTTATCATAAAGATGAACGGGAGTTTCTTTCAGATTTTCTTAATGTTATCAAACGCTCTGAAAAGAAAATATATGATCCAGTAGTTTTACCAACTACCATTGTAGAAGATGTTCCACCACTCTGTATAAGTGAAATGAACTCATTATATAACGTTTGTGGTTATTTAATAACAAGTATAAATCGTACTTCAAAGACTTGCAAAGAATGTCTAAGTTCAGTAGGATCAAAAGCAGCATGTCCATCTCAATTTGCAAAATATTCACGAATTAAATGTTTTAAAGAAAATAATTTATTTTTTTGTAATTACAATACTTTTGAAGTATTTCTACACATGGAAAAAATATTTCGTAAAAATTATGATTACGTAATAAATCAAAATGTAGATCTTTTGAAATTTTATATTAATGAATTCCAAGTAATTAATACAAAACATATTTTAAATTGTCATAATATGTCCAAAAAAATATTTGTAAGATTTACAAATTTTATGTTAAAAATTAAAGGACAAAAACAATTAAAAAAGATTACAAATGTATTTGCCAGCAAATCAGCTGCTATACATTAAGCTGTTTTTTAACTTTTCTAATTTTATTTACTATTTGAAGTAAATAATAAAATTTTGTGTAAATTCGCTATTCTATTTTGTCTTTTAAATAAATCAGCTGTAATTTTCAAAAAATCAAACGTGTTGAATTTTGTTTTTGTTATAATTACATATTTATAGTTATTAGAATTGGTTTTGTTATATAACTCACTTACATACCTACATATTTATGTTTACATGTAATTATATTTTAAAAATGTAGAATATATATTTTCTGTTGGTTGTTTTATTTAATAAATAAAATTCTACAATTTGTTTATTTATATTATATGAATTTTAATATATATGACACAAAGAAGTTAAACACTTTCCCGCAAACATTTTTTTTATATTTGGCAACTGTTTTAGTTGGCAGTCGTAAGAACATCACAAAACCCCGTAAATGCCATAATAAATTATTATATTAATTGTATTTCTTTGTGGTATTAACAAATTATTATCTACATACATTATAATTTTAAATTTCGTTCTAATTTTTCCTAAAATATGTTTATTTGCTAAATTTGTATTTTATGCGCGAAATTTGAAAAATGTTTATTGGGTTGTTTCTTTTGCGAAAATATTCTAATATAATGAATATATTGAATAGTTAGATATTTATTATATTAATAATAATTAAAAACTTATCAATTATAGGCTTTCGTTTTTTAAATTATGTATTAATATATTTTAAATTAATATTTTATGCATTACTTGCATTTACCGCTATACAATTTTCGACACAATATGACGGCGAAGAGTATCGTGTCGTCACTGTAATGTAATCAAGTCACTGTAATTCTTTGCATATGCATACTGTCGCGTTCAAAGATTATTTATTTTATTAACAGATTTTATATTTTCCATATCTATACATACACCTACAGTATAGGCAACTGCATATACATATCCTTCAAGGTTACTTGTATAATCGTATATAACACATAAAATTCGATACAATACGTCAACAGTTTTTTTACAGTTAATAAACGCTTTAGGACTGAATAAATCGCATTCGTCTAAACTTATTTCGTTCTAAATTGCTGTTGAATATTTCATTATCAAACTACAAAGCACCGTTTCTAAAATTCAGAGTGGTGCTAACATGCAACATGGGCCGTGAAATAAAGTTATGTAGGTATACTACAGTACAACACTAAAAAATTAATGGTCTATAAGATGTACAGCTACTGTATCTTTTCCGAGGAGGGTATTACTGTAACTCAATATGACAATTTCCAATTAAAAATGGAATTAACATGACTATTTAAGTTTTATCCATACGTTGATCTACAATAAACATAAATAATAGTTAATTATCTTCAAATAATAATCAAAACGAAACAAATTAATATTGTTTTCATAGCTTCCATATACACTTCGATGATTTTTTTCTAAAAAAAATTATGATTATGTTTTGTCGGGAAATTAGATGATTTTTCTAAGCGTACAACTTTGATAAAAACAAATCACCCATTACTTTAATTAATATTTTACAAGTTTTCTCTAGTTTTCACAAAAATTACATTAAGTATATTTCGTGAAAAGTACGTACATATGTACATACATCATACAGTTGCTATTTACCTTATTTCTGCAAAATGTGTTAAAAATAAATCATATAAGTAAGTAGAGCATGATAGAAAATACTACTAAAACACAGTATTTGTCATTAGCATTGTTTACTATTACTTTAAATTAAACTCAAACTCTTCGTAAGATACTCGTAAAATAAATGTTACCACGAATAATTTTCTTTTCCTGGAAAGTTTGTGGTACATTGCGGAAAGTCACACAATGTTCTGAAATATGCAGAAAAACAGAAATTCGTGGTATAAACTTTATTTTCGCCATAACAACTATTATCATTATTATTTAATCGAATTAATATCTAAAAGTACCAAAATTGCATGCCCTGAAAACGCGTAATTATTATTCCTCAACTTTTGAAGAATATATGTATTACATTTTGTTTAAGAAAGCTAAAAAAAATTCCAAGGAAAATGAGTTAATGTTCAAAGTAATCGACTATGCGTTAGCATTCAATGAGTTTTCGAATTTGATGTTTTGGCCATGTTCTTCGACTTATTCAACTTTATAAAATTGCTATCCACGAAAGTGATGTTCCATTGAGTGGCGTAGTCCATGTTACTGTTTTCAAATCGCCCAAAAGTCCTGTCAGAAATTATGGATTAGATTTATTTCCGATGATTGGGTAGCATGATTCTAATAATTTTAGACAATTGCTGTAATTTCAAATTTGAAACTTTATTAACTATTTCATTTTTCTAAACGTTGGAATATATATATTTGGGATTGCTTTTATCTGATACTTATATATTTTATGAACTTTACGCCCCGCTAACATGTTCCTGATTGTATTTCTCCATTTTATTTTATATTTGATTTTGGATGGGCTAAAGTTGAGGTATTTTGTGACACCTGGTTTTACTTTTAGACGATATATATGAGAACTGGCAAAGTTATTGTAATGGGTTTATTATAAATCTTGAATTCAATGTTAGTCTTCTAGAATATGCCATCTACTTCCACATGGTGAAACTTTAAGTTGGCAAGAAGTGATTTTCTGTAATTCCTTAAAGAAGAAAACATGCTATTTCAAAGTATCTAACAATGTAACGAGAAAAACAACTTTGCGTTCGAAATTATGCGGATGAAAAATTCGAGAAAGGTCTGATCAAGAGATTAAAGAGAAAAATATACTTTTACGTCATATCGAAAAAAATATGGAATCCATAAAATCTTGTTTTACGGGTCGATGGCCGCAGTGGTTAGGCGGCTGACTATTGTTGTGAGAGGACGATAGGTGCCGGGGTTCAATTCTCTGGAGGGACGGTGACATTTTTTCAGAGAGTTTAATCCCGGATCGACTTGACATTCGCTGTTGGGAGCAAAGTGATTAACAGCGCGGCATCATAAAAGGCGATATGATGCTGTCACAAAGCCATTTAAACACAACTTACACACACTAAACTACACCGCAAGAGTTGCAGTGATAGCCAGACAAGTAATACAGCTTACGGAGTCACTGCAACTAAGCACCCACCACACATGAAAAAAAAAAAAAAAAATGGAGAATTGGACAAGTTGAACAAAAACAACCTTCCTGTACTAGACTGTGTCGAACCCCTTTTGGCGCATCATTCTTCGTCATTTTAAGATTTACTATTTAATATTGTTCGATAATTTAGATTTCCAAGATAATAACTAGAAAAGAAACTAAGAATCGAGAGAAAATACGCAATTCCTTCAAAAAGTGTATACTTCCTTAACGTTATACGTTATGTATGTCAACTGTAAAATAAAACACTAAAGATGTGGGATAACTAGATCAAACATTGTCCTGAAAATGTTAAGTAGATATAACCACACTCTTTTCGAATGATTTGACTACCAGGTTTTCGAAGATCAGGTGATGCACCCATTATTTCCTATTGTAAAATGCCAAGACCAGCCTAAAGGTAGCACTGGAAATAAATTAAAAACTTATTCTGGAATGTCACGCTAATAACGTCCATTTTACCATACAATCATATAATCCCACGCAATTACTATAACGGTTGGATATGGGGTAGTATATTTTCACTCAATGAAGGAAAACTCAAGAACAATTGTAAGACAAACAGTCTTAAAAGATTACTTTCGTGGTCTATTGAAAGTTGTTACAATAACTACACGAAACTAGGGACAAGATGTAAAACCTCCTTTTAGGAAAAAAATATTTCCTCTGAATAAAAAAGAAGTTCTCAAACCTGTGCGTCATCGTATTGTAATTGCGAATGTTGAAATGAATCAAATGTTGGTGAAATTTTTACTGAACATCTGAGTAAAAGAAGACTTTCAGCAACAAGCAAGAAACAAGTAAGAAGAAAAATTGAATCTACCACGGGAACTAACCGCATATGATGAAAGTACACTCAATCCATGGATGATATGTTGTATGATGACAGCGAAATTGTTATAAATATTGACAAACTTTTATAACAAAGAAAAAGAGAACAACGATATTCCCGAAATTAGCAGCTTTTATAACTAATGTCTCAGTTATTTCCGCAAGCATGCATTTTTATGTTACATTTTTTTGCTTATATACAATCCACAACGATTACTACCCTACAGCTTAAATTTTACAATATAGGTGTGTTACTTTATAGCAGTGAGCACAGTACTAAATTAGACATCAACACAAACATAGTGGAAGGTTCAAGCTTTATGTCTATACAAAACTTAATAGCTTCAGAAGAACACAAAATACAATATCTTCAAAATCAACCAAATCTTGTAACAAAGTAGCCTCAATTTACAGTATTATCTTAGTCTTCGTCGTAATGGTCAAATCAGTTACACGCTGTAATACGTTTATATAGTGAACACTACAAAAATTTGCTAGTTTTAATCATACAAAAATGTCGTATAAAACTTATTACATCGATGCAGGTTTTATGAAAGTATATACGTTCATTTTATATTCGAAGCAAAGAAAAAAATATAATAATGTTGAATTACTCCACATCTAGTAAAAAGTATGCCTGCGAGGTTATCGAAATGTTTCGTTCTAGTAAATATGAACCATATTGATTGTATTTTTTTGTATTCATATTCAGTACACCTGCCCCAATAAAAATAGAAAATTGGACGTCACGAAAATTTAAAAAAGTCATTAATACACACCTATTGCTTTTCTCTTAGTCGTAACTATCTGACGTGGTCTATCATATACTAAAAAAAAAAAAAATTAATTTTTAATAATAGTGAAAGAAAACTAACGCAAAATAGAATTTTGAACTTAATAAATTGCGTAGAACCGAAGAAATAAGTAAAATATCAAATGCAGCAGGGTAAACATAAAAACGTTCGCAAGAATTCCTACAAATTGTAAACATTACTCCGTAGTCATTTAATTACACCTACAAACGCAGAGTATTTATTTTACATTGACTATTTTTACCTCATTATCACTTATGTACTATTGCAGAAGGACGCACGCTTATAATATTAGGCATGTAAATATTTTCTATACGTGTGTGTCTTACCTTGTTTGATCCACTCGTTAAGATCTTCGATGTTGTCGAGGTTGTCGGCCATCCCGGAGCCAAAGTCCTTGGATTTGGCATCAGTAACATTTTCTGTTTCCAATTTCAAATCAGGTTGCTCCAAGTCCATCCAATATAGGAGAACATCTTCGGACACCGATGTCAGCTCATCAAAGATGGGCGACAAAGGCTCCTGCTTCCAATCCGGAACCAGTAAAGAACTCATTCTTGTGCTCTATACTGGCCTGTATCGTCGATGAGCTCGAGGAAAGTATATTTAAGGTAATAAAAGCGTTTGCCGGAGAACGCGCGGCAAATAAGTAAAGCGCCATGTTGGCACTGAAAAAGAAAAAAAAAGTTATCAGACAAGGTCATTGCGAAAGGAGTTAGTGTTCTATCTTGATTAAAATAATTTAATGTTTGAAATTGGTAAAAAAAAGTTAAACGAAATTTCTCCTAAAAATGGTGGGTGACTGTTACAATTTGCAATTTGAATAATGGAATAATGGACAAACTAACTGGACAAAAAAATTATTTGAAAATCAGTGGGTTGCGATCTCCTCGGTTATATCGTGACACTCACGTTACTCCTTCGAAGGATTTTACATTTGTATATATTTTTGAACGATTGTGTATCAGATGTTTGATGTATATTATCGTTTAATTTGATTCATTGATTATTTGTAATTTTGGCAGATACGTCAACCCTTTTGAGGTATTTCTGATTAAAAGTCTTTATTCTCCATCAGTGTTAGTTTATTGTTTCTATCTATTGAAAGTTTACCGTTGGCATTCCTCATCTAATCTTCCAGATATTTTTTTGTTATAATACTAAGTACATATATATGTTCGTAGATTGCGAGAAAAAGGTGATAAAATATAAAACTTGGATAATATAGCCTTTAGAATATACAGAAAAAATATGGAATATGTTTTCCTGAAAACAAATCTAGAGGCTGGATAGGAACACAATCACAGTATCCCGACTGGGTAGGTCGGTTGCTAAGGGTAGAAATGTGAAATTTGGAAACGATGTTGATTTTATATTGTAAGACTCGTTTACACTAAATCAGTCTGTCAAACGAGATTTTTCTAGGTGGTTACGACCAGTTTTTGTGTGTTTATAATTATTTAGCTGTGTTTGTGTTATGCTGCATCAAATTCTGCTTCAAACTTGGTAAAACGATAGTAGAAACGTTGAAAATACCTAAACAAGAGGTCGGGGAAGATGCGCAAGGCCAAATTCAAACTCTGTAGTAATATCAATTTCAAAACTGGACGTGTGTCGGTTGAAGACGAAATGAGCATTCCAGTTGTCCATTGACGGACAGCACGTCACAAAATTTGGTAAACATGCATGAGACCGAAACAGAACGATTTATGAGTGATCCATGATATTTGTAACATTATCGAGCTCTCTTATGGCGTTTGTCAGCGTATTCTAATGGGCAAACTCAACATGTAGCATATTGCTGCTAAGTATATGCCAAGGTTATTCAGCGTTAACCATTTGCCATTGTCTTCATCTTCGAAGGTAAGTTCCAAACAACGTCAAGTTGATTTTGATTTACCTCTTTGCTGCTAATGCCGTCAGGCACAAAGAATTTCTGCCATGAAATCAAAAAGGTACTGGACAATATTTTATTGCGACGTCCTTCGGCGACTAAGAAAAAACATTCCACGTATGTAAGTGCCCTGCCAAGTGGTGCAACAATACGTGGATCCTACACCTTGACAATACACCAACCCATACGTCACTTGTTGTGCATCAGTTTCTAGCGTCGACAAAGAAGGGTAATACTCTATCCTTCCTAATCGCCAGATTTTTTCCCTCTTGTTTTCGAAATTGACAATGAAGCTCAAAGAGTGCTTTTTTCAGACGAGTGAGGATATCCAGATCGAATCGCAGGCAATGTTCAGCCCGTTGATATGCGCTTCTAGCAGATATACCGGCAATGATCATTACCGTCCCTTTAGTAGTGTCGTAGGACCTGTTGTATTTATTTTGATTTCCCGCATATTCGTTTTTGTCTATTTCGGTCATTATTGTACTTGTCTATTATCAGAGAAAGCTTTTTTATTGTCAGTTTTACCTTCACATATTTGTTACCAGTAAGCAACGAAGTAGTCATAACAGATCCATACAAATACAAAGAACAATTCAACAGGTTGATGGTTTTGACGGATTTACACAAAACCAAAATAAAAGTTGATAACTCATATTTTCAATCGGGAATACGCAATGATGAAGGAATATGGAATTATTCCTATCAAAATTGCTACCAACAATTTCAAAAGAATTTCTCAACATACAACTAGGTATGATAGTTTTGTACAATATTTTCATAGTGTATTTAATAGATAGATTTCGCAGGAATGTTTTGAAGAAAAAAACTAGAGGCTGTCCCTGTATTCTTACTAAAGTGTGGTGGGTATTAAAGAATGCATGTGAATCCAAAAAAAATTCTACGATGCTTGTTACTCTCCCTTTTAGATTATTTAATGTTACCCTATTTAAAGAATAAAGTTCATCTTAACTGTATCCATACATTAGAAGGATTACAACGTTCAATTACGGAAGCTGTAGTATCAGGTCAGATATAATACACAATGTTCGATAGTTTTGTTATAACTTTCAGTACCTAGTTCCGTCTGAAACTGAAATGAATTACAATTTAAAATACCAGCCTAAGATAATAATCTCATTTCAATCATTTATATACACGCTGTAGTAGACCCAGTTTCCTTATCTATTCGTGTAAAGAATGGGATATTACTTAAATTATTGAAACTGCAGTATAAAATTTTTGACATGCTACATTAATGACTGTGAACTACTATTTTTCTGCAACCTCATACTTATTATTAAGTATACATTTGTGAAATGCTTTGTAACTTTTAGAAAAATGTCTTTTTTTATAATCCTTTCGTGGTTATTCAACTTATCGGTTTCTTTGACACAATAGAGACATCACCCACCATTTCGAGTTTAAGTAACACCGACAATTGAGATAATTAAAAAGATGTAAATAATTGACTTATTAAAAAATGTCTGGGTTACAACTAGGTAACGTACTGAAACTCTCGTTAAATATTTACACATTTAGTATAATCTATTCCTATTAGCTTATTCATACCGTTAGTTATCATATCTTATCTTTTTTGTATACATAAAAAAGATAGTACTATATGCAATCTACTACTTCACAAAATTTTACTCCTTTAGTACGGAAATGTGGTATAGATTAAAAAGATATTCAAGTAAAAGATTAAAGACAAATGTTTTTTTATATCAAAAGCAAATCCATAGTAAAATTGCTATGAAGATCGAGAGCATTTTGGACGTTTGATTTTCGTGAACACCCATTCAACTGCTTATAGTAATAACACGGATAATCATAATTGATGTGCATGTTTCGGATGCTCTAGCGTTAGGAGTATTGCCTTCACGAATGCATGTTGTAGGTATAAGCCTGCCATTCATAAACTCAGAAGCTACAACCCTTTGCATAGTAACGTTAATATGTTGCGTCATTGAGTAACTAATATAATATATGCGAGCAATGTACGCAAAAGTATCCGAATCGCATATCAGATATTTCGATGTGCACACATCGTTTTTATCTTATTCTATTGAATACACGTTTAACGAAAATGTGAGTTTTTTCGGTAGGTACCTTATTATTTGAAATCGTAGAAGTCATTTTATCAGATAAGACGCGAAAATTACGTATTTTATTCGTTATTTGTGTTGTTATTTTCTTAAGTGCACTAATTCGTAGTATTCGTTATCAGATTTTTTATTAATGTTATGCTATGTTGAGTAGTTGCAATAAACTATATGAAATTTATATCAGCCCGACCCTGCCTTATGTATATACCATAGTTCTAATAAATAATCAATTTAAAATACAGAGTGGTAAGGGAGGTTGGCCTATTAAAAGTATTATACAAACGGAACGGAATTTTAAAACAAAATTTTGTGGTTGGATATAGTTGAATATCAACTATCGTGAAAATATTTTTGAATAAATATCCCCACTATGCCCACTTCCGGTTAACCGGAAGTGGGCATCAACTTCGATATTTTAAATAGCATGCTATAAATTCAATTACAAATTCAGCTTCTACGATATATTTTACACATATTTCATGTATTATACCGTATACCTAAATACCATTCCTTCTGAGTTAACAACATTTACAACCACTGATCAGCGAAAATTTCTGAGAGTTTTCTGAAAAGTTTTAACAACCGATATGTTCGTAGAACAATGGTGACGAACAAGATCAGTAAAAAATTACATTATCTAAGAATTTTCCCAAATACTATCAACAAACAGTACTTGAACAATCAATACAAAGTAAATTTACATCTAAGGTCTATATAATTAGTACGTAATACCAAATTAGGTAAAATTAAACTAATAAAAATATAATAAAGATAATATAAAAGTTGCAGTAAACAAAGGACAAGAACAGAGAAGAAGAGGTTTAATTTTGGTATACTTAGTTTACTTATGTTTTTTAGAATGCAATCAAGATAGGTCAATCGTAGTAAAGTTGATGTTAAATTATCGAAAAACTAAATTTAGTTTATTTTTTCTGCAGACACGGAAATGTACTGTTTCATTCAGTTCTAGATAAGATTCCAACTTACTTCATCGTAATCAAGCTCGTGGCGACCGTTTCGAAATTAATTGCGCTTTTGACTGTAACAACTGATTTTTATGGAGATAATTAATGTATGTTCAATGTTCGGTATATTGAAGTTAATATACATAATATATGTTTATGTATATAAATTTAACTACCTTTAGAATCTTTAAGAATGCGTAAATTATGTATTACTTATGTACATTTAACTACACTAATACATATAAGCAATTATGATTAGTTGATCTAGAAAATGTCAATTATTACTGAGACCATTCATAAGACATTCTAAGATAATTAAGAACATTCTTGCAAACGTTGAATTACAGAAAATTGCAATAATGTTAAATAATAACTCTATCTTCCTGTTGGTTTTGGTGAATCCACATATACATATGATATCCTCATTAAAATATGGAGATCTATCCAACATATTTTCGTGAAAAAAAATTAAAACGAATAATAAAAATAATATTCATATTAAATCAAATGTTCAAAAGGCCATCCATTGCTAACGGTTTCTGGACTTATTCCAAGCATTTAGTGCCGTATTTTTTAAGTCCCTTGCATTTTATGGTCTAGCCAGACAAACTTTGAATCTGAAATAAGAAGAAAAATTAATTTTGGAGCCACTTAATTGATCCTCGTTTTGCAATCCACCTCTTAGGAAAATATTTTAGGTATCTATTCTAGGAACTTGCGAACTGGAGCTGCAAACTGTGGATGGGCATCATCTTGTCGAAACCAAATAGTATCATTTGGAAAGTTAGGATCATTTTCATTCAGAAAAAACGTTCCCGGTTCTTGTGCACAAGGTCATCTCACAAGATATCCATGAAAATTCATTCAAAAAGAAACGGTTAACTATTCTATGCCTGTTCACGCGTTAACTTTCTGAGAGTGTTCTATATGTACTTCAGTCATGCAATGAAGATGATAAAGCTATTTAACTAAAATGTGGCTTCATCAGAGAAAAGGATATGGCTAATAAAGTATGGATCAAAGTTACATAAATGTTGTATAATAATTGTACAGAATTGTATTCAGAAATCAGGATTGTAAATTGTGAAAGGATGGTACTTTGATTTCTTCAGTACACGTAATACAGATTGTTGACTACTGTCTGTTGCAATATCGTTCACTTACATTCATCATTTCATGTTTAAAATAGCTTCTGTTTGTTCCGAATACGGTCATTTAGAAAATTTAAAGGATTCACCAAACGAAAAAATCTTCAAAAACGGCAATATAGACACCTATGATTGTGTAATTGTTGACACTTTTACATCATTCCTGGTTTGATAGTTGGCTGATCTTTTCTAATGAAATTGCACTTACGAGTACATTAAACATACAATGCCTGTCAAAATAGATCTCTAAAAAACAATAGCACATAAAATTCGTAGAAGCATCAATATTAAAGATATTAATTAATTAAATTAATTAATATCTTATTAATTAATATATTTCCATTTCTTGTCGTAGGTGCAGCTGCAGGTACTTATAATATGTATGTATATATAGGGTCGCTGATATGTATGGAAACGGTCGATTATTGGGTAAAATATACGAGATACCGGAAAAAGTGTAATACAAAAGTTTTAGGGCTTTTAAATGCTTATTAGCTAAGAATAATTTTAAGTATACAGGGTCGGTGGTAAAGTCGTGGCACGTCAAAGTTACATTTTTTTAAACGGAACTACCTGTATATTATTAGATAATTCAATTTTTTCTTCAATTTTAAGTAAAAATTGTAATACACATAATCTAAATAAGCTAAAAATAAGCTAAATCCAACCGTTTCCGAGTTATCGATTTTTGAAAATATTACTTAAATAAAATCTCGGTATAGCTTGTATTTGAAAAAAGAAAACAAGTATGTAATTGTAAAATTTAGGTTTACAGTCCTATTTTATAAGGTGCTATGACATTTTTAAGGTGCGTCTTAGCCTACTTAGGTACCTAGATTTTATTTTTTAAGTAATATTTTCAAAGATCGATAACTCAGAAACGGTTGGATTTAGGTACATTATGTGTATTACAATTTTTACTTAAAATTGAAGAAGGAATTGAATTATCAAATAATATACAGGTGGTTCCATTAAAAAAAATGTAACTTTGACGTGCCACGACTTTACCACCGACCCTGTATACTTAAAATTATTCTTAGCTAATAAGCATTTAAAAACCCTAAAACTTTTGTATTTAACTTTTCCCGGTACCTCGTACATTTTACCCAATAATCGACCGTTTCCATACATATCAGCGACCCTGTATACATCTGACTGTAAGCACGTCCATGAGTTTGGGTACCACTATATACATATTTTATCGGAACAACAATCTCAATCCAATCGAAGGTATACATGTTTAGCAGCAGTGAATGGGCCGACTACTTGTCAGATAACAATTTAGTTGTAATTAATGTAATTATGGATCTAGTAGTCAATAACTATAGCGGCAAGTTATTATATGGTGATTGACAATACGGATGATTGTAATTCATCTTCAGTAATTCCGATGTTAATTTTAGAAGCCGTTTCGTTGTATGACCCATCTCTTGTAATATAAACCATGATATAATTGGCTGAACGTGGTTCTATCTCAAATTATATACAGGGTGTGGCGCGAAGAGTTTTGATTAGAAGATTTTGGAGATGTAGTAATAGGCGAAATGTAAAATTTTATCAGATTCGACTATCAATAATGCTGATTTTAAATATATTTTCATGAATGATCTACTTCCGGTACACCGGAAGTACATACCAACTCGCTTATTTTAAATAGAACATGGTATTTTGTATTCTATTTTTCAATTCTCTATCAAATTCTGAGTAAATTTCATGTACCATGTCCAATACTAAAAATTAATAGTTTTGGAGATATTTCAATTTTTTTAATTTTTGTAGAAAAACAGTCCCAAATAAATCACGATATTGCTGCAAACAAACACGCTACTGACTTAAAATTTGACATGGCGAATTGCAAGACATCACCAAAGTGCCTCGTCCTTTGAAATGTGAATTTTTTTATACAGGGTGTTTTCCACATACCACTCAATTCTAACAATTTCAAACAATTATAACTCGCTTATTTCAAATACAACAGCCTGTATATTATATCAGATTTCAATTCCTATCTTCATTCTCATTTAATTGATACCAGCATTCCCTATACCTAAATCTAACCGGTTGTGAGATATTTTATTATTTTACTTAACAATAACGAAACTTAATACTTCAACATTAATAAAGCGTAGGCCGTGACTGTCAAATATGTGACTCTACTTAATAGTAAATTGTCTATGTATGCATTAGATATGCTTTCACACTTTTCTTCAAAAGTAAGTATTTATCAACAATGATAAATATACAAGAGTCAATTAGAGAAATTTAATAACATAACTATGCAGCTTGTTGAAGAATAAAAATCAACGCCGACGCACATTAAGATTATGTAAAATCGTACTAAACGGTGTTTAACTGTATTACACATATTCAAACAGTCACGATACGAGTGACGTCAATTACAGAACAGTATTTAAATAATATTCTTCATTACAAAAAAAGTAATCTTTAACAGAGACTTTAATAATAAGGAAAACAATAGCTTCATTCAATTCGTCCTACAAAACTACGTCCTAGAAAATTATCAATAAAATGAAAGATATTAATTCTAGCGTAAACATAGTACGACCAACAAATATTTCAAGATCACGTTGTTATCACGTTGCATTGGGAAATAATAGTATTACAAAAAATAGTTTGATATTATCAACTTTTTGGCAGCGACGTCCAATTTATCTTATCTCGTTTATCGATTAAAAGGCACTAATTTCCCGCCCAATTAAAAAAAATGGAATATCTAAATTGGAGGGAAGTGCCAGATTTTATTCCATAACTAAGTCTATATGAATTTATTATCGACTTACAATGAGTTTTATTCCATATGTTAAGTTCAAAAAGTGAAATCGAAATAATTAGGTGAGAAACGATCGACTATTACGTCTAATGAATTCCTGTAAACAAATTTAATGTTGTCAATATTACTAGCAGCTTTGACGTAATTTATCGTGTTATCGCAGTATTATTTATTTTCTTGGAATTATGGATAGATTAGTCACTACATATTTCAGGTAGATTAGAACCGCCACGAACAGAATATGGCGGCAATGTGGTGAAACTGACCTACCTGTCAAAACAAATTGCACGTGCACCAAATATAGGAAAAAGTGTACTTACTGCATTTTGATGTACTGTGCAAGCACACGTTTGTGTGCAAAAGCAATAACGCACTAGAACAGCATTTTTGCGGCCAAATCTACAGGTCAATAATAATAACAGCACTGTACTATTGCATGAGAAGAGAAAGAATGATGATTGCGCACAGTCCGTACACCGATACTTAATGACGTAATACGCATGCGTCACGACGCCGAAAGAATCTCGGTCAATTCGTGTCTACTGTTCGGCTAATTTATTATTGCTATTTAGGATGTTTGCAAACATTACGTTGCAATTTATTTATAAAAACAAATTTGAAGATGTAGATAATCTGCGATATATGTTTTCTGCATTATGCAAAATAATACGCGTATTAAGCCAGCTTTCAACCCTAAATTGCTCGGCGATTTTGTCTTTTTAGCGCATACTTATACAAGACCAATAAAAGCTTTGATTTATAATGAATAAATGTTAGAACTGTATGTGCACTGTATCTCTAAAATAATGTCTCCCATAGGAATAACTAAAGTGGAGCTTTATGAAATAGCACAACAGCAATGCAATTGCCAAATGGGATAAATACATTATTTTAGTTATTGTAAAAGTGTACAAAAAATGTCGAAACACGTAAAATTTAAATTATAAATGGACATTCTTCAACGTGAAAATGCGATCCCTATCTTCAACCCCCTTCGAATGACAGGTACAACCTCCATTTTTTTTTATGGGAAGTATAGGCTTGTGATATATCGTTTGAAAGGTCTCTTTATTCTCTATTAAAAATTTTTATCGTTTTTAAGTTTTTTGTAACAATTAAGATAAGAAGAATAAAATAAAATCATGTTGTTATCGAAGTTCGCTATAATATACTCAAAAAATATAATGTAATGCAAAATATAAAGAAAAATGTAAAACACCAAAAAAGAACTATGAATGTCAATGAAGTAGATGCTCATTTGCTGTTATAAAAGCTGTTGTAGGTATTAGCACTAACATTATTTGAGAAATTTAAATTATGGCTACATGCAATAACAACGTGATTTTATTTTATTCTATCTTAATTGTTACAACAAACTTAAAAACGATAACATTTTTGAATAGATAATAAAGAGACCTTTCAAACGATATATCACAAGTCTATACTTCCCATAAAAAAAATGGGGGTCGTACCTGTCATTCGAAGGGGGTTGAAGGTAGGGATCGCATTTTCACGTTGAAGAATGTCAATTTATAATATAAATTTGACCTATTTCGGGATTTTTTATAAATATATACAGTAACCGAAATAATGAATTTTTTCCATTTGGCTTTGACACACTGTATTGTATACAGTGAGCTTAACATAACGCTGTACATACTCTAACCGACGTTGTTATGGAGACCATTCAATAGATGTGCATATTACAGGTGTATGGTATGCTATACGAAGTTACTGAATAATTTAAAATCGTACATTGTCAATTTAGTAACTGTTGTTATGGTTACTTACAGAAAAAATATTTTTTTAGCACAGTGAATAATTTAAAATTGTACATACGAAAAACACGCTAGTTTAACTTATTTTGTGTTTTAATTTATAACAGATTTAGTACATCTTAAATGTTTTTCAAAACACACCACATACATAACATACCTACATAATGACATTAAAATACATTTCTTCAAAAAATATTAAAATAAAACTTTTACTAATTCTACGCAAGATGTTCAAAAATATTGCCGTTAACAGCCAAACAGTAGCCTAATCTATTATAAAATTCATTTAAAACGTTGCTTATTTGTTGAAGGGTAATTTCCCGAGAAGCCCCTGAATTCTATTTTTGAGCTCTTCAATGCTGCCTAGAGGAACGTTGTTGTAGACTGAAGATTTCAGCCTTCCCCAGTAAAAGAAATCCAATGGATTTAAGTCTGGAGACCTTGGTGGCCAACTAGTTGGTCCCCCTCGTCCGATCCATCGATTAGGAAATCTTTCATTTAAAATTTGGATAACATTCCTCGAATAATGAGGCGGTGCGCCATCGCATTGATACCAGATTTGCTCTAAATTTTGATCATTTAATGCTGGAATAATTCTATTCCGTAGTAATTGACAATATTTTTCTGCATTTAGGTTACCATCGATAAAAAATGGGCCTATAATACTATTATTAATGATTCCTGCCCAAACATTTACTTTTTCTGGATATTGCGTTCTCGTTACGTTGTACAAATGTAAATTTTCCTTCGACCAGTACCTACAGTTTTGGCGATTAGGTTCCCCGTGTTTAATAAATGTCGCTTCGTCAGTGAAGAGAATTCTTTTGAGAAAATCGTTGTCAGTATTTATTTTGTGAAATAAATGTTCGCAAAAGCGTATTCGTTCTTCATAATCATGTGGCCTTAATTCTTGATGCATTTGGAACTTAAATGACTTATACTTGTGCTTCTTCAAAATCTTTAAAACGGTTCCTTGGCTTATGCCCATTTCCGAAGCAATTTTTCTAGATGTTGCGCATTTGTCGTGTTCCACATAAGCCACAACATTTAATTCCAAATCTTCTGTTATTACTCTTGGTCTTGTAGATCGTTTTTTATTGTGGATAGTATTGATACAACCAGAAGTTTTCAATTTATTAATTGCATTTGCTATGGTTGAATGACTAGGAATAGGTCTATTTGGATACTGGACACTAAACAGAGCTGCAACTTCGCGTAACGATGATCCTTCGACATACCACGTATAAAATTCAATTTTTTCCTCTGTTGTGTACATTGTGAATAATTAAAAGGCTCTACAAACAAATTTAACGTTTAAATACTGACAGAAGTTACAGAAATTATGTTTATGTAAGTGACGTAACTATGGTTTTCAGAAAAAGTTAGCTGTAATTAATCTAAAGCATGTACAGCCTTGTATTAAGCTCACTGTATACACACTGTATTGTATATACAATAGTGTGAGTTACATAGAGGAAAAACATTCATTTTTAATTTTTCGAAAAAAAATCACACTTTCTAATATGTTTTGCTTGTCTTCAAATCCTAAAATCTAACGTTAGTTTGTGTGTAGCTGCTGCATGCCATGAGAAATTTGTTTGTATGTTATCACTGGATAAATTGTCACTTTAGGAAAAAAATGCATTGGGAGTAATCGTAGATTTTGGATTTTTATCTTTGGGGAAGGGTTAATGTTGCGCGGCCAATAGGGAGTGGCGCGAAATTCTCTCAATATACCTACATCAACAGGCAAGATTTCTTAAAAGTTAAAAATTATTGATAAAAGAAAATTGCGCTAGCAACAATCATGATGTTATCGAGGTAATAACATATTTGAAATTGAAAACTATCAGACAAAGTATTACCGAAAAAAACTTTAAATTCAACTTCGATAGAAATTTTTAATTTTTACATTTTTTTCTAGTACTTTTTCTAAATTACAAATATGTCAGTGACTCGGCAACAACGTGACAGTTGCTACTGTAATTTCATTTTATCACTTACTTTTGTGATTTTTAAGAAATCTTGCATCAAAATTTCAAAAAAAATTACCATTGTTGTATATGAAGAACATTTTGCCTCATTCCCCACTGGCCACGCAGCCTTAAGCAAATTATGAACTACAGTTACATAAAGTGGTGAATTTGAAGCAAAGAATACAGGCAGCAATCGAGTCATTAACGCTTCAAGAAATAAGTTATAAGGAGTTCAGGATTCGAGTTGAGATAAGAGAACTAATCAAGTAGATCAGATTATATTCTATCCGAAATTAACGATGACGCCGATGAGTACTTAGCCAGAAGAAGCACCAGCGTAGAGAGTGAATGTAATACAGAATTAGATAGTTATTGTAAAGCGTACCAAATAGGTTAAAGATCTAGCAATTTTTACTAGCACTAGATATCTTCCAGCAACCTTTTGGCTTCAAATACTATTTAAGCAGAGAGATGATTCCTATGCAGAATTTTATATTGTTTTCTATAACTAACTGTATGAGGGACGTTCTAGAGCAAATCAACCTGGATGCTCAACAAGAAAAATTGAATTGAGTTTAGATTTAGTATAACTAAAGGAATAATTCTTATGGGATTCTAAATCGACAATCTTCACTGTGAGCATATTGCTCGGGCAATATGTGTAGAACGCTATGTCCATATTTTGTAATTTTTCAATATTGCCGTTAGTAAAAAAATGCCTAAACAGGGAACTGTACAATTTGGTATAAAATGGCTACAAAAGCGGTTTCAATCAATAGACAATGTATTGTGCTGCAATTGGATACGTGATAATATATGAGGTGTGTACTAGTATAAACCCTCAGGGAACAATTACAACAAATCTAGGGAAAAGCGTAGAGGGTATGTGGTTAGTGATTTTATTATTATTATTTATTTTTAATTTTTTACCATGGTTAACCATTTGCTAATATTATTCAAGAGAAACGTATTTGTTGTAGAACTTTTAGACAAACTAGTAGGCATTTCCCTAATAATCAACTGATGAAGTGGTTGGAAAATGATTTAACGACATCAGTGTTTGTAAATGGCATAAGAGAGGAGGTGCCGTGACCTGAACCTATTTCTAAAATTATGTATAAATTTAATGATGACATTGATAAATTGGAGCAGTACCTAATTATTGTTAGTAGCCTATAGCGTTACCTAAAACTTGAGGACCTGGTGAGTAATTTTGTTTTATTACTTTTCGGATTGTGCTGTGGTAAATAGCTATATTATTTGTAAAGAGAATATAAAACAAGAGAAACTCAAGTATGACAGTCATCTGGCTACTTCTTTATGAAAGGGTCTGTGAAGAAAAGAAATGTGCATGGTAGTGGGTAAATTACAGTGGCAAATACAATATTTCTGGAAAATGTACGAAAGCTTTCTATTAAAATTGTCATATATCAAAGATGTGCTAATTCCAGTACGAAAAAAAAGAAGAAAATAAGCAATATAAACTGCTTTGGCTAGGAAACTATTTTACCACCCAAGTTTTTGGAAAATTTTGCTTTTTTAGTATTTATTTATACTGTTATAGCATGCTACAATAAATATACGTATTTAAAGTACTGGCATCTAATTTCATTTGCTAATTTTTTGCACTTTGTAGGGTTAATATAAATATTCCATTTACGGCATTATGCTCATCGGATGGGCATTTTTTTTTCCCACCAAGCATGTACGAGAACTGCATTCTTTTGATGGCTATCTTTTCGTTTAAATAATATTGAAAAGTTCTGTAATTCTTATATAACAAACATGTAATAGCTTCATCAGTGATTTTTGCATACATATTTATATTTATAGAATGCTGGCAAAGAAAAACAGTAATATTAATACTTAACCCAACACTATCCATTTTCACGATAAATTAACAAAAATGTAAACAATACAAAAACGGCCATGCAATATAAAAGACTAATAAAAGAAAATAATTGATCGCAAAATCTCTACAGGATAACGCAATGAATTAAAATATTGTCGCCGCTCAAATTGGATAATGGAGCCATACTGCACATTTACAATTTTTACGCGTATTCTTTGTATTTCTGTCAAATTCAAGTACTGTTAACATCAAAAGTTATTGAAATATTTCGAAATATTTATTTTATTGAAATACTTTTCGCATTGCAACTAACACCCATTACAGATAAAAAAATTAACCTTTAGTAACATTCAATCAACAGTCATTCTTCAATATCTAAATCATTAAAACGTACACTTTGTTATGTTTGTAATCAAATAAATTATAATACATTTAAGTAATTGTCATAAATTATGTTGTTCACATCTTTTATATATACCGGGTGTTAGTAAATAAGTGCGACAAACTTCAGGGGGTGATTCTGCATACAAAAATAATGACAGTTTGCTATATAAACATCCGTCCGCAAATGCTTAGTTTCAGAGTTATAGGGTGTTAAAGTTTTTCTTAAAAACTGACGATTTATTTATTGCTCTGAAACCGGTCGAGATAGGCAAATGAAATTTGGTGGGTTTTAAGAGATGGTTATTGCGAATTTCTTGACATCCAATCAAAAATTTTATATTCATCATTGGCGTGCATACGGGTAATGATCTTAATTTTTTAAAGAAGAAAAATAGTACGCCACTGAGATATTTCAAATTAAAAATCATTTTTGAATTTGCCATTCAATTTGTGATAAAAAAACCTCTCTTGCTTTTTTTCGTATGAGGTGCCGTTTTTATGCAAAAAAATAAAACATCTTAACGTGTATTTTTCATTTCTTTAATACATTATCTAGTAGGCTACTGTTGACATTCAATATCAATGCATTGTTAAATACAAATATTTTAACGAAGTGTCAAAATAGCAACTCATCATTATTAAACTTTTTAGCTATAAAATTATTGTTAATAAGTAATTAATTTTTCTTTTATTAAAAATAAATAACTCTGAAACTAAGCATTTGCGGACGGACGTTTATATAGCAAACTGTCATTATTTTTGCATGCAGAATCACCCCCTGAAGTTTGTCGCACTTATTTACTAACACCCTGTATATTTTATAGGTACATATAATTTGCATTTCAGATATGTATAACTCACTGGAAACCTGCATTGTACATATATTCATAATTCCAATTCAATTTTCAATTAACATCGCATTCTAAAATCCAAGAAGCTCTTTTATCCTATAATTATTGACTAATTCATTATTCATTTATTAGTCTTTAATTGAATTAATATGTACTACTCTGTTTATATGCCTTATTTCAAATATACACACATAAAAATTTCTGGGATAAATTCTTATCCTTTCAGTTGGTGTTAAAATATAGATTAGTAATTATCCGAAAAAGTGATAGTTCTAATCAAATTGAATGTATTTGTTTTCTTTTCCCGATTAAATGACATCTAAATCCCGGAGTTAAAAATAAGGTGATAGAATTGTTGTCTAATAAAGATAAGTTAAACACCGATTTAACACCATAACGACAACAAGTTATCCATTACTACATAATTGATAGATTACATCCAAATATAAAACATTTTATCTGCTAAAAGAGTTAGATTTTGTTAGAGAGAGCGTAGCGTTCTTGTTCTAACACGAATAACGACCATTCTACATACTTTGGTTAACGAAAATGGATGCTAAATTTTATTTACGCATCAAATATAGGAATCATAAGAAGTGGGTAAAAATAAATAGTGACTTTTACTGACAAAAGAGATCATAGATGATAAAAGTATGTACCTGGTATTCATATCACAGACTGTAATAAATACAGATGAATATTTTTTACCAACATATATTCCTTTCCTTTTAGGATATTCTGCATTTGTGACAGTTTTTGTAGTACCTGGCAGCATGGTGTCGGAGGCCTCGGTGTAAAAGTCCAAATGCATTCCTGAAGAATTTATTCTTTCCGAGATAAAACTAACACTTCTAAGAATAACTGTAACTCCTTTCGGGGTAACAGTTACTACGTCGAAAGATTGGTAGTTCTCCTTTTCAATCTAATACTAACACTTCTCAGGATAACCCTAACTCTTTTCTGGGTAACAGCCACTCCCTCGGAAGTTAAGTATTTCTCCTTTTCGAGATTATACTAACACTTCCGAGTATAACCGTAACTCTGTTCGGAGTACAGTAACTTCCTCAGAATTTAAGCTTATATCCTTTTCGAGATAATTCTAACACTTTTAAAGATAACTCCAACTCTTTTCGGGATAATAGTTACTATATCGAGATTAAGTATTTGTCCTTTCCGAGATGAGATTAACACTTTAAAAGATATAAGCAACTAACGCAGGGACAATGTTATTATCATTTCTGAATATAACACTAGCACTTTTTATTCTAACTTCAGTAATTTTAACACCAGAAGAGGATGGACGCGAGGGAACACCGAAAAAGTGTTAGAATTAACTCCAGCTTTTTATGTGTGTACCATCAAGTGATAATAGGGATTATATAACTAGACCTGTTACATTATCTTTTTTCTTTTCTTCTAGAATCTGCACATTTTTATACATTTTCCGTTGCTGGTTACACCTCGTTTTTGAATGTATGCGCATTTTAACCCAGACACACTGTATACTTCCGCACAGTGAAAGTGAAGGTGTCTACTTACTACACCGATCGTAACATATCGGTTTGCAATATTTACCTGCTTCTAGCGATTCAATACCCTTAACACGTGCAATGTGTTCGAGTTAAAAATGTCGAAACTGTACAATCTACTTCAACAGTAATGTCTCCCTTGCGGACGAGATAATATCAATAACACTTTCTATTCACCACGCTATAGCGATAGTTTTCCATCGAGATTATTGATATGGAAACTTTTATTTATGTTGCAGATGCGTAATAATACGCAAATTTTATATAAAGTTCTCTTTGTAAAGTTATGATTGGGTTTGATATTTCAGACAAGTTGATTTGACAATTTATTTGTTGTTTTAATAATACTGTTTACAATTTGTTACTTTTCATTGTTAATATTAAACATCTAACATATTTTATATGCAATAAAGATAAAGCGAGCTTTATGTTTTGAATACTATTCATTCATTGTAAGAATTATTGAGTGTAACAACATTTAATTAAATTAAGACAAGTAACAAATAAAATATATAAAAAGTAAATGTAATATACATAATGCATTCTCAAAATAAAATTAAATCATAAATTAAACACAATTTAAATAGTAGCCAACGCTGGTAATGATAGAACAAATATGTAGTCCATTTTTTTTCTATTGGTAGTTTAATTCCACTCTCTTTTATTTATTTTTATCTCTCTTATGATGACAATATTCCGTAATGTTTCTCTCATAAAGAAAAGTTTCGAAGTCATCATTTCTTTTAAAGGAGATTATAACACAATTTTACAAACTAATTATTTTTAATAGTTGAGTGTAGGATTCCACGACCGCTGCTTACTGCGTTGCAGTCATCTGGGTGTTATCGCGTTGATAAGTTTTCATTTGGTTTTTAGTTGATTAGCTGTCAGCTTCTCCATAATGTTTCTAAAGGTTATCTCTTGCAATGTTCTGAAAAAGCTAACAGCATGGTCATCGAAATGTCAAGTCGAAACTTATCTACATTGAAATCTTTTAATTAAAGTCATAGTCTAAAGATCCCTCTTTGTATTTAATCCAAACGGGACTAAATAAATCATAATACATCTATTTTTTTTGTTAATAAACATTTGCATCTTGAATTGAATCTTTGGTATGGTAAAAGTTGAGTCAAGATTATATTACTAAAGAAGAGAATGTAATTTTTGACTTTATCACACGTAATTTACTGTCTGTAAGTTTATAAACATAATAAAGAAATATCACACATTTAGCTTTATTTAGTTCATTCAGCTATCTATGGCAAAAGCAACCGCGTTTCAACCTCTATTTATTAAATATGTGGCTTTGGTATATGTGTTTACAACTATGTATGTATTACACCTTTTTTGCTCCAGTTGTCCTTCAATACTCGTATTCCACTAATTTCAACTTGTTGCCCGTCGGACGGAAGGTGTTATTGATATTAACTCATTTTCAAAGGAAGACATTACTTTTGAAGCGGATTGTACATACATTTATAAAAAATTATCGCTTACTGTTATCAATGTTATCATTTATTCATTGAGTTACATCAGCTGGCAAGGTTGCATAACTAGAAATGTAAAGTCGTTCAAAGAAATAAAGTACGTGCCAAGGCAAGGCTGTGGCAGACTATTATATAAATATGATAATTTCACAGAATTAAAGTCTATGTTATGAAATTATGTTAATTGCCTTAGTTTGTCAATAAAATAAATTATGTCATTACTTAGAATACGCTGCAATCCGTATAGAATTATGAAATATGAACTAATAATAATATATAAATTGTATTTTCAGTCACCGATAAGGGTTAATGCATTTAATTAGACCTGACATTTGGTTTACACTAGAAAGAACAAATAATTGTTTGATCAGCAACAACAATATATTTTTAATAGTACGCGCGATCTTACGAGGATAGCACCGATTATTTCTGCAAACTAATATTTCTATTGAATTAAAGGAATCAAACATGCTATGAAACAAATGTTTACTCTTTTCTATTTTGTCGAAATAATGATTTTCTACTATATTTCGCCTGTGGAGCATCCCACTTGATGGCGATTTTCCAGAAGAAATCTAGGTACGAATACAGAAAGTGCATTTTTAAGGACATATTACAACCAATGGTCTTATAAGATTGATAATATTACAAAAAAACTGGGAGTAAACTGTTTTCTCCAGTGATTCCTTCAAATTTTTGATTATGTACTAGTGATCACAAATATTAGGTACTTCCTTAATTTTTGCATCTCTAATTTTAAAAAACGTCTGTTTCAAACAGATGAAATCAGGACTACTATCCATGATTTTGATAAAGTTCTTCATTAATTCTAATTTGATATGTAACGGAGGTAGACTCACATCTTTAGCCTTACACGATGCATAATGTTTCACAATTTTCTGTCCAGGAATGAATGATTCGCGCTTAAGTCATTATTTTCTTATGCAGTTTCCTATTATCCGATCCACATGAAAAAAGAACACTACTTTGTATTACCTGTATATCCCGGTTGCGTGAAGTTATCCACACTTTTCCAGCCACACTTCTATCGTAACGAAAGTTCGAATGAAGTAGTAATTCCAATATAACATATACGACCGTGGTTTTCTTATGAATTTTACAATAAATGTTCTACAATCTACAATACATTAACCAAATTCTCTCTGGTGGAAGCTATGTTATACAGTAGTGTGAATATGTTTTAGACCACACACGAAAAAATACTTTTAGTTACTGAAACCATATCTAAAATCGCAGACATGGATGATGCAATTTACTTATCAACAGTTAAACTTTTCAGGAATGTTCAGAAAGTGTAATTAGCCTAACTACCCTCATTATACAGAAATTTAAAATAATTGAAAAATCGTTGACAGGTAAAGAGACCTTTTAGTTATTGACCGGTTGGGGGTAATAAAGATTCCGATACTTCGACTTATGCCATTAGTTTAGTAGACGTTAGAGTGTGTACATGTGCCATATCTAGTTTGATTTCTTACGCGATTAAGGGTTTTTTTTAAACCTTTTACTTTTAGTGCTATTTTCTTGAAGTTGTGTTAAATTCGCAAAGTTACCGGATTAGTGTAACGTTTAAGGGGACGTTTGCGCGCCTAAATTTTCATCATATCGTTCAAACTGTATTTTATGTCGCAACTGAAACATAGATGGCTCGGAGAGTACTATATTTCTATACACATCACAAATTTCCGTTTCAATTTAATGACCTTGATTTAATTCCGTACTAGTTTATTTGCTTTGTATTTGGATTTACCTGAATAATCAGACTCTCGGTTTATCTTTGTCAGTTGTATTGGATTAGGAAAGGGTAGAGCGAGCAATGAATACATTGGGGTAAAAATTACATATTCGTTTTCTCGAAAGTTTCCTTACTCCATGTAGTTGTGCATCAGTATCAATGTGGTATCAATCCGTATTGTACCAAATTGTGTTTCTACTGTTCGCTAGTTGGTTTTTCTAGTCCTGCAAGAATTCGCAAGAGATTTATTTGTTAGCATTTTTATCATTTTTTACTATTATTGTTATTAGCGTAAATAAAAATACCGTATATACAGTAGTAAGTCCAGGTTTGTGTATATAGCGGTGTTATATGCTTATATAAATATTTTATGCTGCGATAGCTTATCAATTTACTAAAGGTTTTGCTAGCATAAGAATTACGTACATGCATAGAGTAGTGTAGAGTAATTTTTTCAGGATTTGCAGAATGGATAGAGAAGAGCAAGAAATACATCATTTCGCCAATGTATTCTTTATAAAAACCCTAGACTTTTGAAAATGCAGGAACGACGGGCAAAATGGAAAATATGATATTCAGTCATATATATAAATTTTTTGAAATTTCGGTCTAATATATTTAACTTTTTCTAGATCTTATAGCTAATAATGGATTAATTCAAATTAAAAAAGTAGGTACCTACCTGTACCAGTTTACATATCAATAAAACGTTTGTAGAACAAACAATTTAATTTATTATTATATCAATAATGAAATAGTTCCTAAATTAGAAACATTTTATCAGACTTTTATATTTCCAGAAATAATTAATAAAAAAGCAAGTTGTGTTATTTCTTACCCATAACTAGCCTTTTATGTAAAAATTAAGGTATTTTTATTTAACTTCTTAGGTTTTTAAGTATCCTTATTAACTTATTACTTTCTGTAGTAATCTGTTGCATACTGGTGAAACATATTAAAAATATAATTTAATAACAAAAATACTTTTTTGTTTCCTCTAATTTGTTAAACTGTTTAAATTGCAAGTATAGTATAAAACGATAATTTGGTAAAAATAATTTCAATTTGACATAAAACAAAATTTTTTTCAAAAAAAATACGTAAATAGGCCTTAGATTAATAGTAAACCTCAATATTTAGAAATTTAAAATATTTAGAAAATAATTAATAATTTCTCATAAGGTTTTAAATTTTGTTATGGCAATTGAAAATTTTATTAGCTTTTTTCGATTTGGTCTCTTGCTTTATATAGTAAAAGGCACTATCATGCGCCATAAAAATACCCTATTCCATTTGCATTGTCGTAAGAGCGAGTTTCGAATATCACTGCATGCGTCGTTTTGTAAACGTCTAAAAGGAACAAACCTATTGACATTTAATGAGCGTCATCTGTTGCACAATCGCTGAACTTCATGCATGTACATTTGCCTTCGGCATCATATTATTGAGCTTTTACTAAAAAAATACCATACATTTTTTAATTACACTATATTTCTAGCTACTGTGTCTTTTTTTATGGAACTACATGTATATATCTAGGTTACGATTAAGAGATATCGTTAAAAAAGCCTTACTTCCTCAAGTAATTTTTACTATTTTTTTTATTACAGGTCTTCCAATTTTCTTTTGTTAATCAGCAACTGCCTAATGCAGTTATAGTTTTATAGAAATTATAATGATTTCGATATTCTTGCACGTTTAGAAATCTACGGTACTCTAAGAATGAGGAAAATTTAAACTTCCCGCACAACTGTGTAACGTCACCTTAAATCTCCATAATGGAAAGAATACCTATCGGGAAACGCCACAGGATTATCAGGTTACAGAATGAAGGACGTACATAGCGGCAAATAGCTGAAACAACACATTTCTCGAAAATAGCAATTAGGGTGTTGATTAAAAAATTTAGTGAAACAGGTTCCATTGAAGACAAACCAAAGAGTGGACGAATTCCCAAAGTCAGAATACCCTCAAAAGGTATGTAAAAGTACAGTCGTTGCGAAATCGCCGAAAATCTTCAAAAGAACTAGCGCGTGATCTTGAAACTGCGACGAGAGTGCCAGTAACGTCATCGTGTATTAGAAGACATTTAATTAAGCAAGGAGTTAAGGGATGTTTTGCTATTCGAAAACCATTATTTCGTCACGATAATAAACAGAAGCGTTTACGGTATGTGAAAGAACACACAAATTGGACTGTCGAAATGTGGAACCGAGTGTTATATAGCGATGAATCAAAATGTTTTGGTACCAAAAGACGTCAGTAGGTTCGTCGGAGAAAAGGAGAGGCGTACAACCCCGAATGTTTACAACCTACAATTAAACATGGTGCTGGGTCTGTGTTAGTTTGGGGTTCTATTTCAGCAAATGGACCGTGTGATTTAGTCATAATTCACGAAAAACTAACTGGAGAACGTTATCGAGATATTTTGAGCGAGCATCTATACCTTCTGGACGGCGATTAAGTGAAGATACTTGTGTACATTGTACATTGTGTACTTATGTGTAAACGCATTAAAGCCAACCAACATTCGAATTTATTTTACTTAAATTTCCTAATTTAATGCTTTCTTCCCCTTATGTGCTACTGGTCTAAAACATATTCACATTACTGTATATCTAACAACGAAATTTAATTGGCTCGTCGTTTGTGGCCTTCAGAATAAAGAAAAATCGAAAAACCGCGGATGGGATATGTTTGTGCTTTTATATTTTTTGTTATTGGTACTTTTGATTTTATTTCGTATGTGGCGCCATCTACCAAAAGTGGCGAGCATTACATGCATTGTAAAAAAAGGTTGTATTTTGAATACGAGACGTGAAGGTAATGCTAACAGTTAAAAACAATAAAATATATATAAAAAAGTTATCAAAGCGTATATTTCCAACATGGTCCTTCGAGCCGGATGTTAAAGATGCGAAATAAAGCGGTAATACGAAATTCTACGAAGAATTAGAAATCGACACGTGGGGAAAACGAGGTGTGATCATTAATCGACGATCATCCTGTCCCATCCAAGTAAGTTATTACCTTCTTACACCTTAATGCGATTGTAACAATTCGTTCTTGTCATTAGTTGTTAGATTTTTCAATATTTATTGCAAATTTGTGCATATTCGTACTCGATTTGATCATGGCAGATATAAGCGAACTAAAGCGTAAACGGGGCTCAATAAAGGCGCGAATAACGTTATTTCAAAAGTACATAGACGAATTTAAACGCGATATTCAAAACCAAGACGATAAAAACGTTAGAATTCAAGAATTGCAGATAAGGTTAGAAAGAGCAGAGGGCTTAATTGAGCTATACGAAAATGTGCAATCTGACTTAGAAGTAATTACGGATATAAACGACGAATCTTTAGCAGAACGTGCGTTATTCGAAAAGGAATATTATAAGGCGATAGCGGATGCGAAATCTATACTTCAGACAACTAACGGACAATCGGTTAATAATACATTTACGCAACTAGATTCCGAAAAGGTGCATGGCATAAAGCTACCACAAATTTTGTTGCCCAATTTCGACGGGAATTATGAAACGTGGCTAGAGTATCGTGACACTTTCGAATCACTTATACACAAAAATTCGGTAATTGGTGAAATACAAAAATTTCATTATCTACGGGCTTCTCTAAACGGAACGGCTTCGCAGATTATACAATCCTTAGAATTTACATCGAGTAATTATCAGCTAGCATGGTCACTGTTACGAGAACGGTTCGACAACAAGCGATTATTGATACAAAGTCATGTAAAACATATTGTTCAGTTTAATTCGTTAGTAAAAGAATCGGCTACCGAGCTAAGAAAACTTGTAGATAATTTATCTAAACACCTGCGTGCGCTGCAAAACTTAAATCAACCCACGGATAAATGGGACACTTTGTTAATTTATTTAATAACACCTAAATTAGATAAAAAGACCGCGCGGGAATGGGAGGAATGCAAATACGCGGGAGAAGTTCCTACATTGTCAGAATTTACGGCATTTGTAAAGAATAAAGCGGATCTCTTAGAAACTATAGAAATTAATCAAGTTCCCAAGCTCAATGATCAAAGGCGTTCACACAACCTTCTGGTCAGTACCAAATACACTTGTCCAGCTTGCCATGAGAATCATAAATTGTATCAGTGCAAGAAATTCATTGAATTAGCGGGAAGCAAACGAATTGAGTTGGTAAAAAAGGCTAAAGCTTGTGTAAATTGCTTGAGATCTGGTCACTTTGCGAGAGAGTGTACGTTTGGTAACTGCAAAACTTGTGGTGCGAAACATAATACGTTGTTGCACCAGGAGAACCGAGATTCAGCACAAACGTCAGATGCGGTCTCACTTGCAACAAACGGGTCCGATTGCTCGGTTCTGCTCGGTACCGCATGCGTGTGGGCGTTAGACGCAAGCCAGAGAACACAAGGTTGTCGCATTGTTCTCGATTCATGTTCGCAATCGAACTTCATCACTGAAGATTTAGTGAAAAAACTGAAACTCAAGTGTGAAGACACGAACATAGCGATAAAAGGTATAAACGCGGACACATCTAATCTAAGTAAAAAGGTGTGTATTACGCTAAAATCGAAAGTAAACAATTTTCAACTAACTATGTCATGTTTAGTAATACGGACAATATGCGACAAGTTGCCAAACCCGTCGCAGCAAGGTGTTAATTTAAATATACCTGAAAATATAAGACTAGCAGATCCTAAATTCGATCAAATTAACAAAGTAAACGTATTAATCGGGGCTGAATTCTTTTATAGTCTGTTGTGTGTCGGCCAGGTAAATTTGGGCCAAGGGTTACCTATATTGCAAAAGACCAAATTTGGTTGGATAGTATCGGGGCCTATGCCTAGCTCTACAATAGGATCAAATCGAATTTGTAATTTTGCAAAAGCAAATGACATACAAGGTCAGTTAGAAAAGTTTTGGGAATTAGAAAGCGTCTTACCTGCGAAAAGGCTAACTAAAGAGGAACTAGAATGCGAACAGTACTTCGATAGTACACTTAGGCAAAATGAAGACGGTCGTTTTATCGTATCTATACCATTCAAAGAATCGTTAGAACGCTTAGGCGAATCTCGCGAAACGGCATTGAAACGGTTTAACCAGTTAGAGAGGAAACTTAACGCGAATACCGAATTAAAGGAACAATACATAAATTTTATGAGCGAATATATACAGTTAGGTCATATGTCGCTTATAGAAAACGAGAAATGCGATTTACCAGTATACGATATACCTCACCATAGTGTTACAAAGGAGGATAGCTTAACTACCAAATTACGCGTGGTGTTCGATGCTTCTTGCAAGACAAATTCGGGATGTAGTTTAAATGATCTACAGATGACGGGTCCAGTTTTACAGGACGAGTTATTTTGTATTTTATTGAGATTTCGTCAGTCACGATTCGTAGTATCTGCGGACATACAAAAAATGTACCGGCAAATATTAGTAGCACCAGAAGAAACGCGGTTACAGCGGGTATTTTGGCGGGCTAATCAAAAGACGCGCTTAGTGTATACGAGTTACAAACGGTAACATATGGAATGACCGCAGCATCTTATTTAGCAGTAAAATGTTTGCAAAAGGTAGCCGAACAAAACGCCGCAATATATCCAGAAGCGTCAGAACGGATTATACGAGATTTTTATATGGACGACCTATTAAGCGGGTTTGATACCGTAGAACATGCCGAAACCGTATGTTTAACAATCGCGAACATTCTAAGAAGCGCTAAATTTGAACTCAGACAATTTGTTAGTAACGAACCTACTATTTTAGAAAAATTCAAAACAAACAATGATTCACTCTCAGTCCTGAACATTACGGGTAGTCAAACAAAGGGTACCTTAGGCTTGCAATGGTGCTGTGAATCGGACGAGTTAATCTACAGATTTAGAAACATTATCCGAAAGACGGTTAGCAAACGAACAATACTATCGGTCGTATCACAAATCTTTGATCCACTAGGGTTAATATGTCCGTTCACCATAACTGCAAAAATATTGTTGCAAACTTTATGGAAACTTAATCTTACGTGGGACGAAGGAGTACCGCAAGATGTGCATAGCGAGTGGTCACGCTGGACCAGTGAATTACAAAAATTGTCCGAATTAAAAATAACACGCCATGTTATTGCAGTTGCACCACGATGGATTGAATTGCACGGTTTTTCTGATGCGTCAGAGAGTGCATATGGTTGTTGCCTTTATGCAAGGAGTTTGGACGCGAGTAATCTTATAAGAACCCGTTTAGTATGCGCGAAAACACGAGTAGCACCCGCCAAGGTCATATCAATCCCTAGGTTGGAGCTTTCAGGCGCGTTACTGTTAGCCCGATTAATGGATAAGGTATCTCAAACATTAGACATCAATATAAGGGAAAAATTTTATTGGTGCGATTCCACTATTGTTCAGGCATGGATAAGACACGATCCTGGAAATTTAAAGACCTTTGTAGCTAATCGCGTTTCAGAAATTAGCACACTCACTAATGTAAATAATTGGCGGTACGTGCCAACGCAGGACAATCCTGCAGACTTGCTATCCAGGGGGGTATTGGTACGCGAATTAGTACAAGCAGATCTTTGGTGGGAAGGCCCTACTTGGTTGAAAGACAGCGATTCAAATTGGCCCAACACAACGTTGCATAATGTAGACAATGTACCGGAGAGAAAGGCTCTAAAAACATTAATTTCAACAAAACACGAAACAAATGAGTTGCTTAGCAGGTTTTCTTCATTTTCAAAGCTGCAACGGGTAACAGCTTACTGTTTAAGGTTTATTAATAATACGCGAAATAAATCCTCTAGACAATTCGGATCATTGACCCTAGATGAACTGAACAATGCACTACATATATTGACGAGAGTGTGCCAGTCAGAATCATTTTCAGACGAGATTAATCACATTAAGCGCGGAAAGAAAAACGATTTGAAGGGGCCTATTGTCAAATTAAGCCCATTTCTTGATGACAGTGGCATATTACGGGTCGGTGGGAGACTACACGCGTCGGCATTCCATTTTAATAAGAAGCATCCCATATTGCTACACGCAGATCATGTCTTCACCATACTGCTTATCGAGAGGGAACATATTCGACTACTTCACGCGGGCCCTCAGCAAACACTCTACTCCTTAAGAGAGAGGTATTGGCCTATCCGAGGACGGGTCGTAGTAAAGAAAGTAGTTCATAGATGTACGATTTGCTTCAAAGCTGCACCGCCAAATACCGCGAATCCGCTCATGGGCAATCTGCCTAAACATCGAGTTACCGTAAGCTTACCCTTTCAAGTCTGTGGTGTAGATTTCGCAGGTCCGTTTGAGTTAAAGAACAAACTTGGCCGCGGAGGTAGTATTTCTAAGGCATATTTGTGCATTTTCGTATGTTTCTGCACTAAAGCGATGCACTTAGAATTAGTCTCTGGTTTGAGTACAGAGGCATTTTTCGCTACGCTAAAACGGTTTATTGCTAGGCGAGGCAAACCTTCTGACATTCACTCAGACAACGGAACAAATTTTATAGGCACCGCAAGAGAAATGAAAGAGTTAAAAGGCTTCTTGTCGGGAAACAACGAGTTTATAAAACGTAACCTACAAAATGACCAAATCGAGTGGCACTTTATACCTCCGCGAACTCCTAATTTTGGGGGGCTTTGGGAAGCCGGAGTCAAATCGGTTAAGTCACATATAAAACGAATTGTTGGCAATCGCAAACTTACCTTTGAAGGATTTTCCACTGTCCTCTCCCAAATCGAAGCAGTGTTAAATTCTAGACCTCTTTCACCGTTATCCTCCGATCCCACTGATTTTAATCCGTTAACTCCTGCACACTTCCTCATCGGACGAAGCCTTACCAGTATTCCCGAAGGCAATTACATAAATATTAAGGAAGCGAGATTGAATACCTATCAGAAGTATCAACAGATGTACCAGCAGTTTTGGTCCCAGTGGTCAAAATCATACATCGGAGAACTTCAAGGACGTACAAAATGGGTAAAGACAACACACCAGGCAATCCAACCAGGTTCGATGGTACTGCTCAAGGAGGACCACATACCTCCACTGCAATGGCCGCTAGCGCGCATTGTGGAAGTCTGCCCAGGAGCGGACGGTGTCGTGCGAGTGGTGATAGTTAAATTACCGACTGGAAAAACATTAAAGCGTCCTACGTCAAAGGTGTGCGTGCTCCCAATCAACTGAAGACGACATTTACAACAAAGGACAACATTGACATTGTGTTTGTTTTATTTTTTTTTTTCTTTTGTTTATAAAATGCTAATACTTTACTTATTATTCGTTGAAAGCCGGAGCTCTCAAGGTGGGGGCCATGTTTGTGCTTTTATATTTTTTGTTATTGGTACTTTTGATTTTATTTCGTATGTGGCGCCATCTACCAAAAGTGGCGAGCATTACATGCATTGTAAAAAAAGGTTGTATTTTGAATACGAGACGTGAAGGTAATGCTAACAGTTAAAAACAATAAAATATATATAAAAAAGTTATCAAAGCGTATATTTCCAACAGGATAATTAAAACGTCGTGATGCTTTTATTAATTCCAGCATCTCGACACCGACCATAGGTCATATATTGGCATGATGGTCTCGTACCATACCAACCATCAAATCCATTTGGCTGGCCGTTTACGACCTTCAAAAGTAATAAAAATCGAAAAACCGTGGATGGGATAATTAAAACGTAGTGATACTCTTATTTATTCGAGGGCCTCGACACCGACCATAGGTCATATTTTGGCATGATGGTCTCGTACCATATCAACCATCAAATTCATTTGGCTGGCCGTTTAGGACCTTCGAAAGTAATAAAAATCGAAAAACCGTGGATGGGATAATTAAAACGTCGTGATGCTCTTCTTAATTTGAGTGCCTCGACACCGACCATAGGTCATATTTTGGCATTATGGTCTCGTACCATATCAACCATCAAATTCATTTGGCTGGCCGTTTACGACCTTCGAAAGTAATAAAAATCGAAAAACGGTGGATGGGATAATTAAAACGTCGTGATGCTCTTATTAATTCGAGTGCCTCGACAGCGACCATAGGTCATATTTTGGCGTGATGGTCTCGTACCATACCAACCATCGAATTCATTTGGCTGGCCGTTTTCGACCTTCAAAAGTAATAAAAATCGAAAAACCGTGGATGGGATAATTAAAACGTCGTGATGCTCTTATTAATTCGAGTGCCTCGACACCGACCATAGGATATATTTTGGCATGATGGTCTCGTACCATACCAACCATCGAATTCATTTGGCTGGCCGTTTACGACCTTCAAAAGTAATAAAATCCGAAAAACCGTGGATGGGATAATTAAAACGTCGTAATGCTGCGGTATGACACCATCATGCCAAAATATGACCTATGGTCGGTGCCGAGGCACTCGAATTAATAAGAGCATCACGACGTTTTAATTATCCCATCCGCGGTTTTTCGATTTTTCTTTATTCTGAAGGCCACAAACGACGAGCCAATTAAATTTCGTTGTTAGATATATAAAATAGCTTCCACCAGAGAGGATTCGGTTAATATATTGTGGATTGTAGAACATTTATTGTAAAATTCATAAGAAAACCACGATCGTATATGTTATATTGGAATTACTACTTCATTCGAACTTTCGTTACGATAGAAGTGTGGCTGGAAAAGTGTGGATAACTTCACGCAACCGTATATCTCTGGATCTGCACTACAGTAGCAATAGTACTATTTGCGTTAGATGATTTGGTTTACATTTACAAACAAACATTTACATTGACAAACGACAAGTGCAAACTTATCTACGCGACAACACCCAGAAGACTTTAATGCAAATATTCATATTTCATAGTTTCTAATTCAACATTTCCTCAACACCTTAAGATTTGTTACATCTCCAGGAATGATGGCGAGGATGAAATACTAACACATGCTATGAAAAAGACAGAACCCGCGTGAGTTAAACTATAGTGGACCATTGTGAACACAACTTAAATTAGGAAAGTTTCTAAAAAAACTAAAAATAGGTATTATTAAGGGTATACACAAGAACGCGATTCTTTCTCAAAATTTTTGAAAGAATCGACGTGTCTAACCTTGTATAGTATACTGCAGTTACTGCAGAAATTAGACAAGGGTAAAATAATATGTGTTTTATCTGTTAATGTGACTATTTGACTGCTTGGACATCACAAATATAGGTCAAAATTTGGAGAAGTACGGCATCAGATACAATGTGGTGAATTGAGAGAATCGTTCTTGGACGAATAAAAGCAGAAAGTGTTTGCCATTTGAAATGGAGCATTCAAAGTATCTGGTGCGTCCTCTTAATTTTTCTAACATTTATAAACTATTTACTAAATTAACGCTGATTTAAGTAATATTATCAACTACAGTGATTGGGAGTAGTTTTGTGGACGCAGCACGGATGTTCGTAATATAAAAAATGTCACATGTTGGACCAAGACTATAGACATCCTTATAGTAGACCATTCAAAAATCGTAAGATATTTACATTCTTGAGTTGTTCTATCCTCATATTCATAGTACACAAATGTTTGAGAACGGTACCCTTTACATGCTCATTAAGTTGTATAATAAACTATCGCGTCATATAAACAAAATTACATATTGAACTTAACATAATATAAGCGAATTTTGTTTAATTAGTTTATATTAGTTTATTTCATCAGGATATTCTCTTTGTTAAAATGTTGACGTTCCTATCAATCCTGTAATAGTCATCATATAAGACACAAATATTGTACTGGTTGTTACTGATCATCATCCATAAATTTCAAAATCAAAAATTAGTTACGGGTGCAAATCTGGATTGTAAGATTGGCCTTCAAGATTATCTGAATTTTAACAACTTATCATACTTGCTTTCTCTTTCTTATTGTGTAAAACTCTATACCAAAAAAGAACATTTATTGGTATATTTTGTAGTTATGTATTATGAAACACTAAACAGTACATACAGCAGTGTACCAATATTGATCAATACTGATAATCTGATACAGATATGCGTATAAACAAATAGGATTAAAACAAAGTATTGTTTAATAAAACTATACGTGATGAGATATATCAATGGTGTTTTTGATTTTTTTGGCTCTATAATATGCCTGAAAGTAAAGTTAACTCTGACTTTTGTATAAGTGCAAAAAAAAAGTAAGACAGATTTTTATACTAATAACAAAAGTAGCTATTACATATAATGCGTTTTAAATGTTTTGTATTAGAGTGAAACTCTTTTGAAAAATTATTCAGAAAGGTAAGCATAAAGTGGGTGATGAGGGCACAGTTCATAACGAACAAGCCCAGCAGCAGGTTAAGCGCAACTCAGTCCTACCAGGCAAAGCCTCTCCCTGCTGTAGATCGCAGTGAGGGTTTTACCCTATCCTACCCGAGGTGCCACTGTGATAGCAAAACACTGCGGTCTAGACCAGAAAAGGTCGAAAAACAATCTCCTGATCCGGCTGTCGTGTCGTGGCTTAGGATCTGCGACAGGAACAGACGGCGCCGGACGGAGCATGACATCCGTCCGTCATACCAGGCACCTGCATGCTGTCGTGGACATGTCTCACGGGCATGAGGTGTTGGGGGATCTTGGCTTAACCGCCCGGATCGAGAGGAGACAACCTCACAAAAAACCTAAATCCTAAGGCAAAGGGGTCCGGCCGAGTGGCTAAATAGATGATTAGTCTGCGAGGGCCCCGACCTTGGGGCACCAGGGGAAACCCCATTGTAACCACCCCTCCATCCTACATGCGGGGCTCTGTAGAGATGGATTTTTATTTCCCTAGCTGCTCGTGGGAACAAACATGAGTAAGAACAATAAAAAAACTAAAACCGAACGGGATGTTACCGTACCAACTGCCGGGACCGCTGATAGAGACAAACCCTCTACTAGCGCAACCGGAACTAAAGAAAGGAAGGCACGTCACATGACACCCCTTCCTGGACTAGGGCAACCTGGAGGCCTGGACGACCCGAAGAGGAAGGGTCTCAGCGGGGCAGGCGTGAAATGGTACCTGCGCTTTCTTAAACAGGGCTTGACACCTGAGGAAGCCAGGGCCAAAGTAGACAAAGAAAGACAAGTGAGGCAGAAAGCCTCACAGTCAGTAACGGCAAAGACAAGCCAGGGCAAACGAGGTAGTGAGCATATCTCACCAGCCCAAGCGCCACAGTATAAGAAGAGGAAAACCAAACCCTCTAGTATCACCTCTGGTGCAGCAGGCAAAGCTGGGCAAGTCACCAGCTATGCTACTGCTGCCAAAATTACTAAGGTAGGAATACTACCAGAGGAATACCCTCAGGTAATGTTGAACAGTGCTCAGCTGTCCTCGCTGGAAGAAGCTCTAGTCGAGGCAATGGTAGAGAGCACAGTACGAGGCCTGCAGTTCGCCGGGATTCACTTCCGCCAAGGAATGGTGCTGGTGGACTGCGAAACCGAGGAAACAGTCAAGTGGCTTGACCAAATAGTAGGCGGTCTTCCGTTATGGAAGGGACCCAAGCTAGTGACGAGGAAAGGAGACGACCTCCCTAAACCTCACGTCATGACGGTATTCTTTCCGAGAAGTAAGGGTCAGGAGGCAGGGAAGCTGCTGAAACTGGTCGATACCCAGAACCCTGAACTCCAGACAAACCTCTGGAAAGTGATGAATAACAAAGAAGAAGGGCACGGCCAGGTCCTCACTATTGGGATTGACCCCAAATCATGTGAGGCGATCCTGGCAAAGGAATGTACCCTACATTTTAGATTTGGGAGGATCCCCGTGTCAGGGCTCAAAAAGAGCCAGGAAAAGACAGAGAAGAAAGAGACTACCTCTGAAACCTCTGAGACCGTGGTGGAGCAGCGGGAGACTGTCGAGACTACCTCGCCGGCCTCTCGCTCCACACTAGATGACATCAATTTAGATGATATCAGAATTGACTCCGGGCCGGAAGGATATACTCTGACGCCGGAGGAGTTTGTAGAGCTGGAGGCAGGTGGCCCTCCACCACATTAGACGTCTTCACCAGGCTGGCGCAAATTAACTTGCAGCATTCGAGGGGAGCCTCGGCTGTGGCTGCAAGGATATTTGCAAAACACAACCTGGGACTCGTGTTGAATTACCAATCGAAATCAACATGTAACTACTCATAGGTAATATGGGATTACAGAATCCTTATCCTAATTAGAAACAACATTAACTATATATGTGTTGCAGAATTTATGACTCGGGACCTGACGACGATCATGGTACACCTCGACATCGAGGGAAGCAACCGAGCCATTGTAATTGCCTCCGCATACTTCGCCAACGAAAGGACAACAACATCACCGCCCTTGGAAGTGAAGGAGCTAGTGAGGTATTGCAGCAGGAAGAACCTGCCGTTGATAGTCGGATGTGATGCCAATGCACACCACGACATGTGGGGAAGCACTGACGTCAACGAAAGAGGTAAGTCACTTTTAGAATTTCTATTAGCTTGGAATCTCCAAATTGCAAATGTCGGCAGAGAACCTACGTTTGTAACAAGGCTAAGGAGGGAAGTACTAGATGTAACTTTCAGTAGCCTTAGCATAAGTAACATAGTTAAGAACTGGAAAGTCTCGAGTGAACCCTCCCTGTCAGACCACAGGATAATAGAGTTCACCTTGGAGAGACTAGATCATATAATGCACCAGTGCAGAAACCCCAGGAAAACAAACTGGGACCTGTACAAAACATATTTAAAGGACAACCTTAGCCAGCTAAACACAGGCGGGACAAGACACCACCTCAAGCTGGAACAGGATGTAGAGCTGCTTTGTGGGGCGATATCCAAGGCCTTTGAAGCCAGTTGTCCGTTATCCCCAAGAAGACCAGCCAAGGATGCCCCTTGGTGGAACAGAACTCTGGCAAATCTCAGAGCTGAAGTCCGTCACCTGTTTAATAAAGCAAAGGTTGACGGGAACTGGCAAAGTTACAAAGAGAAGCTGACTACGTACAACAAGGAGATAAGGAAGGCAAAAACAAAAAATTTCAGAAATTTTTGCGAAAACATCACTTCCACTCCTGTAGCAGCAAGGCTTCACAGAGCCATGGCAAAAGGCGGGACTAAACCTGTGATGGCCTTGAGAAAAACCAGATGGCAGCTACACGGAAGGGGAAATGGAGCGGGCTGACCTGCTCCTTCAAACACACTTCCCTGGCAGCAAGCAAGCAGATCCGGCAGAGACAATCCCTAGCACCAAGAGACCCAAACGGGAGGAATGGCAAATCGCTAGGCGAATCTGCACGAGACAACGCATGGAGTGGGCAATAAACACCTTCCAGCCCTACAAATCACCAAGAGCGGATGGGATTTTCCCCGTGCTCCTGCAGAAAGGACAGGAAGAGGTACTACAGCATCTCGTAAACATAACGAGAAGCAGTCTCGCGTTGGGATATGTCCCCAAAGACTGGAGAAGGGCGAAAGTCACCTTCATACCAAAAATAGGGAAGGAAGATGGGACTGACCCCAAATCCTTCAGACCAATTTGCCTGACATCTTTTCTATTGAAAGCAATGGAAAAAGTAATAGACAACTATATAAGAATGGAGGTTATGGAGAAAGCTCCACTTCACACAAGTCAGCACGCATACAGGGCAGGCAAATCGACAGAGACTGCCCTGGAAGAGCTAACAAGAACCATTCAGGAAACCTTGAATGAAAAAGAAACAGCTATCTGTGCCTTCCTAGATATCTCAGGTGCGTTTGATAACACGTCTCATGATCAGACGAGCACTGGAAACAAGGGGGGTGAGTAAAACAGTAACCAAATGGATAAGTGAGGTGCTCTCCACAAGGACAGCTGAGACAACGGTAGGTCAATACACTACGAAGATCAGAACTACCCGTGGAACACCTCAAGGCGGCGTGTGCTCGCCTTTGATGTGGAGCCTGGTGGCGGATGAGCTGCTTAACAGGTTGACTGCGTTCGGCGTACACTGCATAGGATATGCCGATGACATTGTTATAATAGCAAAAGGCAAATTTGAGGGAATTCTTTGTGACCTGATACAAACAAGCCTTAGAATTACAAGCGAATGGTGTCGATCAGTGGGGCTGAGCATTAACTCAGCAAAAACCACAATCGTACCTTTCACTAGGAGGAGGAAACTACCGAAAATGAAAGATATACGTCTAGATACAGCAGTAATCGAATGCAAAACAGAAGTCAAATATCTAGGAATAACCCTGGACAAAAAACTTCTGTGGAACAAGCATATCGAACTGACTGTGAATAAAGCAACAAGAGCTTTAATGATATGCCGGAATTTAGCAGGCAAAACGTGGGGTTGTAACCCAAATATACTGCGATGGCTGTATACTAGTATAGTAAGACCTATGGTAACATATGGGGCAATAACCTGGTTCCAAAAGGTCACACACGTCACAACCAAGAATATCCTTGGCAAGCTGCAAAGGTTAGCATGTGTATGCATTACCGGAGCAATGGGAACCTGCCCAACCGCTGCCCTAGAAGTCATCCTAGACCTCACACCTCTACATCTAGTAGTGGAGGGAGTGGCCCGTGCGGCAGTGTACCGACTAGCCAGGGCACGGACGGGAGGGGGCGAGACTTTATGCCAAGGAGCTTTGTCATCCATGGCGGGACTCTCCCCACTTTCGGATCTGCCAAGCGACGAAATGGTTAGGAAATACAGCTTCGAAAAGAACTTTTCAACGAAGTTGAGCAACAAGAGAGAGTGGGAAGGAGAATCCTCCACCTACTCTCTAAAAGCAAACACTATCAAATGGTACACGGATGGGTCCAAAACTGAAAAAGGAACAGGTGTAGGGGTATTCGGGCCAGGAACCAAATACTCAGAGCCGATGGGAATATACCCCAGTGTCTTCCAGGCAGAGATTAATGCGATTGGAAGATGTGCTCAGGTGAATCTTGACAGGAACTATCGGAAGGAGAATATTGCAATCTTCTCCGACAGTCAGGCAGTCTTATTGGCGCTGAGTTCTAACACCATCAGCTCCAAGTTAGTTTGGGAATGCCGGGATAAACTAAACAACCTGGGCAAAGAAAACAAAGTTGCATTGTGCTGGGTACCAGGACACACTGGAATCAGTGGCAATGAGAAAGCTAATCTATTAGCAAAGGAGGCCGCCACAACATCGTTTGTGGGACCGGAACCATTCTGTGGAATAGGGATGAGCACCTATAAGAAAGAACTTAAAGACAGGGAAGAGGACGTCAGAGCTTCCCTCTGGCACAATCTTCCTGGTCTGAGACATTCCAAGGTATTCCTTGGAAATTTCAACAAGCAGAGAGCAAAAACCATGCTAGAACTAAACAAGAACAGATTACGCATTCTCACAGGTTTCCTTACAGGGCATTGTCACCTCGGGGAGCACATGAAGAGAATAGGTCTGAAACAGAATAGCGACTGCAGGTTCTGCGGGGCGGAAGATGAAAGTCCGGAACACCTGATATCCAACTGCACAGAAATTGAAGAAATTCGCGCCAACTATCTTGGCAAAGGCGTTATAGACGAGGAAGAAATACCCTCTCTGAAACCATCACATCTGTTACAGTTTATTAAAGCCCTCAGGCTGGATGGGGAGCTGTGACTGCGGGCAAAACCCAGCAGCTTACACCTCATGTAAGGGGCACAATAGACCCACGGTCTCGGTGCAACATCACCCTTATATCTAAATCTAGGAAGATGGGACTGACGCCAAATCCTTCAGACCTATTTGCCCGACATCTTTTCTATTGAAAGCAATGGAAAAAGTAATAGATAACTATATAAGAATGGAGGTTATGGAGAAAGCTCCACTTCACACAAGTCAGCACGCATACAGGGCAGGCAGATCGACAGAGACTGCCCTGGAAGAGCTAACAAGGACCATTCAGGAAACCTTGAATGAAAAAGAAACAGCTATCTGAGCCTTCCTAGATATCTCAGGTGCGTTTGATAACACGTCGCATGATGCGATCAGACGAGCACTGGGGACAAGGGGGTGAGTAAAACAGTAACTAAATGAATAAGTGAGGTGCTCTCCACAAGGACAGCTGAGACAACGGTAGGTCAATACACTACGAAGATCAGAACTACCCGTGGAACACCTCAAGGCGGCGTGTGCTCGCCTTTGATGTGGAGCCTGGTGGCGGATGAGCTGCTTAACAGGTTGACTGCGTTCGGCGTACACTGCATAGGATATGCCGATGACATTGTTATAATAGCAAAAGGCAAGTTTGAGGGAATTCTTTGTGACCTGATACAAACAAGCCTTAGAATTACTAGCGAATGGTGTCAATCAGTAGGGCTGAGCATTAACTCAGCAAAAACCACAATCGTACCTTTCACTAGGAGGAGGAAACTACTGAAAATGAAAGATATACGTCTAGATACAGCAGTAATCGAATGCAAAATAGAAGTCAAATATCTAGGAATAACCCTGGACAAAAAACTTCTGTGGAACAAGCATATCGAACTGACTGTGAATAAAGCAACAAGAGCTTTAATGATATGCCGCAATTTAGCAGGCAAAACGTGGGGTTGTAACACAAATATACTGCGATGGCTGTATACTAGTATAGTAAGACCTATGGTAACATACGGGGCAATAACCTGGTTCCAAAAGGTCAGACACGTCACAACCAAGAATATCCTTGGCAAGCTGCAAAGGATAGCATGTGTATGCATTGCCAGAGCAATGGGAACCTGCCCAACCGCTGCCCTAGAGGTCATCCTAGACCTCACACCTCTACATCTAGTAGTGGAGGGAGTGGCCCGTGCGGCAATGTACCGACTAGCCAGGGCACAGACGGGAGGGGGCGAGACTTTATGCCAAGGAGCTTTGTCATCCATGACGGGACTCTCCCCACTTTCGGATCTGCCAAGCGATGAAATGGTTAGGAAATACAGCTTCGAAAACTTTTCAACGAAATTGAGTAACAAGAGAAAGTGGGAAGGAGAATCCTCCACCTACTCTCTAAAAGCAAACACCATCAAATGGTATACGGATGGGTCCAAAACTGAAACAGGAACAGGTGTAGGGGTATTCGGGCCAGGAACCAAATACTCAGAGCCGATGGGAATATACCCCAGTGTCTTCCGAGCAGAGATTAATGCGATTGGAAGATGTGCTCAGGTGAATCTTGACAGGAACTATCGGAAGGAGAATATTGCAATCTTCTCCGACAGTCAGGCAGCCTTACTGGGGCTGAGTTTTAACACCATCAGCTCCAAGTTAGTTTGGGAATGCCGGGATAAACTAAACAACCTGGGCAAGGAAAACAAAGTTGCATTGTGCTGGGTACCAGGACACACTGGAATCAGTGGCAATGAGAAAGCTAATCTATTAGCAAAGGAGGCCGCCACAACATCGTTTGTGGGACCGGAACCATTCTGTGGAATAGGGATGAGCACCTATAAGAAAGAATTTAAAGACAGGGAAGAGGACGTCAGAGCTTCCCTCTGGCACAATCTTCCTGGTCTGAGACATTCCAAGGTATTCCTTGGAAATTTCAACAAGCAGAAAGCAAAAACCATGCTAGAACTAAACAGGAACATATTACGCATTCTCACAGGTTTCCTTACAGGGCATTGTCACCTCGGGAAGCACATGAAGAGAATAGCGACTGCAGATTCTGCGGGGCGGAAGATGAAAGTCCGGAACACCTGACATCCACCTGCACAGTAATTGAAGAAATTCGCGCCAACTATCTTGGCAAAGGCGTTATAGACGAGGAAGAAATATCCTCTCTGAAACCATCACATCTGTTACAGTTTATTAAAGCTCTCAGGCTGGATGGGGAGCTGTGACTGCGGGCAAAACCCAGCAGCTTACACCTCATGTAAGGGGGCACAATAGACTGCTTATATTTTGTTTCATGGGAAAACTACGTTTCTTTCGTAGAGCAGAAGAGAAGTTTTTTTATCTTCGCGATTCGCTTGCTCGAATATTAGCAACATTAATACAAAAACGCAACTAGATAAAATATATTTGTGAATAAAAGAAAAGAAAAATGCAGGTTTTTAAATAATGTACTATGGGTAAATATGGACAAAGAAACTTAACATAAAAACCAATCACATCAAATTTAGTGTTGCGGAAATTAGCAAATATTAGAGGCTTCTCGTTAGAGCGTCAATTAGTCTAATAAGGAACTTGATGGATATACGTAGAGATATGCAGTAGAATTTGTTATCATATCGTTGTAATGGAAAAATTTCTCATACCTCTATCACATACTATTTAAAATACGATTTTCAATTCAATCTTTTCTTCATATTTAAAAATCCGAAAACATTAGTTTAAATTTGTATTGTATTTTATTCCATAATACCGCAATCAATAAAAATTAATACAAATTTACGAATACCACATACAATAAAAATATGCAAGGAGAACAGCGCGAACCACATGGACAATGTTTAGCTACTGTAGGAAAACCAACGTTGATAAAGATGTTCTCTAGCGCTGTATCCGCACATTTTTCGAAGAGTACATTTTAATGTTTAATACAGGTATAAGATTATAGATATTATTATAATACATTTTGCTATATTGGAAATATTTCTGAATTAATGAATTATTTTAAGTAAAGTCCGCTCTGAGTAGCGAAACATCTTGTCATTAATAGGCTGAGTATCCTAAGTTGATATGTTGTACGATGATATACCAGTTCTTCGGTTATTGTTTTTGACAATATTTTGAGCAAATATTCTGCTTTCTTAAAATGTTTCCTGCCTTTATTCAATTTGACTATTTCTTTGGTTTGCTTTACTACCTTTATAATGATCTAGCGAAGCGAAATTATTTTTGAAAACAATAATAAATAAAATGTAATTCGATCTTTATTTTTATCACATATAATACAGTAATTATAAAAGAAAAAAATACTTATAGGAGTTTTATGTAAGGTCTTCCGCGATTTACGTTTCTTTTCGTTTAGTTGATGTATGCCTTCGTATCTAAATTTAGTGTTGTCATTTGTTGATCTATCCAGTTACGGAAATAAGGAACATTTGCATAAACGCCTGGCACGTGTTCGTCACCACAGCCAATACCCCAAGCTACAATGCCAACTTGCATGTACCTCGTAGGATTTGCAGGATCTGGACAAACTAATGGACTTCCTCCATCACCCTAGAAAGAATGCAAAAAGGATAAAATCATCATTTTGTCAAATAAATGTAGTATTTTGAAATTTGCTTTTATTGCTGTTTTTAAAGTTGAAAACAATATCTCATTAAATAAATTTTGATGTTGTTTTTCGACCGTATTTTTGTTAAACAATAAATTTATACGAGTTATTCGGTTCTAATTTAGTAATATATATTGTAATCTTTTAAAACAAAATAGGAATACAATTTAATATCTTGCTATTGCTTGTACTATAGTTTCCTTGATTAATTAAATTTCTATGTATTTTGCCTTTTTTAAAAATTTTTACAATATTGACAAATTCTTAATTACTTCAAACTAGACGTTAATCTAAATTCCTTTTTGTAAGTTTTATAAATTTTACATTTGTATAATTTGCATATTGTTTATACTTTTAGAAAAAATATAATTCTTGAAGAAGTCACAGAGGCGTGACGAAATATTGAATAAAGATTTTTATTATTAAAAGGACCGAATAACCCGTATAAATTTATTGATTAAACAAATTGCTATTATTACATATGGCAGAAACATGCCATCTAATGGTAATGAAAAACAAAAATGAGTAATATTTGTAAGGAAGTAATTTTCATTAATCAAATGCATAAGATATAGAATTTAGGATATTATGTCGTAATCCGATTGTCATATAACACTGATCGTGTTTCTTATAGTTGACGGTTGATAATAACTGCTATCGTTTGCATACATATGTACAGTCTGTTCCAAAATTAATGTCACCCTCTGTGCCGAAAAACACGTTATAACTGCTAATGCAAATTAGATGCATGAAGTTTAATCGATATTTGGTTTGCACCGCATTCACAAGATTAGTATTCACTAACGAAAAATCGTATTGGATTATGGGAAACATCATTTTTATGGGTTTGTTTAGCCTTGGGAGCGACATTAATTTTGGAACAGACTGTACATGTACAAGCGACTAGTACTTGCTGTTAGCAGATACTGTTTGATCTGTTATAGAACAGCAATCCTGTAGTGTTCACAGGAAGAAAACAAGTAAATTTCTGGTAACATTTGCTTTGAAAACAAGAAAAACAGGGAAGATATGACGAAAAACCAGTCTTTAACTATTATTCTATGTGATTTCGTCAAATACTCGTACAATCCGTATTCCAATTACTAACACCTACAAAATTAAAAAAATCGCAGCTCTATTTGGCGAATATCATGAAAATTCTGTTGTAGTTTTATAATGTAATATAATAAAACGTTTGAGGTCGTGCGTGGCTATGGTTTTTAATATGAATTTTGCAACTTGATTCGTAATTTTAACTTATGTGACAGCAAAGTGCCATTTAAAGACATTCATCAATATATCGACCAAACGTTGTAAGTACTGTTATTGCTGTGAGTTATTAATTTAGAAGCAGTAGCATTCCACTATCTCAAATGATTTTGCTTGCACAATAGTTTGAATCATTTGGATATGAATTACAATGTGCAGAGCATGCCACTAAGCGAAGTAAGCGGCTATATTTCGGAAAGTGGTCAAGAGAAATTGCTGCAAATTATTTACAAGTTCCAGATTTTACTGGTAAGGTGTGTAAACCCGTTTCATACCAGATAATTCTCTTTACAAATTTTAGACTTGGACATAGTAGGTACACCCCCTATAGCGGTAATCTGGAACTTGAAAATAATTTCCAGCAATTTCTCTTGATCACTTTTACTATCAATACGTAACACAACGTACAACCTAGAACAAATACTTTCCGAGATACAGCCGCTTACGTCTCTTAGTGACCCAACCTGTACATGCTGTTTTCTTTTCAATGTTAATAAATCCGAACCATATTTTACAATCAAGTATAATTAGATACGTCAATGAAAGATTCTTCATTCGAACTCTTAGAATCACTTCGCAAAAAAAATTAAGTATTTTAAATTACAAATTTACGTTTGTCAAGAATTGGCTTAGCAAGGCCGCGTAGATGTTATCTATGCTGATTTTAGTAGTGCAGTTGATAGTATTGATCATATAGTGTTGTAGGATATTTCTTGATAGTCGTTGCTCTTTTTCTTATCACATTCTGAACTTGTCTTTGTCTGTTTCTTGTAATCTGGACTTTGTTCTACGTTTATGTAAATATTTCAATGATGTTCGTGTTTTTAGAAGTCCTTTCTGTAGTTTTAAATAAATTGGAATACGCGTCAAAGATATGGTCGCCAAATTCTGTTTATCTTCAGCTTGCAGTAGGAAAGACGTTTCTTTCGACATTTCCTAAAATGGCGTTTATCTTCCGTACGGCGTTGATTGTTCTTTGGATTTCATAGTTGCTGAGTATGTTTCCGTTATTCATGCACTTTTTCGATTCGAGAACTAGCCTGCTACAATCATCACCATTGATAAGACGTCAAGCTTATAATTTGCTTATAATTATCTTTTTGTTGATTTTATTAATCAATTCACAAAAGTTAGTTTCATTTTAATATATCATTTTTCAGTGCTTCATTTGGTATGGATGTATTTAATATATTGCGTTTATAATTTTGCTCTGTAATTAGTATAGCTGAGGGATACTAAAGGTACTAAGAGAAGCACAGCTTCAAGTTGTAAAATTTAACTGTAAAAATGGCCAAAAACTTACAAATGATTAACTAACCCAAAAGTAAAAATATTAGCGAATAATAACTTCTTGAATAATACTTCGGGAGCAAGACGGATTTCTGTATCAAATTTTGAAACTTTACGGTAAGTTGTTTGAACTGTGAGTCAGAAGGGTTGTTGTTGGGCTGTGAGTGTCGCTCAATCATTCAAAACAAAATCTTCTATACGTACACATTTAGAATAATAAAAACTAATATAGCAACAGTCGACATTCAGAAATTAAGTAAGAGTTAAATGCCTAAAATGATTGTATACATCACTTCATTGCCAAGGGGTTACTGCAGTAGATTATTCTACTAAACTGTTTTCAGTGGATCATGTCTACTATATGATTGACTACTATATGATCATTGACTACTACATGATGCAAAATTAACCTCCCAAATCGCTTTCTTGATATACATTATAAATTAGAGTAAATCCAGAAATATATTTGTTACACCGCACTCTCCCATTCGCATCTTATGACACGCTAAATAAATATGATCACGTTGCGTTGTATTCGCCTCACTCCACACAACACCGATCTAACACTATCACTGGTCAGTCTTTTTATTAATTATATTGTTAGTTCTTTCAGTGATTTTGGAAGAGTATATAGTTTCTATCATGAACATACGGACTGAAACATGTGAAAACTAATAAATCATTCCCAAACGCTCTTTTCACACGCAACGATTTTTGTTGGTACGGCAAAATATCCTAGGTACATACGAAAAATCCTTTTAGTAAAACAAAGAGAGCACTGTGCGCCTCTTGTATGTGAAAAGAGCGTAGTAAGGGCGCAAATGTGATAAGTAAGAACTTACCGTGCATGTATCTTTACCTGCTTCCCCACCAGCACACACAAATGTTTTGTCCAAAATGAAATGCGTACCCAGTCTAGTACGCCTCAAATCTGATTCGCATTTATCTCGGGGCACCATTGGCAGCTGAATTTTCTTCAGCAATGATGAATATTGGAATTTGTCTGAAAGGATGACAAAAACTCAATAAATAGTATTACCATTTTTTTTTTATGTGGTGGGTGCTTACTTAATAATAAATTAGATATTACTAGTTAATAAACTATAATTAGTGTGTACCTACTTGTATTTTCGTCGACCATTTTTATTGTAAAATGATTTTTATTGTTACATTTAAATTCAAGTAATGTAAATTTGTTTTAAAATTTTAGAAAGAATGATATTGACAATTTGTATTTTTTCGTTAACTGCTAAAAACTGTGATTGCATCGAACTTAAAAATATTTATCGATGTAGTAATATAATTGCTTGTCCTAACAATCAAAAAAGTAGCTAAAGTTAAGAACTTAATCTGATTTTCTAAAATGTTTATCTCTAAAAAATACACGACAATGAAATTGATTGAGTGGTATTCAAATTTTTGTTTTTTTAAATTATTTGGATTATAAAATATCTCCTAAATATATCTAAATATATTCAAAGATTTAGACCTATAAAACCGACATAATGTTCAACAAGTAGTGATCATTATAAAGATTTTATCATTAAAGTCTATGAAAGGGACAATTAGAGGAATAGTGAGTCAACCTACTTCCAAATTCCTTTTTACCCCATCCACTGGCGAAGCAGTTTTTCGAATTAAACACTTGATTACTTTGAGGTAAGCATATTGTTCCGATGTTATCGGCTTGCATAAGTGATTTCTCTAACACAAGTAGTGCAACGTCGTTCACTACAATTTTTGGATCGAATTCTTTGTGAATGATAATCTGTCTGATGTTTCTTTCTTGATACGGATGACGTTCTTTTTCACTTGACGCATCCCATTCGCCTGCTCTTATTTTGATGCCGCCTAAATTATTTTGGTAGCTACAAATAAAGTAGAGTACGTACAGACTTACAGAATTACATTTAATGTATGTATAAAAAAATATAAACAGTTTTTCTATACAACATGAGTGATAAACACTATTGAAAGTTTTACAAATTTATTTAGGATAAATTTAATAAATCATCTTCTCCTATTAAAATAAAATATTTTTAAAATCGCTGTATTTTCAATTAAACCGGAAGTCACTTAATTATAATTGTACCATCTTCATCATCTGCATCTTTTATTTTATATCACGAAACTTAATATTATTTCCTGTAGTCATTGTTGTCAGTGGAATAATGATTTTTGAAAATTCTGTAAGCTTTACCCTCACGTTTTCATTTTGGTCCTATACCGGGTGGTTATATAGTAGTTTTGACTAGTTAGAAATACTACTGAACTATTAAAACTTGAGTTTTTTGAAGTACACTCACTTGCAATAAAATTGCATACGCTTTATTTACCTATGTGAATTGGATGTAATCTGTCATCTATAATTTGTCACATTTTGTTGCTAGATAGTTGTCAATCTACCTCTCTGCTATTAAACATGCATTATACTGTCAAGTTGACATTTTTAACCTGATTTTGAAAAGTACATTTCAATACATCGAAAAAACATGGAAATTGACATAGGACTTGTACGCAGATTTATTGCAAGCGACTGTATTATCCCATAAATACAAAAATATCAAGTTCATCATTTTATTTGACTGCGATTTTCGGTTTGGCTGAGCATGCAGAAATATTTTAATAGAATATTATGCTAACCAACAATTTGAATCAATTACTCGATATTTTATCAGCCTTTTGGATAAAATTGACACAGCAACGTTCAAATAGTAGTAGATTTGTCATTGGGCAGTTTCAAAAATTGAGGAAGACGGATTTGTGAAGCTACATAATTTTTATTATAATTGCGCTGATAACCAACATCTGCAAAGAATCGAGAACATATTCTCATTAAATGGTAACTACGGAGAAAAAACCAACTGACTGGATCACATTTTATAGAAGAGATACTATATGGAAGAAATTTAATTTCATTTGGATATATCTACCTGTATGGGGCAGCATAATCCTTTTGTAGTTTCTAATAGAAAATTTGCATTACTCCAGAGTTTTATATTTTTGTTGATACAGATTTAGTGCCAAAGAAATAAAAAGAATCAGCTGTTTACGTTACAAAAGTTTTTAAAATTTTATTTTTTGTTGGTCTGCATTTTTATTGTATTTATTATTTTTAGTACAATATGCATACACAATGTTCTAGAATTTGCATGCATGGACAGTAAATAGTTGGGATGATATACTTGCTTACTTGTTCACACAATGCGCTCCAGTTAATACCACACTTGGAGCTATTAAGGAAGCGCCACATATAAATTGGGTTCTATCTATTTCCGGGTTAAAATCAACTTTCAACAGAGCAAGCATCCATGGAAATTCGCCATATTCCGCTTCGTTTGTATTTCCAGTGATTTTAAAATCTAACCCATTTTCATTTCTAATGCCGCAGAGACTGGGTTTCAGCACCGGCGTTACCGGTGGGGTAGGTGATGTTGTAGGTAAAACACCACCTACAGGAAGATTACAGCAAACATCCAAAAAGTTTTCACATTCGTTAGCATTCTCCCTGGAATAAAGGCATAAGATATTAGTATGACAAACAAGTTCCTTTTGTGTATAAATATAAATAAGAAAGTACGGAAACCGACATTATTAATTATAGCTCTGTTTACATAATACTCTAAATTCATTATTATCATCAACTATTACGGCATTAAAATTTTTCTTCTAAAAAATTAATTACTGCTAAAAACATTGAATATCAACAAAAATATTATAGAAAATACTGTAAGACACATAAATTTAAATAAAGAGATTAAAAAAGGATGCTAATAGAAATTTAGCTAGTTAAGGAATAATTCAAAACATACTCAAACTCAACATTGAATAATGTATACTTTACTATAAGTATATTGCTGATTGACACTGGAAACTTATTTTTATGATATATTATGAAAGAAATGTTTCTAAACGTATTGAGAAAAAAGCTAAAAAGAAATCCAGAAAGTGACGATTTTATGACTTTTACCAAAATAATAATGTTTGTGTGTGTTTTATGAAAATAATAATGTTACGCGTGGAGGAAATGTCTAGATCAAATTTGGATACATTGGGAGACAAATTGGTAGACATAATAATGCAAATCGCTTACAGTAAGAAATGGAGGCTACCTTAGTAAATATTATAAAATTGCGTTTCAGTTTTTGCTTTACAGAAATTCGTTTTCCTAATTGAAGGAGTAAGTGTTGATGGTAAGATATTTTATTGGTAAATGTAATAATTGAATTAGCAATACGTGTAAGTTTACTGGCTACATCTAGAAAACTGAATTGTTAAAGCAACGAAATATATTTTGTTAGAGGTATTTATTTCAAGTAAATAAAGGGTTTGTTTAGGCTAAGGTGGATATCATACAATATTTTGCCAGTAACAATAGTTTATTCAGCGTAGCATATTAAAAGTAGAATCCAACAAAGTATAAATAATTGTTCAAATAATTGTAACTATTTAAGCTTTATACTATTTGCAATAAAACGCTTAACTTTAAAGGCTGTAAGCAAATAGGAATGATATTTTTGCGAAGAGATACATCCGTGCATCTTATTCTCAGAATTTCTTACGAACTTGTACACGCCATTATAACTGCTACTTAAGAGAAGTGGCTAATCATTGAGTTATACTCGAGCCATACTTAATCATACTTCAAAGAAGCAATTTACATACTACAGATTTAAGTATCGAGTGATTACTGCTATAATGTGTTATGATCTAACTGCGAGGCTTGCGATGAAATTGCTACAATTATTTGATTCTACAAAATATACATTACTACAACTAATGCAATTAAGTCGTTGATAATTTCCTACAAACAAGTGACAAATTAATTCAAAGATCTTACTACTTTTAATTAAATTTTCTAAAATATTTTTACTAATTTACCTTGTCGAAACAAGTATCATATACTCGTACATTTGATCCAAGTATTCGGCAGTAATAAGATATTAACAATTAGAGTACTTGATAGAAATAAATAGTTGTTTGGCTGTACGACTGTAGGAACAGAATATCTTGAATTAACAAATTTTTCTTCAGTGTCAAAACACAACTTCAAAGCTGATTTAAAGAAAAATCAGTCAGAGAGAATGGATTTTGAACTGATGTAATGAATGGAAGAAATCTTCCGAAAAACTAAAATACTAGACATACAAGACTATAAAATGATTTTCATATATCTAAGGCCGGTATATGTATATTTCGATTAGATTAGATAATGTTGCTAATTGTAGTGCGCTTATATCGCGCTGCAGAACATTATGCGTTATAAAAATCTATGCAAAGTGTGACATCATATGCAAATTGGAAATAATTCATAGGTTTAATCTACTGAAACGAGAAAGCAATGTCCGCAGATATTAAAATAAAGAAACAGTAAATAACCATGGATACTCCCAACTACAATGCACTCAGTCAGAAAGTGACGCTAAATATATTGTCAAGAAAACCTCTTGCTTTTCAAGAAATGTGTTGTTTGTTGGGAGTAACAATTCGGATGCTCGAATGATAAACTCACTATTCAAGATTGCTCGACATGCAGCACATTTAACAACTCCAATGTCTGGGCTTCTTATGAAAAGTGATCGTTACTTACAATTAGTTGAAGGAAAGTTGAAAGGGATAGTTTGCATGAAATTAGAATACTATACCATTCAAGCCTCATATATATGGGATAAAATATAAATAAAATATGTGATGTGTGTAATTGTGATAAAAATAAATAAATAAGTAAATATATCTTAAATAAATAAACGTTTCATGTTTTACATTAGTAACTACAAGCGCGTAAGCAACTGAAGAAGAAAATCTTAGGACATCTGGTGATATATGTAGTTATGACTCTTATGACTCCTTATTTGAATAGAGATTATACGCTAGTTGTTGATAATACGAGCGCAATATTATCTTGTTTTCTCCACCGGTTCCAAACAAATATTTGTGGTACAGTCAACGCGTCAGATGTCCAGACTTACAAAAATATTTAGTTCAGGAGAGGTCACACATTAATCTACTGATTCTCTTTTAGCTCTGAAGTGACATGACAAACGTGACCTTTGTATGTTCACAAGATTGATAGTAACTATCGGCGAAGTATTCTGGACTGCATACAGTTCTTGTGACTGTTGGTTTGCTGTACTAATTAATGGTATTCTCGAATTTATTAGTATACTATACAAATCATGCACCTATGGCCTACGCTTGGCTTAGCCATGATCAAAATTAGCTGGAGAACTTGAAAACCATATCAACTAAAATAGTCCTCTCCTTGACATTTTGTAGCAAATTTCATGCTCTACAAAAAGGTCTTACAAGTTTTCTTTATACATATCTTATACGGTTAAAGCTGGACTCGCAAAAAAAGGGAAAATATCCCAAAAATAAACCTAATTGTCCCTTTGTTTGCAGATTGTCACTTTAAAAAACCTTTAAGACTTTTTTTCTAGAGCATGAAATCTTCTCCAAAAACGTTTGTGAGAGCACTATTCTAACTGTTATGGGTTTTAAGTTATCGAGCTAATTCTGTTCGTGATTAAACCGAGTCCCGACCATAGGTGCAAGATTTATACTGTATACATAGTCAGTTGTTCATCACTGTGAATGGAAGAGCGGACTGAAACGATCAGGACAAACTTTTAGATTTTCCGATCCGACCTCAGTTTCCTGAGGCCTGATCTTCTTTCACTGGTCCTAGAATATGGGAACGCACTGGAATTTGTCCGCAATAATGCAAATTTCTACATATGTATCCACTGTACACAACTTGATCAGCGTTTGAAGTGTCTGATGTCTGACAATGCTTCACTCTTTCTCTATTCTATCCCGCAGGCGGGTGAGAAAAAAAATTGACTCCCGGGGTTACCATCATGCTCGCAAATCTAGAGCAGGAAAGGAGAAGAAGCAAAATGGTTATGGATAGCGGATAATTGGCGTTATTATTTACGGTTTACGATTCAATTCATAGTAGATATTTATCTTGACTATTTTTAAGTTTTGATTTTCAAATTTCTATAGAACATCGTTAAATTTTACATATCATAGGCTTTTTTGTATTCTAGCATTTATAGCAAGAGTCACTGTCCAATGTGACTTAATTAGCATAGCAAATGAAAAATTACATGCAATTTATACAAACGTCTTGAAAACATATTTAACTTAATTGACTGTAAATTAACGGAAATCACTTAAAAATTAAAGTAAAAGGTCTGGGAACATTGTTTGATTTACTTACTACTGATTTAATGACCTACTATCAATTGTTAGTGGAAAATTTGAAACAAGGCAATTTTTTTCCTACGATAATTGTTGGAAGATTATAAACAAGAAACGATTAGTGTAATTTTAAGGTTATATTATAGACTATTGGACGAATAATGAGCCATTTAAATAAGATATAAGAAAAATATATTTTGTGTTTAAAACTGAAAGGTATTCAGAGTTATTAATTATCTTATTCATGGAAACTAAATGGAAATATCCATAATATAAAGAAACAAAAACAAATTATGCTGGTAACTTCATAGAGTATCGTAAGAAACATTTCAATAATAAAATAAAGTTTTATGTAAATAAGTTAGTTACGTTATTGTTCGTCCACTAGATTAGAATTGACCCTTAATATAACGCGAATGATTTCTTGTATACAGAAATGAGGATAAGTATTAGTATGCAAATGCTTTGAAACGTAAGTCGGTTTCTTTGAACACCGTCTTTAATTTTTTATCGTCATAATAAAAGTCAATTTTGAGTAACTTTTATACCTTTGTTAGGTATATACATACATATATATTTTTGAATATTTCAAGAGAATTGATGTAAAGAATTTGGGTTGTCTTCAAAGAAATATTTTTTTAAATAGTATAATTGAAATATTTCAAAGACTATTCATAGGTATAGGGAATGTGTAACCGAATTGAAAGTATCGTGTAAGAACCTTTATTTGATGACATCAAATACAGGGTAATCAATTTACAAAAACTGGGAAAATTATGCATTGCAGTTTCGAATCGTCCTGTATACAGTTGCTGGAATTTTGGAAGAGTTGCACTTTCTTATTGTAATGAACCATTATCAAAAACATATGCATTTAAACTCACTAAGATTTTCATATACAGCATATCCATTGAATAAAAACCTGTATAAACTTATATTTTTGGAATGGAGGAAACCAAAGGAGTTAATGTTTGCATTGGAGACGACAAATAATACTGCAGAGTTCTTAAAATTACTGAAAATGCTGGTAAAAAAGTTATGTTGTAGGTTATCGTTCTATATATAAATAATGAATTGTGTATCATCAATTATTTAAGAAATCATTTTTGACACTTGCTATAGACAGACCTTAGAAGAATACGTTCTAACTAATAAAGTCCAGGAAATCAGTGTTTGGGAGAAAATATTAGTATACAATATCTATTAATCTTAATTTTACCCTCAACACACTCCAGCAAGTTATCTACAGTTTCCAAATAATGAATAAATTCAATGAAGTAGGGAAATTTAAAAAAATCTATATATGAACTGGTATTAACCGCAAATCTGCACAAAACATTTTGCATAAATACGTTCCACTCTTTTAAAATTCAAACTCAACAAAAATTGGATCATTTTAATTAGAAATCAGTGATTTATTAGTATTTTTTAAAAGAGGAAGAAATATGCTTTTCTGAGATATATTGCTTCATCTATGTTGCTATTTAAAACAAATTTTTAAATTATGGCAGTGTGCTAAACATTGCTCTAAAGAGTCCAGAATGTAATCTCATTTATCGCCCTACAATGTCACAGTTATGAGTTTATTTGTTTCAAAGAATATACCTTGTTGCCAGATTTTTTCGCTGCCCTGTATATATAATGTAATAATTATATAGAACATATAACAAAGTATTGGTTAAACTTTCTAGTTTTTATCCAGTATAGCGACCACAATGCGGTTAAACAAAAATTAACAGTTATCTAGGAAACTAAATAATTTGTATAAAAAAGTTCATGCCAATAAAAATTATTATATCAACACATTTCGAATTATTAAATGATTAACTTAGGTTTAATCATAATAAAGCATAAACTTTCAATCCCAAATATATTACTTGTAAAGCCTAAACATAATTAATCCAGCAAAAACTGCAAAGAGTAAGAATATTGCTATAAGAAACTGCAGTTTATGAAAATTAGGTATTAAATTATTTATTTCATAATTTTTATTTTTATATGACATTTACAACCTACCGTGAGTAATTACTAATTGTAAAAAATGAAAATAAATTTATGTAATAAATACTGTAACTACTCAATAAAATGATAGTCGGTAATAATTATAGTAACAGATTTTGTAGCCCTTTATACTTTTTTGTCGGAAATGATTTCATTTCTAGCTTAATAAAAAATGGACTAAAACAAGTTATTCTATAACTCAAATGTATTTTTATCATATAACTTTGGCGGACAAAATTCTTGTAACATTATTTGATTGATTTGAAGTCGGAGAAAAGGTGAATAATAATAATAAAACTATGAATATAATAATAAGATAAATACATACATACATACACTCAATGTGTTTATTTATACTTTTTATTGATTAAAGGGAATAATTTTTTAGAAAGTATTTGGACGAGTAATTTCCTATTATATTCATAATAAAATGTTAAACATATTTCATTCTCTTATGTATACATTTAATAATAAAATTGCTATGAAACAAACCTGATGTCAATAACGCCCTCTCCTGTTGTATTAATAACTTCTTCTGGTGTAACAGTATTAGTTTCCGAATCACATCGATAATAGGGAACACACACCTTTTTCCCTTCGTCAGGACCTGTTCCACATCTTGGTAGTGCCATTAATGATCCAAGAGGAGCCTTAGTTACTATCTCATAACCGGGCGGTATATATTCTGAAGCATTTCCAAATATTTGAAATACAGCAGCGTCTTTATCTGCATTGTTTTGCGCTTGAATTTTAATTAATAGGCAACTGAAGAATATGTAAAAGAGCATATTTTCTGAAATAACGACAGAATGTTGATAATTACTGTTGAGAAATATCTCCGTCAAATAATAACCTTGAATATAATGTATAATGCAGCAGTACGTTCAAGTAATGTCCGATGTATTCAAAAACTATTTAACCACTGTTAATATGTGAGACTCAAGAGCAGGTTTTCTGTCTCCCACTACAACAAAATAAAAGTGAGAAAAGTATCTTTTGCACTCGTACAAACAGTTTTACTGTAGTTATATTAGATTATCTCGGATGACAGTATTTTGATTTTTTATAAACAGCATACATACTCAGACAGTTTGGGACATTGGGAACTCCGAATTCGGTGTTTAGTACATATTATTTATTTTCCGGTGACTAATATTATCGAATGTAAGAAAAAGAGAGGAATCTACAGTTTTATGCAAATATAAAAAATTACCTTTTATACCAAATTTAACAGATAAAATAATATCCTTCTTTAAATCTTATAATGATTTAGCTATTTCTAAATACAATGTAATTAAAATTAATAACGTATTCTCTAGAATTAAGGATAAAACCCGGTAAATTTTCAAAATGATTTAATTTTACAAAATTCTTTGTAGTGACTGTTTAGGCTCATATGTGGGACAAACCTCACAATGGTTAAAGCATAGGATTAGTCAACACAAAAGCGAAATTAGAACTGGTAAGCGTTTTTGTGCGCTGGCGAATCATGCATTAGAGTTAAATCATACATTTGCTTTCGAAAATACTGAAATTTTAGATAAAGAACCGAAATATAGAAATAGGTTATTCCTTGAAATGTTTTATACTAAAAATAGTGTTAATTCTAAAACCGATACAAATCAACTTAGTAATATTGTGATCTTTTAAAACAAAATAGGAGTACAATTTAATATCTTGCTATTAGTTCCAGAAAAAAAAAATGGGTATGTTGTTTATATCTATAGAAAGTATTGAAGAATAATCGAAAAATTGTCTGGCGGAATGTCAATTCCGCCAGTGACGTAGAATTTGAGTGTTGGCCTACCCGGATTTTTGCTGTTTAAACTATTTTTAACCACAAATCCTTCCGAACTTTCTCATTTTTCTCGAAAACCGATCATAATACGAAGTTTGTACAAGAGGACCTTATCTTTGGCATTTTAGCTGGTCTATTATGTGATGCTAATTTCGTGGTTGTAAATCAAAAAACGAAAAAGTTCTATTGATAAGGGATATTTTTCTTTTTGCTGTAATTTTGCTACTTTCGGAAAATTCCACCATAAGAAGCATCTAATAATACTAAATCGCCATGCCAAATTTTATTTTCATCGTACAAGTAGATTAGCTTAGAGATGGAAAAAACGATTTTTTTTCTGGAACTTTGAAGACTTTCATCCGGAAAACGGTGCGATTTTGAATAAGGCTATTTTTGGTCAATGGTCATTATTTGACACGTAGTATCTCCAGTTAAAATATTTTTCTTAATTAATGAAGCACTCTGTATATTTATACACTTTAAAATAACTGTAAGAAGACAATGTCAATATGTTAACTTCAATTGGCAATATGGAAATCAAAAATTTATATAATTTTTTGTATCATTAGTTTGCAGAACGTGATATCTTATACATATATTATAAAATCTTATGTCTGTAATGCTATTCATTATACTTCATCGAAATGTTAAGAAAATTCATCTACTCTGAGGAAAATACTAATTTTGTTTCTTATTTTAAGAGATGTAGGTTAGTAAACGAAATAGGATGTTTTTTAGATATGGTTGCAACAGTAAGTTGCAGTGAGTTGAGTCTGTTTCATTTCGTAATTAATCTTTATAGTTCACATTTATCATCATATTCCGTCATTAACCAAGGTATTCCTCCGCAAAAATCACTTCGAATTGTGTTCTGTTTTCAACAAAATCTGTTTTCAGAAAATTTCTGTTAGAGATTCTCTATTAACTTAGGTTAATATTGCTTTTGGGTGCTCTCTTTCCATTATAGCAAAAATTCTGAATAATCGGATGTGTTTTGCGTCACAACAGTTTCGGTTTCGCCTTAATTTTGCGAAACCATATAGCACAGTATTTTCTTCATTTTTGATTTTTTTCAGTCATTTTAAAATTTTTATCAAGTATTATTAATAATAATAATAATAGTAATAAGAAAAAAATAATATAATAATAATATAATAGTAATAATAATATAATGCATCCGGAGTTCTACCGTGGATACTCCCATTTACGCGGGCTGCGAGGATTCCACACGTTTTCCTTCTTCCGAACTGTCGTTGGGACATCATCACAAAGAGCTGGAAGAACAGGTCCTTTAAAAACTTGTAGTACTTGCTCTAACCGTCATACATTACCTAAACCGTATATATGTACTAATTAACTCTATGTAGGTACCTATAATGTAAAAATCATGACTAATGTAAAACATCTAAAAATAAACAGTTGAATAATGTAAGAGATTTGGGGAGGGGTATTGCGGGCGCGCATGTGACATGTTGCAGGGGCGTGTCCATGCTTTCTCTCGCGTGAGGACTCCCGACATACTTGCTTGGCACGCCGGGCTTGAACGCTGGGATAAGGTGGACGCATGGAGGAAAAAAAAATAAATATCACTATGGAGCCAACAACAGGTGTGCATACTCCCTATTACAATTGGAGCCACAGGTAAAATTTCCACTAAGTTGTTTGACTCGCTGAAGGAACTCAACATTAGATCAAGCATCTACAAGGACATGCAAAAGGCTGTGATTCTGAAGACCTGCAGCATAGTTCGGAAAGTGCTTACCCAATCTAGCCACGCAACATAACTACAATATTATTTGTAAGAACATATATAACAAACTGTAAATATTGTAATATTCACTAAAATGAAACCGCATGTAGAGAATGAGCCGAAGCTGTTGGCAAGTTGTCCCAGCTCGGACAATAGTAACCAACGTCAGTATAATAATTATCTTTGGTGTCAGGCCGGACCAAGTGTCCGCTACGGCAAACAGAATAGAGCGAAGCTGTACAGCCTGTAGCTAAGAAAGCTTGAAGATCTAGCTTCAGAGGAGGCTAAATCGTATTCGCACAGAAGGGAGACTCCATAGAGATGCCAGCGTGAGGACACTGGGCTGGCACCCCCTCTATAGCGTGCTCTAGACGAAGAGGTGTACAGCTGGGAGCAGCCAAACCAATTAAGATCCCACTCATGCGAGGATCCCATACGCCCGGAATGGACAAATGAGGTATGTACAGATTTGGTTACGGCTTATAACTTAAGTGATCCATCAACCCGGAGATATATGAAAAGAATGCATCAATTTTGTTCAAAAATCAGACCAGAATATCACCATATAACTCCACAGAACATCCGAGACCAGGTTTCTGAACTGAAGAAGAGAGGATATAATTTTGAAATGACCATTACTGAAGCACAGTGCGAGACTTTGGCAGAGGAGGCACTGGAAGTAAACGTGTCCGAGCCGCGGGTAACCGATCCGGTACTTGAGATAAAGTTCAACCGAATACTCAGATGCTCGTCGCTTACTAGGAAAAGAGTAATAAATTTCAAGCAGAGAATAGCAAGATAGACTATAACAGACTTGAACAACATTATCAAACTGCATTTACCAACAGAATGCGATCTCCAAACTCTGGACAACATGGTGTATGCTGCGGCATACGGAGCACCCGGAAAAACGAAAAACAAAGTTGTACAAACGATAGAAAGTCTAGTGGATATATGGCAAGCCGACCAAACAATCGGGTACATAAGATCACGTCTAGTCATACATGGACGACTTAAAACTATATGCTCAGAATAAAAAGGAACTCCAGCAGATGTTAAACACAGACCATGAGTAGTCCGCAGATATAGGCATGAAGTTAATGAGAAGTGAGCTGTATGCCGGCTTAAGCGTGCAATAGGAGGAAAAATTAATGAGCCAATAAAATTAATTGATGGCAATGCGATTACGCATTTACAGAACGAAGAATACTATACTTACTTTGGCACGCAGCAAAGAACTATGTGTAGCCTGAAGCAGGTGAAAGAAGAGCTCATGGTAAGATATATGAATCTCATACACGCGATTTGGTCATCAGAGCTAACAGCCAAAACTAAAGCCACTACCACAAATATGCTGGCTGTTTCAGTTGTTTTTGCATACGTTTGGTACAATCAAGTGGAATATTGAGGAAATAGCCAAACTGGACAGAGACATCCGAAAGATCATGACGCAATAAAGTCTGCATCCGAACGCCTCAGTGCAGAGACTACATGCCTCGTGATAAAGGTGGGCAAGGACTAATTAATATGGAGCTCCTACACCATAGAATAGTAATAGTCACGGCTCACAAGATCTATAATACCGACGATGTTTTGCTATGGCTAGTTAAACACCGTGAGACTCAGCAAAAAAACACTTTTCTATTTAAAGCTGCTGAGCGAGTTGCAATCATCCTAGATTTCTCACTCTAATTAAGAAGAGCAACCGGTCGTAACTCACTGACGCACTTGCAACCTTTAGGATTAAGGAATAAGTTGAAGATTGCATGTAATAGCATGTTAGAAAACTAGCAGAAACCGATACATGGATTATATTATAGGAATATGGAAAATCTGCATCTGTCAAGATCCGTAACGTTTGCCTTCCTGATATCTAGCACCCTGTATTCCGAGACAGAAGGATTTATCACGACCTGTCAGGATGGCGTAATAAGCACACAGTGTAGAGCATGCGGAGGCTACCCCGAGACTCTAATGCATATATTCTCCGCCTGTCCTTCATATGCACCAAACAAATACATCACTGGGCACGATATGGCACTAAGTGTATTCTATTACCACATTAGATTCATATACAAAGATCCTATTCCTCCATACCAAAGACCATTTATCGAGACAGTCGTGGAAAATGACGAGTGTAAAATACTCTGGAACTTTGCCTTTGACACCACTGCCCAGATAAAGGCTAACAAATAGATATGATCTTACTAGACCACTGAAGCAAGAAAATGCACGTAATAGAAATGTCATGTCCTTCTGAAACAAACCTAATAAAAACGGAAGAGAAAACACGGATAAAGTACATTGACTTAATCTATCAGATAAAAAGCAGTTACCAGGAATATGAGTTCATATTTATAGCAATCATTATAGATGTTCTAGGTAGGTGGTATGAGACCAGAGGTTGAACGCCGAAAAATAATACCCAACATCCTAGGGGAGCAGTTCCATCGATCTACTTTCCTAGAAAGGCGTCAATGCTAAGAATGGGCGGTGACGAGTAATCGCGAGTTGCTCGGTGCCGCAAAAACCCTTGCGTCTTCATATTCATCTTATCACATCCATACAATAGAATCTGTAAATAATACAAATGTATATTGAGGAACCTTAACTTTGTAACATTATAGGTACTTACCAAAGGGTGGTTCATTTACAGGGTAAAATTACAGAAAAAAAGTAACAAATAGTGCATAGTACATATTATAATACAGTTTATCACCTACAAGTTTACAGTATAAAAATGAAGTTTATGAGTAACAAACAACTAATAAGTAACTAGTCGATGCAACAAAAATAAATTTTAAATTTTCAAGAATATACCAGTGTACAGTTTATTTGCATTTTGGCACATATGGACTAACTCAGCTCTAGTCATAACATCAGAGCGGGCTCTAGGTGTTTGCACTTCTAACATTGAATTGGGGAATCGCGAAATCATTTTGTTCTAGGAGGGAAGGAGAATCAATATTATAATGAACAAGTTTGGATAGAAATTTACCACTAGCTTCAATTCTTCGTTGACTCAATGATGTGAATGCATGTCGCAGAAGTAGATCGTTGTAATCGGACCTACGAAGTGAATCAAAACTATCCAATTTCTATGATAAGTATTTCAGGAGTCGTTTCTGAACTCTTTCCACGAACAGCTGTTGATAAACATAATGAGGGTACCAGACCTAGGACGCATATTCCAATTTTGTGCGAACCAGGGAATAATACAAGGTGTTAAATGTGTCTGGACTGCTAAAGGATCTTGAAGAGCGAATAAAGAAAACCTAGAGATTTGAAGCCAGATAAGTTAATATCAGCAATGTGCTGAGTAAAAAATAACTGAAAATCGAAAAGTACTCCTAGGTCTTTAAACTGCATTACACTCGGAATAATGGTTTCATCAATAAAGTATTTCACAATAATAAATAATAAAGTGTTTCACAACGCTTAGTATATGAAAGGATGGCACATTTGTCGACATTCAAATGAACTTTGTTCTTTACGCACCATACGTTAATAGCAGTGAGACGTCTTTGCAAGTTTAAGTAGTCTGACGCAGAAGTAATTTTGTTAAAAATCTTGAGGTCGTCAGCATAGGCACGTATTATTTCTTGAAAAAAATATCTTCTTTATTAAATAATTTTAAATTGCAGAAATTTATTGTATTAGCTTACGAAATTAGAATAAAATAAAATAGAAGTGTCAGTAATATCTCCGCTTTTGCCTTTCTGTCTTTGTACGGTGACATCTTGCGTCAGAATGGTATGGGTTTGTACTATATTTTTTCTTGAACGTTGACAAAGAAACACAGATAACTTGAAAATTCAAAATGAGGGCGGCACCATTGTAACAGTAAATTTCAAAACCGTGCGGGGATGAGGAAACCAAGTCCAATGTGAGTTTTCCGCGGTCCACTGGGACCAGGATGAGTCTATCAGATCTTTTAGAAAACGTAGTAAAGTAACTAGTGGACCTTATGTGTATTCCTCCAGGTAAGAACAGTAGCAGAGCAGGAGAGGAACATCAAAATGGTCGAGACTGCTGTAGGTCAGCGATAAGTAAAACATAGATATTGTTCTTACACAAAAACCTGGATTGTTAGGGGAACAGTGGGCCGCTTAACAATGGAAAGTTGGACACTAATATACGGTGACCACGCTATTCCTAGCGCCCATCTGCTCATAAGGAGTAATTTGTATTGTCTGTTGCTGAGATCACCGTTTCAGGGATCGACAGACCTTTTACTGCGATCGACTTACCTGCCGTACGACCAAATGGGTCCACTTCTCATTTCGGAAATGAGAGCGCTAGTGGTCTACATGGAGTGCAAAAATAGAAGTTCTTGCTCGGATGCAATGCCAACGCGCACCATACTTTGTGGGGTAGCACCGGCAGCGTGCGAGGCGAGCGAGGCGAGTCGCTTATAAATCACTTCTAAGTACTTAAGGCACTCGGCTGGCAAAGTTGCCTCTACATGAATTCGCTCGACGAGCAGAATTGATTTTGGCAACAAGGAGGTTGCACTAGCCACCTTCCTGGACATTAAGAATGCTTTCGACAGAGCGTCTTTTCTATCGACGGAAAAGACGCTAGAGTAAAACCAACAGTAAGGAGGTGGATGGAAACCAAGAAAAGGAACAGAACGGTTCGCGATATTGTATACTTACTTGTAGCCGGGTTTCATTCCATTAGAAGAAACAATTACAATAATACTAACTGAAGCAAATACTTCTACAGAATAAGCTTCTGTATTATTAATAGATAAGCTATAAATATCGTTTCTAAAATTTTAAATTTTACAGAAATTAAGCAATTAATTGCAACACGTCCTTATTACCAGAGAGCGGACTTACGCCGGCCGTTTTCGTTCCCGCAGTAGTGGGAGATGCATGGATACAGTAACACATTCATAGCATACATAAAAATCACGCGGCATCGCTATCAATACCAACTTATTCTAGGTACTGGAGCGTATATAAAACTCAATATTTCAGTAGCGCAGAGAACTGATTCAGTGCGATTGATGAGCATAATAAATACATACACGTGATGCGTATTTGTTTCCGCCTACTGCGACACTATCTAAGCGTCCGACTATATCGAAAACGGCGGCGTAAGTCCGCTCTCTGCTTATTACCCTTAAGTATCGCAATGATATGCTTTTAAGGCATGTTTGTTGTTAATAATATTTCATGAATTTTTATTTTACCTTGACAATATTCACTAATAAAATCAGTAGACTTGCCGAGATTAAAGAGTTACATTAAGTCGTTTAATTTTGCTACCTAGTCTTCTCGCGTTTAAATGCATCAGTGCTATGTGGTGTTTTTCTTTGTAAAAATGGTTTATATATTTTCTGGTTACATATCCAGCTTGCTGATTTTCACATTTTGTAGGTATTGACACTTTAAATAATACATATTTATACATACTTTTACATATCGACTTTTAAATTTCTCGCATACTACACTAGGGGTATTTTTAGATTTCATATAGTCAATGTGCTAACTGTTATCTTTTAAAAGAACAACGCTGTCAGACATTGCTGTTTTAGCATGAAAGTTTGGAAAAATTATTGACTAAGATAATTGATAATTGATACACAACTCATTTGACAACTCTTACCGAAATATTTTATTTTCATAGCTAACTAATACTTTCCGTAGGAACCAATAATTTCTAATAACTCAAAAACTAATAAAGATAGTTATATGAGGCCTTAATATGAATCGATGTAGAATTTCTTGCCGAATTAAGTGCTATAATAAAAACTACTACATGCCATTTGAAAAAAAAAGAATTTTGAATGTTTGAAGATATCTGAGAATTGATTGCTAATTTCTGCACACCCTGTATAAATTTTGTTGAAAGTTATGACAGTTCTCAAAATCTATGATTCTTTACTTTTATTCGCAGAAGTTTGGTACCTTATGCTTCAAAGAGCTTTACAATATTAATTTTTTAATAGCAAAATATTAAAAAAAAATTGTAAATATCCTAGAAACAGTTGAATTTTGAGATAGGGTATCCTAATACAATATACATATTTACAAATAATGCGTAGAATCAGTTGCATAAAAAATATAGCATTGTTTTTCAAATAACAAAGTTGTTATTTACTTCCGGTATAACCGGAAGTCAGATTAAATAAAGATAAATTTAGAGATATAAATATGAAAACCATTCAAACAGTGTTTTTTTGCGAACTATATACGTAAAAGTCTTTTATAAACGTACTGCAGTTTTAGTTAGAGGGAAAGTAACAGCTTTCACAACGTTAACTAAACGTAAAATTAAGATGATCCTAATTAGTGGGGTTAGCAGCCAACGGTAAATTCTTAGAAAGAAATAAGACTCCTTAATCTTGACCTTAGCTTTCGAATTTTATTAAATTCTTCATCAGAAGTTAATGATAGAGTAAGAAGCTAGCACTAAAACTAATCCTTAGTCCAAAACATTAAAGACTTGAACAGTCGTACCAAAAAATGTATAATCACAATTTAAAACATAATTATAAGATTACCAACAATTAAAATTGTATTAAGTTTTCGCAAGACTTATGTACTTGATCTCCCGCGCTTTAGACCATGTGGTCTCTCGTTCTAGTAAAGTGTCCCCTAACAAAAGACATTATTAAGATATTCAAGTTAATTTTGTAACTGCGTTGCTAATAATAATGGTTTACTAGCTTACTACTTACTATTAGCAACAAGACATAGATTCTATGTATGTATTTCTCTTCATTAGAATAGTTTAACTATCTCTCCATTTCATTTGTTTACGTATTAACGTTTCGTATCGAGCATTCTTAATCCTGCGCCTACTGATACTTACAATTTGAAAGTTTTTGTATTTGAATTGTATTCAATTGCATCTTACACATAAATAAAAAAATTATATATTATATATAATTATATTAAATTCAAAGAATGTTTACATCTTAGCCGTACCTATATCAAATTAAGGAAATAAATCTTGGTAATAGCGGCTAGTATTGAAAATGATAATTAAATTTCATTAATAATCACTGTCATTCATCACCATACAGCGACACGTTTCGATTTTATAAATCTCATCAGGCTGTCTTTGTGAGAATGACAGTAATTTGTGAAAACTCATACATATATCCAACATCGTGTATTAATTTTTTAATTTTATTTTATTTTAATTTTTTAATTTAATTTTTTAATTATATTAAATTATATATGTATAATATTTGATTCGCTGCTAATCTTTATCAATGTAAATTGTTAGTGAGCACTATTTCAAAGATAGCCGCAGTGGTTAGGCGGCTGACTATCGTTGTGGCGGGACGACAAGAGCCGGATTTCAATTCTCTAGAGGGACGGTGACATTTTTTCAGAGAATTGAAATCCGTATCGACTTACCATGAGCAAAGTGATTAACAGCGCGGCATTATAAAAGGCGATATGATGCTGTAAATCTTTCTGCATAACCTTTCATGAAATGTATTTATTTCTTATAGCATCTAAATTTAATTTTCTCTTTTTATTAGAAATAGCTTCGCGAATGTTTCTAAGTCATCCACTTCCTTAACTACTAGTAGATTATTTTTAACAACTTCCATTTTTAAGAATTGAAAAAAAATCTTACCAACCGATCTTCAGTTTAAACTACTCAAATTAGATGTTAAAATAGCCACTATGAGTTACAGAATAGAACTGATTTAACTTGATTTGCATTTCAGACATTTTCAATGCAGCTGGTTGTACATCAACGAAAGTTTTCGCAACTACACAATATCAACATTTTTAATCATCATATAATAGATTCTATTTTAACATAATATTGAACTAGAATTACTTAAAACGAACGTGAGCGAAATAAACAAATTAGTGAATAATTAGTCACGTCTCGATTTATCATTGTATGTACAATATTATTTTCAAATAAAGACGTAAATACGAACTTCCCGGACGGAAATTGATACTGTAACAAAGAGACTTAATTTAATTAATTAAACTAAGCACAATTGTTACCTGTGTTTTTCCTTGACACATAAAGGTAATTTTCACATGTTTGTTAGTGAAAGTGTAGTGGTACTGATTAATTTTTAAATAGTCAATCGATTTCAGTTGAAAAGATGAGGTAATTAGTATTCACGTCCTTGTATTTAACAGCTTCTTGCATGAGCGCTTTCGCCTTGTTGAATACAACGAAATAAATGTTTTCCAAGAATTCAAAATACGTTGTAAAGGTCAAGAGTTAAGGACGTGTTTATTAAGTGTAGAGGTCACTTCAACGCTGTAGTGCATAAAAATTTTATTACTACAGATGTCGTGGCTAGTTACTTTTGCATATTCCATATTTATGTAGTTAAACACCTTAACCTTAGTAAACTTGAAAATGTGCAGTGAATATATTTTCATTTTAATCATTCTTAATTATTTAATTAATGATAACAGTTAACAGTTCTAACTGTGGGCTGTTGGAATATTAATACAAATTAATATTTCTAAATAATCCACTATCTTTTGATAATTTCACAGAAATTTTGGCGGTTTTTGGCGGTAGTTTTAAAACTAGTGGGAGTTTTATATTAATTGTAGATACGTAACTAGTTTTATATTCAAAAAAAAATCTGTAATAACGAGGAAGCATTATTGTAAGTGAAATACTTAAATTAGCAGTTTTAAAGGAGACAAAATGTTACATATACTGAAATATTATTAGTTTTGTTGTAGAGAATAAAATAAAAAACGTTGTCCGGTTCCATTACTTTATGTGTTTTATTTCTTGCTTCTTACATTTGTATTTCTTACTTGCTAATACTAGACTAACTTAAACTATGTAAATTTCCGTTCATTACCCGAGAATATGTCCTAAATTGATATTCGGCAAAATCATCAACACGCGGAATGAACTGAAGGTTCATCGACACATTTCCTTGCGTAATTATTGTCTATGATCAATTTTACAATGTTACAATAAAATTCATTAGATAGCACTTATAATTTCGCAAGTATAATTCCATCACACCTTTCCCGCAATGAAAGAAAATTTAATTATTATTATATTTAAATTTTCATGTTAATAGAAATTTCTCTTAAGGCAAAGAAGCAAAATGAAATTTAGATTTAATATCATTCCTAAATACGGTTAATTTACATTTACGAGGGTTTAATTTCAAATCAACCTGCCTCAGTCTGTTTAAAACTTTTATTAAATTTTGAGTATCATTTTGTAAATTATTTCCAAACACAATAAGATCATCAAGATAAACGAAGCATGATTCGAAATTTAATCCTGACATTGCTATTTTCATGACCCTTGAAAATGTACTAGGACTTGCTTTTAGACCCATTGGTAGTCGAGTCACTTGAAATTGTCCTTTACTTGTGGTAAAAGCAGTATATTTTCTACTATTTTGGTCTAGTTCGACCAGATAATAACCCTGAGAGAGGTCTAAACGAGTGAAATAAAATGCTCCCGATCATGAATCTAGAATTTCTGTGATATTCAGTAAAGGAAATCGATCATCTTCTATACTTTTATTTAAAAGTCTATAGTCAATAACGATTCTCCATTGTGAAATAAAACAAACAAAATGTTTCAGATTTACACTGTATTTGATAATCACGACAGCTGTTTCGCTACACTGTAGCTTCTTCAGGTTTAAATATACAATAATAAGTATCTACATACCCTTGACTCTTATATATAGTGTGTGGTTATTAGGAATTCTAAGAACTAAAATCTAAAGAACAATTTCTTGTCTAAAAGTGACGGGTCTATACCGAAAGTACGTGTAACTAGATATACTGCTAACAGATGTTGTGTGTGAAATTAAGGAAACTGTCTTACTGACTAAATATATTTAACAATGGTGATGAGTTTAAGTCCACTTTATCGTTTAATAAATTATCTGAATTTTTATATTTATTAATTTCTAATGTCTCTAGTAAATCTAGTTTCAAACTTTTATTTTCTACATGAAGAATATCAAAATCTATATTAAAACTATGATTATTATCTATCAAATGATTCGCGTAAGTCGAATCATTTTTCCGGTTAATGTAAGCGGAGTAATGATCAGCGATCCGTGTTTTAAATGCTCTTCCTGTTTGACCTATATATCCCTTAGTACATGTACCACAAGTTAACTTATAGACTCCCGATTTATTGCTGCGATTAGTTTTCCCTTTATTGTTCTTGATGTATTTTGCAAGGTTATTGTTTGTTTTGTATGCCATATTAATATTCTGTTTTCTAAGTAATTTTGTTAGTTTTGCTTGGTTCTCCCCTAAATAAGTGATAGATTTAAACTTTTGAATTGTAGTGTCTTTTATGACTGGATAAATTTCTTGTAACGTTTTGTTGAATAATCTCTTAGAAATTAATTTATGTATTAACTTTGGGTCGTATCCATTGTTATAGGCAATTTGTTTAATAATGTTATATTCTTTATTATAATCTGCAGTGGACATTGGTGTGTTAATCAATCTATTGATCATGCTGTGGTAAGCCGCTAATTTATGTTGATAGGGATGGTTGGATTTGCTATGAATAGTTATGTCAGTATGTGATTCTTTGTGGTAAATGGAAAATTGTACTTGGTTATTGACTCTTTTTAACGTAAGATCTAAGAAGTTGATACTGTTGTTCACTTCTTTTTCTAATGTAAAAGTAATATGGGAATTAATAGAATTAATAAACTCAAAGAAATTATCCAATTGTCTGTTTGTACCTATGTATCCTACCAAAATATCGTCAACGTATCTGAACCAAAATAATACGTTCTTCGTTAATGTACTATTTCCAAAAATTATTCTTTCTAAATTGTCCATAAAAATCTCTGCTAATAGAGGTGACAAAGGATTTCCCATAATTAAACCGCTATTACACTTATAAAATTTATCATCGAATGAAAAGTAATTCTGTTCTAAGCAAACAGATAATAATTGCAAAATCTCGTCTTTTATGAGGATGTTAGTTTTGTTACATTCTAACATCCTTTTAATTAATTCAACTGTTTCAGTAGGTGGGACACTCGGGAAAAGGTTTTTTACATCGAATGAAATTAATTTAGTGTTATCAGGTAACTTAAGGTCTTTTATGTTATTAATTGAGAACTATTTTTGATACTATATTTAGGTTTGAATTTCGTATACTTCTCCATTGTTTATTTCCGCTAGAATCTGTTTTCTTAGGTACAGTTAAGACTGGAGAAGACCAATTCGACCTGGTTTCTTCAATAATACCTTCTTGTAACATTTTATCAATTTGTCTGTCTATTTCCGCTTTCTGACTATACGGCAAACGATAGCGTTTTACATATACTGGTTGTATATTCTTTCTTAAACTGATGGTTTCTTGGGTAATATTAGTTACTGTGACCGGATCATTATCTAATAAGAAAACGTCGGCGTATTTCGCACAAATTTTGTGAATTGAATCTCGTTCTTCTTTATTTAAACCCGTAACATTTATCAAGTCCAGAATTTTATCTACTCTATTTATAGTTATTTAATTACTAGCAAACGTGTATGACTCAAAATTATATAGTTTTGTTGTAATTGGCTTAAAATTTCTAATTTTGATTTCTTTATCATTAGTATTTAAGATACGGATCGGAATCATATGTAATTTAGGACGTGCAATAATACCTGCAATGAAACCACCTTGAGCAATCTCATTTGGGAACACGACACAATCGTCTGTGTCATCTACCCAAAAATATTTGATAAATTCACATCGAGGTGGAAGAACAGTGTAGGTATTATATTTAGATTCTAAGGGTAAAATAATTTTCTCTGAATTATTCCAAAAGGAAAATGAAAATTCTTCGAAATCTATCTCCAATAATTCCGCTCATATCACAATTAATATTGTTTACAACAAGGAATTTATGATAAATGTTATTGTTCTGAAAACTTAAAGGAATATTGGTTGCGCCAATTGCTTTAGTGAGCCTGCTATTCGATTAATAATAACTTGTTCCGTTTTATCAATTACGCTGTTACATGCCAAAACGTTTGAAAAAATTACGCTAACCGTAGCACCTGTATCTATAAGACATAGTTGTTCTATTGTATTATATGTAAATCGTACATAATTCATTCCATTCATACTTAGAATTACATATTTAAAATCATTATTCACGAAAAAACCGCTTTTCTTCATTTGTACTTGCTGTTGTTTCGGTTTCACCACAGTACGCGTTTTCTCGATTTGTTGCATTACCTCTATTTCCTCGGGAACCCCGATTACCTACTCGTGAGGCTTGTGTGCGCCTAAAATTATTGTTGTTGCCTTTTGTGTTGGAATATTGATTCGAATTTGATGAATTTGATACATTTCGGTTATCTGTATATTTATGATTTTGAAACCTGTGATTTTGTCTATGCCGTATTCTACTCGACCTACCTTTAAATCCTCGATAACCTCCCTGGTTACCCCATGCAGTAGAAGGTGAAAACATTCGAGGGAGAAGGTCTATTTCTTTCTCCATCTATGGCAGTATTCATTGCTTCCTTGAGCGATTTGCAATTCCTTGATTTCAGGATGGTTCATAACTCTTGACTTGTTACCCCATTGGAAAAGGAATTAATAGCAATCTTTTCATTTAATAGTCGTAAGGAATTAAATAGATTTTCATTACCATCTGCTTGTGCTAAAGTTAAGTCACTAAGAAGTTGTTCAATTTCTTGCCCGAATTCGCTTAAAGTTTTATTCTGCTGTTTCATTTGATGCAATTAAGTTGAAATTGTTGTGGCTGATTTTTTTGATACAAAATTGTCTCGAATGTCTTTTACTAACGCGTCAACAGAATCATAACTTTTGTTTAACTGAATTTTGGTATTTTCAGATATTCTAGTTTTTAAAACAAAATTGATTAAATGTTTTTTATCTTTAGCTTTTAATAAATCTGCGTATAATGTGATTGAATCTATAAGTTTTTTGGTGGTATTCTCATTACCATCCATACACGGCAACAAGGAGCCAGCAGTTTTTAAGCTGAATGTCTCCATATTTACATTAGATTCTAATCTACTCGCCAAAATTTTGTTAGTTTCACTTATGAGAGTATGTAGGGTATGAACGTAAAGTTTAATTTCGCTACGTCTAAATTCTGTTCACTTATAATAGCTATTTTTAATTCTTGTAACCTATTTGAAAATTTCTCTAATTCTAATAGTTTTTTCTGAGTTAGTTCTACATTTGTACGCCTTTGCTGTCTATCATTAGTTATATTATTTTTAAATACCTTTAGTTCATCGTGTAAAAGCTTAAAGTTCTCTAGGATAGCCGGCATGAAGAAGTTCACTACTTACACATTCCGCAGTTTATTGCTTCCCATTTTGAAGAGCCATTGTGACCAACTCCTGGCTTTTTGCGATTTCTTTTCTGATCTTGTTATTTACATTTTTGGTGCATCGTCGCCAAATGAAGTAAATAATTACTACGAGAACGATTATGACGAAAAGAATAAGTTCAACTTCCGCAAGGCTTGATTTACTGCTGCAGACGTACCACCGCTGTTTCCTGCTTGAGTTATAATTACACCTTTTTCTTCCTTGCTACTGCTACCACCCATGACTTCGGCACTTTATTCGATATCTTCAAAGTAGACTGTACTCGTAACAATTTATTCGCATTTGCTCTTCACTTTTTCGCACTAATACTTTTTATTGCTCGATGGCACGATCGCCATGAAATATTATTAGTTTTGTTGTAGAGAATAAAATAAAAAACGTTGTCCGGTACCATTATTTTATGTGTTTTTATTTCTTGCTTCTTACATTTGTACTTCTTACTTGCTAATACTAGACTAACTTAAAACTATGTAAATTTCCGTTCATTACCCGATTTTGATTTGATATTCAGCAAAATCATCAACACGCACAATGAACTGAAGGTTCATCGACACATTTCCTTGCGTAATTATTGTCTATCATCAATTTTACAATGTTAAAATAAAATTCATTAGATAGCACTTATAAATTTCGCAAGCATAATTCCATCACAATACTTTTAAATTTATAAAGAAAACATACTGTTATTGTTTAATTAATTAAATTTAAAAAACACTGCAGAATAATGTTTTATCGATATAGTTCATACTAGATTTGAATTTTATAATAAGTTTCTGAATGTTGTTATATTATTCTAGATAAATATTAATTATAGTATATAGGTACATACATATAAAATAGTAACTTGCCCTTAAATACATGACACTATATTACATTATCTTCTAACATTTATTCACCATCACTTTGCGGCTATGTAGTCGAAGATTTTGGTATGCTCTTCGGTTTTCGCAGATAATCTTTGTACTCACTACATTTTGCTCTAGGGTAGTATTTGACCACAACATTAACTGCAGCGGAGAATGATTGAGAATTGTTTGCCGTTGGCTTCAAAGGCATGATGCGTAAACAGGAGATACTTTGGACATTACTGAGAGCATTTACCCCATAGCTTACACTGGCTTTATGGCACTGGACTATTAGCAAAACGTATGCTATAGAAGGTATTGTAACCTTCACGTACAATCAATACACCATTAAAGGTTTCCGCTCCCATGTTTTATTAAACACTTCTCTACAGATCTAGAAGTCCCTACTGCCTTTATTCAAAATAATACCTAGATATTTGATATCCGTTGAAACAAGTATCTTGGAGTCTAAAACGGTCAGACACTGGAGTTTCAAAAACTTCTCTTTCCAAACCAATCGTAATTTTTTTAGAGTTTACTTCTCTTTGGAATCACCTTTTCACAAGTTTGAATGTGACCTCCAGTTTCTCGGATACACTGCTCTCGAACTTGCAGACCTGCAGACCATGATAGTGATATCATCGGTATAAACCTGTATGTGAAAGCTCACCGACTGAAGGCCAAAAAGCAGGTTGTTCACCAGAAGACATCAAAGCAAAGGCGACAGTATGGTATCCTGTGGATAACTACCTGCTATGATTACCTTAATAGAGCAGAGAGTTTAGCGACATGTGAACCATTCTTTTTTTATCATGGTACCTCCATACCGTTGGCTCGATTCCATGTTTTTACAAAGCCTTCTCTATCGACAAAAAGAAAGCCGTCTCAAAAGCGCCTTCATTGACCAAGGAAGGTAGCTAGTACAATTTATTTCTTAATCTTATCAGTTAGTTGAGGCCAGCAATGAGGTCAATAATAATTTTTAGTTACGAGATATCAAGATCTCAAGATGTAATTACTGTAGCATTAAAATTATATAGAACTATACAGGGCGTTCAGCAAGGCAGTAACGGACCAATGTATTTTCTTTAATGGAACATCCTGTATATATATAAGACTTCCACGGACCGACTCTCTGTTATTTATTCTGTATATTGTTGAATTTTTAGATTGCTTTAGTGTTTTTCTTCAAGATATGTATAACCAATTGATAGTCTAGAATTGATAGTGTTAGGGATATCTAGAATTCTTTTTGGAAAATGTCACTTGTTTAAACGTGCCTCGTTACGTTTAATTTGCTAAAAATGCAAGCAATTCCAAAACAAGAATTTTTATATTATTTTATAGAAAAAATTTCTTTATTTCATAGTACCTACTCTATAGAAGCATTAAGCGCGTCATAGTACTAATGGAAATACATTTAAATTAAGTGGTTTTGATTGTATTTGAAAATTATCCCCTACATAACAAGACATTTCAGTATATATCATTAGGGAAAATTCAAATAATTATTTGTTGAAGTATATACATGTCATTACCATGGGCTAATGACATTCACTTAACGACAATGTAATTGGATACGACCTGGTATTCTACTTAAATAATGTCCATTAACGATAACGGAAAATACGTGGAGTATATATTTTTGTAAATATTGAAGTTAATTTTTGGTCGTACATCGTTGCGAGAGTTGGTATCTACTACATACATATGTTGTATATATTTAAGTAGAATAAGGATGGGTTTATCAATATGAGGATAAATAAATTAACTTTCAGATAAAATTTTATTCGAAACATAATTACAATGAAACGTTTATTGAGTGTTAAATAGAAATTATCTGCAAGATAAAGCATTGTAGTTGTCAAATTTAATCTGCCAGTTAGCAATATCTGTCAGTTAATACTTACCTAACACTTTTATCCTCACATTGATAAACCCACCCTAAATCATATATATATATACATAGATGTATATATGTATAACTACAGAGATATCTTATTCGGGTCAAGAACATTTTTGTAATATAACCCGCACATACAAAGAACATACAAATATAACTTACATACGGATTGTAATCATTGGTTCAAGCAATACATTTGTAAATACATAACTAGGCAGTGTTGGTCATAAAATGTTAATTTACTAGAATAATAAATCACGCAGATCTTTACAGAGTTCAACTGAATTCAAAACGCTATTGATCAAGGTCTTTGACCTTGTTTGTATGATACGTATTTTAAGTATATTACTAAACTAATGATAAGTTATATACATACATAACATATATGTATCTAAATGTAAGTGTACCGTTCTGTAGTCAGCCGACCGGGAAATTATGATATTTTACATAATATACATACATATCTATACATAATATTATAGGATTTCATGAAATGTTAAAAATTACTTAATTAACATTCGAAAATTTGTTTAGCAAAATATGAATTTTTGAAATTGCATACATTATAATACATGGAAACTGCAGCATTCGCACATCTTTTCAAATTACTGGTATAGATATGGTTATATCGACAAAATGCAACAAACTCTTCAAAGATGGAACAGTCGTGAAAAAAGCACAACGGATCAACTAATGATGACTTTTGATGAAATTTGCTATTGAAGCATCAAACAGCTTCAATTGACTTGTCTTATGTCGACAGTAAGATATTGCAGCTAATTTCAGACATGCATTTTAAATCCAAACCAAATGGTTTTTTTGAATTGTTATGGCTATAGACAAATATTCATGTTTAAAATTAAATATGCTTCAAATAACTGGATTGTTTGGGTCAATTTATTTATAAGAATCTATGAAAACGTCGAGAAATGCCAATATAAAAACTAAAAAAACGCCCGTAATAGGCGCTCATGGTATATTGTTGGAATTCACCTTAACATTTCTCGACGTTTTCATATGTTGCGTCATGGTAAGCCGTATATGGAATTCACCATTGACTGCTTAGCAGATCGACACATCTAGCGGGAATGACAATCCACGAATTGTCCGAGCTAGATCGGTATTTACTGTACCGACTTGTGTTGTGTACTGCCTTGAGGTGTGCTACTTCCCACCGTGCTCACTAGAGGGCATGAGGTTAGCAGTTACCTACTAGCAAGATTGAAGGACAAATTAATAGGAAATATCTAGAGACCGATTATCGGTACTCGTCGATCGCCTACCTACGAATTGGCGGGATACATTGTTAGACAATTACAGGAGATACACGAATTGAAGAGTGGTGCAGCAATGGGATTACCATTATTACCGGTGATCACTAATTCCTTTATGGAAGCTTTTAAGCAAGAAGCCATTGTAATCAAAAACTACCATCCATCACATGGATGAGGAATATAAGATGGCCTTCTGCAACATTTTAATAGACACCGCACATATACCATAAGAAAACTCACACTGATCGATATCTAAACATTATTTCTCATTATTTCCCACACCTCTTATAAATACATTGCTAAGAAGAGTACAGAAGATTAGTGATAAAGAATATAGACCATCTGATATTCAACACATACACAATGCGTTATGAAGGAATGGTTATATACATAAGATATACTTAAAAAATGGAAAGAGAAGAAGAAACAGGATAAAAATTAGCATGAACTAAAATATATTCATATCTATCCTACATTACAGAAATAACTAAGTAAAAGATTAAAGAAAACGTTAAAGACGAAGAACATTATGCACTATTCAATATAGTTAAACATATAGAGCAATTACTCTACTATGTACAAGTAAAAGGCTGTCTGATGACACACTAGAGATATATATGAACTTGAGTGCCAATGTAGAAAAAATTACATCAGACAGACAAGCTGCAGCATCCAGTGCAGAGTTAAGGAAGTGTGACAACATACCTAACAGATATACTGAAAGATCTACAGTGGTTGAACATTTGCTTCAAGATGGAGATCATCTCATAAATTATGAAAATGTTAAGATCTTGGTCACAACTATACACTACTATCACAGATTACCAGAATTATTAGAAATACTGAAAAAACCGCGTCATTTTAATTGAAAAGAAAGCCAGAGATACCTGGCGAATAGTATTAGGAGATCACTAGCGAGTTCACAATAACGAATTGAATGCAGCTCATATAACTAGAACACATACGAATCAGCGTAGTAAAAATAAATAAGGTACCTTATATAACGAAGAGCAGAACAAACAACATTTACTTTTTGAAGCAGTAAAATATAAATGGTAAAGGCGTAAAACTCCCGTAATTTTGTCATTACAAACAATTAGCAATGTTCGTCTCATTGTATATAATAGTTATTTACGATACAAGTGTTAAAAGTGCGATTTCATTTCACGAGTTAAAAGTTTACGAGTGAAATAAAATAGTATTTTTAACACGTATAGCGTACACTATTTTTTATACAACTGTTTATATTTAATGAAATGATTTAGCATTTCTACAAATTTTTTTGACAACAAGTTAGAGATGCCAGTCATGGAAACGCACTGATATTTGAAAATTAGAAACGTCAAGAAAGTTTTGTTGACGTTTTTTTACAAACATTTGTATTCCTATTAAAATAATAAAACTGGAGCTTAATGAGATTGATTGAAACTATTGATGATGCCCAATGAATCCATATTATATATATGCGTAGTATCGGATCACGAATATGTCGCCTTGAAATGTAGCTTGTTTGAAGCTGACAAGCCTGATATCCCGGCCAGGAGATATGCTCGCGTGTTTAACGAAGAATCGTTTCAGCTGTTTGAGAGGTCTATTCGTCATCAGACGTGGCCAAATTTTACCGCCTTTAGCAATATAAATGAAGCTTTTGCTTACTCCCATGAAACTATAGTTGTCTACTATTGTCTGTATTTTCCCGAGAGGCTTGTAATGGCAGATGGGACCGAGGCGCGTGGTAAATGGGTGAATAATGAAGTTCAAATATCGAGTCAAAATTTACGAGATTTGTATAAATTACAACGAAGATACCCACACTTGGTGGAGTGTTACAAAATTGCTAAAAGGTCTCATTTAAAGTTAGTTAAAACCACAAAGAAAAATTATTTTAATGAACAGATTGCAAATTTCAAAAATCCAAATAAAATTGCATGGTCAATCATTTCAACTTCGAATAAAAAAGCATCTAACAAAGATGGGCATATTAGGTTAAAAATAAATGCGGATATGGTTGTGAAGCCTGCTGATGTTGCAACAGCGTTTAATGAATTTTTCATTAGTGAACCCAAGAGAATAAGTTCCTGGTTACAGAAGTGTACCCAAACCGTTCTCCCGGAAACCACAAAAGTCTCTAATAGTATGAGTGCATTTCCATTTAGTGAGCCTGAAATGCTAGATGTAATCAATCAAGTTGAAAAGAAAAAAAGTGCAGGTCCTGACCAAATTCCATTTTCCTTAATAGCAAGGATTGGTCCAATTGTCGTTGAACCACTTACTGAACTTGTTAACTTATCATTTGCTAGTGGTATTTTCCCTGATTTGTTGAAAGTCTCTTCGGTTTATCCTGTACACAAAAAGGGCTCGCCAACTGATATATCGAATTACCGCCCGATTTCTCTGACTTCGGTCTTCTCTAAAATCTTTGAATATGCGATGTTAAATAGACTTGCAAAGCATCTAGACAGAAATAATATTATTACACATAAACAGCACGGTTTCCGGAAGGGCCGATCAACGGTGTCGGTAGTGTATTCCTTCATAAACAAGGTCGTGGAGTCCCTGGATGATGGAGAATATCCGGCGGGAATCTTTCGTGATTTGTCGCGGGCGTTTGACTGCGTTGATCACAGCATAATGAGCGACAAGTTGGAACATTATGGTATTCGTGGTGTTGTAGCCGACTGGTTTTCATCCTATTTGTCGAACAGAGTTCAATATGTAAGGACATCGTTCACAAACAATTACAATGTCGTTGGGAGTGCTGTCTCTGCCAAATTGCCGATATCACTAGGCGTACCCCAAGGATCTGTTTTGGGACCCTCAGGGTCCTTTCTTTTCGTTTGGAGTTCGCATTCTATCCAATTCACACTATTCAATCCAGTAACATCCCTACCTCGGTTGTACTATATCTCACTCTGCTAATCTTCTTCTAACTTTATTGACAGTCAAAATGACAATCCAAATATTTTTATTCCGGCAACTCAATCTAATCTGCTTTGTACGTTTGTAACACTTGTATGTATATGCGAAATCTTAAACACTTTATATTTTCTTGGATAACTTTATTTTTATTTTTTATTTCAACACAAAAAAACCTTTTCAAAATTTTATTCAAAAATCAACAACCTTTTCCTTGACAACCTCGCGTTACCTTTTTCTTATCACAATTTAAAATTACAAATTGATATGACATATTTGACATTAAAAAAAAAATTAATATTAAAGCCCTAAACCATTACAATATACAGGGTGTGCCAATTATCTGAATTCGGTCTATTATATCTTACCTATTAATTTAATTAAAAAATGTTTTAAGTAAAAGTTGTTCGGAATCAACTGCTCTATATCGTAAAATTATTTTAGTGTATACAGGGTGTTCAGTTTTGGCTGAGCGTTAAAAATTTTTATTTTTTTAAATGGAACAACCTATATATTATGACATTTTCAGATTCCCCGTTGTAAATTAAGATAGTTTTGTCTGACAAACCTAGTACTAAAAATTAACCGTTTCCGAGATATTTCAATTTTAAGAGGAAAAAGATCATTTTCATGGTAGTCTTTGAAAATTAATTCCGTCTGTACTAAGATTTGTTTTGCAACGATTCTTTGGCATAATTATGACATTACCTTAAGTTAAACAATCCATGCCAAATATCTTCACTATAGCATACAGGGTGTTTCGAAATTGAAAATTAATCACTGCATTTTTAATACGGTAAAACTTATTTTTTCAAATGGAACATCCTGTATATTTTTATGCCGTTTAATAGTGCTTCAAGCTCCCTTTCAATCGCTTATAATATTACCTATAGCTAAAGTTAATACTTTTTGACATATAGGTAATTTACTATAAAATACATAAACATTTATTGATAATGGTAAGATGGTCAACAGTGCTGTGCCAACTCTAGTAATAGGTAGATATAAACCGATGTCTACTTTAATAAAAACAAAAATAAAAGATGTGTACAATTAAAAAAAGATAGTTTCTATTAAAAATTGTATAATACCAGAAGAAATATTTATTATTAATCATAATACGTATACCTAGAAATTTAAATGAATAGAAGTGAAAGTATTTTTTAGTAAGCATGCATCATAAACCAATCAAAACACACCCATAAGCGTGCATAATCGGGCCTTTATCGCACGGCGTGCGTAAAAAGGTTGCTTGGTAACAGCCAATCCCAAGCGTTTAATAGTCCAGTGAAATGTCAGGAGATGTCAAATGACATATAGGTACATGTCATGTATTGAAATTATTGATTTGATTTCTTCTAATTACAATATTATTGTTGCATTTATACTAAAAAATATCGTATGACACTCGTGCATAATTAGCTTTTAAAGCACTCGTAACGTTAAAGCCACTCCGCTTCGCGTCGTGGCTTTAAACTCGTTACTCGTGCTTTAAAAGCTTGATTATGCACTAGTGTCATAATATACTATTTTGTGTCGCATAGTGAAACTGTCAAAATGACATTTCACCTAATTTCAAAAATTGTGTCGCATATGGAAGCTGTCAAGTTAAAATTGACAAGTGATCTAATTTAGAGTTGACATATAACGTGACTTCCCTCAAAGATGGTAGTGGACTGTTTCATTTCGACGAATCAGATTGTAGAATTTAGCGTGAGTTATACTAACTCACTGCTATAAATCACGCTAATTGTTTATGGGTGCCATTACTTGTTCAAAAGCAACTGAATAATGAATTCATTATGTAATAGGAGTAGATAATAGTTATTTGTATATCAAGGCCGCGAAAACACACTTTAACGTACGCAGAGAGAAATTGTCGCCGAGGCCGCTGCAGGTGTAGTATAGAAACAACATTTCAGGCGGCAATTTTAAAATAAATTTAGAGTCGTAATAATGTTTTCGGCGTATTGCACTTTTATGCACTCAATGTGTCTTGTTTATCTGTGGTGGCTGCTAGTTGAAGCAGTTTCTTGCACTTATTGTTAGTATGTATGAAAATTACATAGAAATACAATCAGTGTATAAAAAAAATTAATGAAATGGACATCGCATATTCGGTAATTTTATAGACTTTAATCGGGTCCATATCAAGTAATTTTCTAATTTGGTACACAACACACAAATACCATATTTATCAGACTTACCTACTTACTAATTATAACTGATTACAACAGAAAACTCAAATAATATAATCAAATAATGATATCATCAGATATGAACGCAATGATGACACCTGACAAGTGATATAATAAAGCTGTACGTCAATCTGTGTAAAATGTCACCCAGATGTCACCTAAATTCATTTTAAAATTGCCGCGTGAAATGGATGCGAATTTGGTACTTTTTTAACAGAACGCGTGAACGATAAATTTGTTGTGGGAATGCGACCAGGTCGAATTTTGGATCGGTTATGCGAAGAACGAATTGATAAATCGTTGAGTGATTTACTAGAAATTGCTCAAAATAAAGAAGTAACTTTAGAAGAGCGACGTCAGATTGAAGTGAATAAAGTACAACAAACAAGAAAAATACCAGCATTTAGAAGAGAAGGTAATGGAAATAAGAACAAAATTAAACCGAAGAAAGAAAACGGTAGCAAAAGCACAGAAGAGGAGGCAAAGTGTTATCATTGCGGTCAGGGTAAACATGATTTCAAAAAATGTAAGTTTAAAGATTATAGTTGTAATCATTGTAAAAAGAAAGGACATATAGTAAATGTATGTAAGCATAAAGTAGATACCAATAGGGTTGAACAGGAGGATAATGCATTTTTAGATATGTTTAATGTAGATGTTAGTTATATAAATGCAATTTCAGTAAATGTTATGATAAATGGTCAACCTGTGAAAATGGAATTAGACACAGGAGCCGGTATGTCTTGTATGCCACTTAAATTTTATAAGCAGCATTTTGAAAATGTTAAACTGGAACCTACTCAAATTAAACTGAGAACTTATAGTGGTCATGTTCTAATACCAGTTGGGCAAGTCACTGTTAAAATGCAAATTAATAATAATTGTGAAATTGTCAATATTTTAGTAGTTAAGGAAGCAGTTAAAATTTTACTAGGTAGAAATATTTTAAATCAATTTGGTATGACTGTTGCTGTTGGTGAATTGAATTGTAATGAAATTTCTATAGATACTATAGAAGACATAAGTTTAACACAGTTACTAAAAAAACATGAACAATTATTCAAAGATGAGTTAGGGACTTATAATGGTGAGAAAATCAATTTAGAAATTCAAAGCGAGGTTAAACCTATTTTTCATAAACCGCGACCGTTACCATACGCCTTTAAAGACAAAGTTAAAATAGAATTAGATAGAATGGAAAAATGTGGTATCATAGAAGAGGTAGAAAATTCAGAATGGGGTACACAATTAGTACCAATTATGAAACCAAACGGTAAGGATATTAGGATTTGTGCCAATTATAAAATTACGGTCAATAAATATTTGAAAGATTCCAATCATCCGTTACCGCGAATAGAAGATATATTTAATGCATTGCAAGGCGGTCAAACCTTTAGCAAATTGGATTTGTCAAATGCGTATAACCAGTTAGTGTTAGATGAGAAAACTCGAGAATTGCTAGCATGGAGCACACCATATGGCATTTATAAGGTTAACCGATTACCATTTGGAACGAAACCCGCTTGTTCTATTTTCCAGAGAATTATTGAAAAAACATTGCAAGGACTTAATGGAACGACAAATTTATTAGATGATATAATAATAACAGGCAAAACAGAGCAAGATCACTTACAAAATTTAGCAGAAGTATTGGGTAGATTGGAAAGGGCAGGTTTTCGTTTAAATTTAGATAAATGCGAATTCTTTAAAGAGGATATTTATTATTTAGGTCACAAAGTTAGTAAAAAGGGGTTAGAAAAAGATGATAAGAAAATAGAAGCAATTTTAAAAATGCCGCATCCGCGAAACCCAAATGAAATTAAAGTTTTTGCCGGTATGGTTAACTATTATTCCAAATATATTAATAATTTTTCGTCGCGTCTTAAACATTTATATGATTTGGTTCAAAAAGAGTATGAATCGATGATTAATAAAATATTTTTTCCATGTATAGGCCCTAAAAAATCGGCATGTATCCTTTCGTAAGGATAACTAGTTTTATTTCCTAATGTTATTTTAGCTTTCTTAGGATCTGGTTTAGATGTAGCACATATCGTAGAGCTATTTACTAAGCGTTCAATATCATTGTCTAGATTGGGCCACCAGAAACAAGTTCTTGCATTACTTTTCATTTTAACAATACCTTCATGAGTACTCTGAAGTTCATCCAATAATTGTGCCCGATATTTGGAGCAGACGTGGTTAAAGCTTATTATAAATAATACTACTTATGCTATTGGGTGTGTCTATAGATCGCCTTCACAGCACCCTGCGGTATTCATTTCTAACTTTGATGAAACATTATCGGATATGTTCTTGAACTGTGACAATGTTATCTGCTTAGGTGACTTTAATTTCAATATGCTTGATACTAATGATGGTTGTGTCGCGTTGTTGCACTCTCTGTTTGATACATACAACCTAGTACAGGTTGTTAATGAACCGACCAGAGTATCACGCAATGCCGCTACTCTCATTGATCTTATTATCCTTCCAGACAATTTGAATCTAGTTGGTTGTGGAACGATTGATGCTAGCAACATCTCTGATCACCTTTTAGTTTTTTGTGTAGTAAATGTTCAATATCTTAGCCCTTCTGCCACGCCCATTTCCTTCAGGAAATTCTCTAACTTAAATTACGACCTGTTTTCCAATGACCTGCAGTCCATCCCTTGGCATATCGTTTATGACATTTGTGACATTAACGGTAAAGTAAATTTCTTCAATGATAACTTAATCGCCTTGTTCGACCTGCATGCTCCACTTACAAGTGGGGTTGTGCATAGTCGCAAACCTCCATGGCTGACCTATAACTTGTCTCAGATGTTTAGATTGAGAGACAAAGCATTAAAAAGATATCGTAGAACTAGGGAACCGGCTCATCATGAATATTACAAGACCTTGCGTAATCAGACCACACTTGCTGTGCGCACAGAAAAGAAGGCCTATTTCAATTATCAATTTCGTAATGCTAACTGTAGGCAAATGTGGCGTACCCTCAATAACTCGATCTTGAATAAAACTCGTCCGTTGTTACCTACGGAACTAGCTGATTCGACTGCTATCAATAACCATTTTATTTCTTCTGCTAATTTAAACCTTATTCCTGACTACGACACAATTTCATTTTATAAGAGCGCTCGTCACCCTAACTTTCAAACAGAATTTGAGTTTCAACTAATAAATGAATCGGATGTGTGTCAGGTTCTTTTAAATCTCTCGTCCGACTCTGCCGGATCTGATGGCATCACATTAAAAATGGTTACCCTTTCATGTCCTTTTCTTCTACCTGTCATTACACATATTATCAATTTTTGTTTAGCTCATAGCGTTTTCCCTAAATGTTGGAAAAAAGCTATTGTAATTCCTATCCCCAAAATTAGCCAGCCAAGATCGCACAATGACCTCCGCCTTATCAGCTTGTTACCTATTCTGTCTAAAATTCTGGAACGCTTTATCGATGGTCAGACACGCGCTTATCTTTCGAAATATAAGTTATTGCCTTTGCGGCAATCTGGCTTCAGACCTGGTCACAGCTGCGTCACGGCCCTTCATGACGTTCTTGATGACATTATAGCTGCTCGTGACAGAGGTGATATCTCATTTTTAATTTTACTTGACTATTCGCAGGCTTTTGATAACCTTAATCATGAGCTGTTACTGTCGATATTGCATTATATAGGATTCGGTGCGGCGGCGGTGCGCTTTTTCGCTGCTTACCTGTCGGGACGAAGCCAGTGTGTAAGGGTAGGCTCAACTTTATCTCCGCGTAAGTTTTTAACAAGTGGTGTAGCCCAGGGAAGCGTCTGTGGCCCCCTGCTTTTTATTTTATATTCGTCACTTATTGAAAAATTCAATAGTTCCTGTTGTAAGGTATATTCCTACGCCGACGACACACAACTCCTTTTTACTTTTTCACCTGCTGACATAGACTCTGCTGCGGGCACAATCAATGATACTCTTCTCTCCCTGTCACAATTTTCTATGAAACACTGTTTGAAAATTAACCCCAAAAAATCTTGCGTTTTATTATTTTGTGGGAATACTAACGCTGACGTCGTTAGGAATTGTGTTAATGTTCGGATTGATGGAACGGAGGTACCTTATGCTAACCATGCCAAAAACTTGGGCTTGGTATTGGACACCGAATTGCGCTTCAATCAGCATATCGACTCGGTTGTACGTAGAGCCTATGGTGTACTGAAAGTATTATTCTCTAGTAGAGATGTGCTGCCACAAACGATTAAGATAAAACTGTGTGATGCTCTTGTACTATCATTATTCAACTACTGTGATAGCATTTATGACCCTTGTTTAACATCCATACAAAAACAGAGAGTGCAGAATTCGTGCTTGCGCTTTATTTATGGTATTCGCAGGCGTCATAGAATATCACATAAGCTAATTGATGCGAATTGGCTAAGTATGGCGAATAGACGTTTTATGCACCAAGCTTGTTTGTTCCATTCTATCATTTTTAGTAAGACCCCTCCATATCTATACAATAGAATAACTTACCGTACTGATGTCCACAATATTAATATTCGTTTTAAGAATGTTATTTGTACTCCACGTCATCGCACTGCCTTGTTCCAGCGTTCATTTTCTTACTGCATTGCTTCGGTTTGGAATAAAATTCCAGCTAACATCAGGACGGTTGCTGGTATGTCTGCTTTTCGCAATCGTTTGCGAGTTTGGGTGGTTGGTGGCTACGGAGGTTAGCGGTGACTCTAAGTTTAACTGGTAATAGGTATTTGTATATACAACGCATACATTTCCTTGCGCGATATGTCGACCTGCAGTTGATCAATACTAATTACTTTATATGCTATAATCTTGTGAAATTTTGCAGTATTTTTTTTTTCTTCTCTTTGTTTGCTATTTTTGCTTTGTGTTATACTCTGTTGTGTTTGATGTTTTGGAGCTGATGGTAGACCAGAAGGGTTGTCCCCTTACTGATTCAGCTCCTTTTGGCTCTATATATATATTCAATTATATTATATTACTGTTGTTTGTAACATGTTGGAGTCAATAAACCAGTATTATTATTATTATTATTATTATTTGTTTGGAACTACCACACGGTATCCCCACATAACTATACCATTATCAATGCTTAGTTCGTGCTGACGAATAAAATACTTTTCTAATACTGCATTTTCTGCTTTATTTGGAAAGCCGTATTGAATATAATTATATACTTTACCCAATATCGGATCTTTTCTGGTTTCGGAACGAATTTTGAATAAATCAATAGGAACTGAATCTTCGATAAAATGTACATAATCGTATTCGCTTGGTTCCGTTTGGTTCTGTACGCGTATTGGAAGCCTGGACAACCCATCAGCTTGTATGTTTTCTTTTCCTCTTACGTATTTAAAATGGTAATTAAAGCCCGATAAAAATAATGACCAACGTTGTAACCGGCCAGCTACCATGGTTGGTAGACTACGATTTTCACCAAATAGAGCCAATAAGGGTTTATGATCGCTTACTAATTCAAATTTATTACCAATCAAGTATTGGTATAATTTTTGACAAGTCCAATAAATGCAAAGAGCTTCTTTATGAATTATAGAATAGTTTTGTTCGGCTTTGGTCAACATACGGGAAATGAAACAAATTGGTCTATCAGAACCGTCTGAAAAAATATGTGATAGCACGGCTCTTATTCCGTACTGACTCGCATCACAGGCCAATTGTAATGGTAACGCTGGATCAAAATGTACCAAAACTCTTGTAGAAGCTAGTTCCTTTTTTACATCTTCAAATGCATTTTGACATTGCTTTGTCCATTCAAAGAAATGATGTATTTCAGGAAGGAGATAGTGTTATGTAGGGACTATAGAAATCCGAATAAGAAAAACTGGACAGTGTGTAATAGATGAGGTATTAGGAGACCGAGTGTACATGTGTAAAGTTGTAAATGAAGATGTAGTCTGGAAAAGACATTTAGATCAAATTATTGTAGATAAAACTGAAGTAAATAGTAAAGAAGTAAAAAATGCTTATAAAAATAATAGTTTTGATCAGGTTAATTTAAATGTTAATCGTAGTTGTAATACCGATCAAGACACATCAGTATATGAGCAACCGGTATTGGAGAAGAGAGTTACTTGTGGAAGTAATTCGAAGAATGCGCAAACAAATGAAGCAGACCCAAGCAGTTCTGAAGACTCTCAGCTTTATCCAACCAAGTCAGAAGAGGACAAACAGACGGAGTTGACCTTAACTAGGACTGATTCACAGAATATTGATAAGCTTCGCTGTGAATCTAATGTGGTAAACAGACCTAGATGCAATAGAAAACAAGTAGTACGATTAAACTTATAGGGAAGGGTATTGTAGTGTATTTCCCTTAAGTAGCTAACTTCACAACAGTAGATTTTTAGATAATTACAAGATGGCGTAACTTTGTGTAACCTCGTGTTTATGTGTTTATAAATATAATGTTTTATTGGACATCTTTGAGTATTATTATTATTACACATCACACCTAGTAATGTAATATACTATTTTCTTCAAACGTCAATAAAACTGACATTTTTCGACTGAGTAGTCGGCCGCAAAGTGTCACTTTTTCTCCGGCGGAGGTTTACTTTTCACTTTTCCGCCGCCGCGGAGGGAAAAGTGTTATTGTGGCAACGTACAATCCAATACAAACACATAATTTCAATGTTGACACTGTCCACTTGACAGTTTTATGATGAGTTACCATAGAAACAGCTCATACTTAATCATCGGTCTAAAAGTCCAAACATCCTACCAAACCCGCTTATCTTCAATAAAAACAGATATTTTTGCATAAATTTGTCGACGTTTGAAAAAAATAGCATATTTTATGTGGAGGAAAAGTTACTTTTCATGGCTTGCTCTCTATTAGCAGCCACGAGCGCGCCATGAAAAGTATCGCTTTTCCTCCGTATAAAATAATATACTATTTCTACAACTGTAAAAATGACACTTTTAACGCAAGCTAAGCGGATTAAAAATTGAGTTTTATAACATAAACTGACATAAAGCGTGTTATAAAATACTCTTAACACTAGTGCGAAAATGTTTACAACGCTAATGAAATGTAAATATTATATACTATATAATATGGATTTATTGGGCATCACCATTGGTTTCAATCAATCTCATCAAGATCCAGTTTTATTATTTTAATAAGAATAAAAAACGTCAACAAAACTTTCTTGACATTTCTAATTCTCAAATATCACTGCGTTACCGTGACTGATATTTCTGACTCATGACCATAGATGAAATATAATATAGATGCGTCAGATAACGTATGTCAATCATAACCATGTTTTGCGCCATCTACTGAGTACGTTCGCATTATTATGCGAAAGCGCGACGCTTAAATATACCAAAGCGTACGATGCATTTTATTTCAATTTATATTTAATGAATTAATACAAAACATAAATAACAAATATGTATATATAAGTTATATTGTATTTTTATTAATAAAGTAAATTACAAAAGGATAACATATTTGATAGAAATAAGGGTCGATTTCGTAATAAAACCTAATGCCGTATTATTATTTAAAGTCACTATTAAATACAAATTGACTTTCATAAAAAAATAGTGTTATGCGATCATTAATTGATATATTCCTAAAGTCCTTTTTGATGTACCGTTAAACTACCATACTCATTATTTAACCGAGAATAAACCGAATGAAGGACATTATTATGAAATCGGACCGTAAGTACATAAGAATTCTGTATACAATAGAATTTTTCTTTACAATAGAAAAAAGAAACAGCAATTAAGTTAATGATGAGTAATTATATTACTTATAAGCCATTTAGCCCCCTTGCTGCAATTTGTTTATAATATGAATAAAAGTCGGAGTTGATGCTTTTACTGCTGTGGCCGGTTTAAATACAGAGAAATACGAAAATTTTATGGTAAGTATTTCAGATCCGGTTCCATAAGAAGACTTTCATGGCTATAGGTTGAGACCATACATTTTCACTACATATATTGTTATGTTATAATTTGGCAAATTCTCAGCTGGAACTTCTTCAAAAATTCTCCAAAAAATGATTGTAAGTGAAACCTTTTTTCATTAGTATGAAGCGATATCGTAGAATACTACCAAAATAGGACGTCCATAGAAATAATATAAAAAATATTCAAATCATACTAAAACGACATAATATTAATAACTCAATTTAAAACTACCTTAGTCCACTGATAAAAATAGGTGAAAAGCGCACGATCGCTGAAATGTTAAAATTTTTGCCGCAACAACAAAACGCATAATGAGAATTAGGCCGAAAGCTTACTTGGAATATTTAAAACTGAATATGCAGTAGACAACAATCTATTATTAGACCCACATTGATCATTAGTAAAATGATTTCTACAAACTCGTCGATTTTAATATACATTTTCTGGTGGCAAATTACATCATTCATCATTACAGTACTTGATCCATTTTTTAAACATATCCATATTTTTCGCTGGATTAGGAAAACAGTGTCTGCTACCATATTTTACTGCAAAACCATTTTTATAACGCAGCGTGGACCTTCCATATTAGTTAATTATTAAATTATGATAATATGCTAGAACACTAAAATAATTAACATGCAACTAAATACAAAGTGAAACAATAAAACCAAAGTAATTAAATATTGTGTTTGAAGAAAGAAAAGAACTCGAAATAATCAATAATATTGAACACAACGCTTAAACCAATTATACATTGACAATAATTTGACAAATGTCAATTAAATCAAAATTAAACAAATTAACATTTGAACAGCATTATTGCATTTCAGCGCCTCTCATGGGGACGTTCGCATTAAAAATATTGGTAGTAGTCATGGTAATCTAGTGAAACCGGCCTGCTCATGACATTAATAGTTGTAATAAAATGTCAACAATTTTTGCAGAAATCCTAATTCATTTAATTAAATATAAGCAGTTGTAGAAAAAATAGTGTACGATACACGTGTTAAAAATACTATTTTGTACTCGCTTACATAGATAATATAATACTAACGTACTATAGATACGGCAGAAGGTCCCGTGTACTGTCGTCAAAGTTTTGGTACTCACACATTTCACCAGGTGTCGCTGGCATTGCTTTTTGAAATTTGAAATATGAAAAGCGCGAAATTGAGTGTCATTATGACATTATAATAGGCCTTTTCCTTTGCTTTTTAGGGTAGTGCAATTTACACTACAATTTTTACAGTGCTGTAACGAAGGCGACAATACAAAGGAACGAATTGAGTGTAGATGGATTTATAACATAACCTCAACAATCAACTTATCATAACCTGACTTGAGAAGAAACGAGTAGCACTTTTACTAATCCTTTATATAATGCTATAATAGCTATTATGTACAAGCATACTTACAAATTTAGTTAAGATAAACTCTTTTCGCAGTCTCTTTGCATATATTTATAAAAACAACTGTCAATTCCCGTTATTATAAATTATGCATTAAAGCATGAAAATTTCAATATGGATTAATTCGAAAATATTTTTCACTAATTTATTTACAAATCATACTTAATTACCTTATTCAATGGCATTTTTTAAAAGAAAATTGCTTGTGAACCGTCAAAAATTCCAATAATATTGCCGGCTATATGCCGGCTGTAATTCAACTAAAACACAACAATTTTTTTACTTTATAGTCAATACGCAACCTCTTTTTGTTTTCTCTTTACATGCGTTTTATAGATATTTAACGTTTTTGATCAATATATACTGCACAAATTCCAATAAATAACATTCGTAGTATAAAGTAAACGGCATGAATAAAAGCACCTTCATTAATCACTTTGACATATGCTTGACATTTCCAAAATAGTGTAATTTACACCAGCTATTACCCTGGTGCAGAAAAACAATCCTGGTGCAGCACTGGTTTTGTTTACACCGTGCAAAGGAACGAGAATATGGCGTAAAGTGTAGTTCAGTGCTGCACCGTGCTACACTTTTTTTGCAAAGGAAAAGGGCTATTGTCATTCTGATTTTGTATGTTGTGTCGCAAGCGTCTTTAAAAACAGTATTAGTAGAATTTGGTAATTTTTGTGATATTCTTGGAGAAGATTTTTGAACTTTTTGAATAAAAAAGAGATAACAACAACAACAAAAATGACGGTGTATCAAGCAGTATACTTACAAGTCTTAACCTATGGACATTGGATACTTGATGAAAGACAAACAAAACGACTACAATCCAGTGACATTAGACAGATGCTGACAACAAAATCATTAAGAACTGAAGTAGAAGAAAAGAAGCTGAAATGGCGAGGACACTTAATCAGAATGAATGAAACTAGACAGGTGAAGCGGGTATGGGAGGTAAGAAAAATCGGAAAAAATCGGAGAGGACGATCCAGAAAAACGTGGAACAGCAGTACGGATGAACTTCTGAAAAAAAGAGGAAAACATGGCGCGAGGCGAAGGCCAGAAACAGGAAAGAGTGGCGTGAATTTGTTGAATCTGTGGAACTAAATTAAGAGAACTGTACACCTCGACACCTTCGGGTATAAGAGGTCTTTGATTATGTATGTATGTATAAACGATTATGTTGGACGTGGTTTAGTTTAAACCTTAAATAGTAGTGTTAAATACCGCTTAAGGATGAAACTATCGTTTCTATTAAATTGACAAGAGCTGACATACTAGTTTTGACATAAATCAGTGACACTTTATTTTCATATCCCATACAAATTGAAGCAGTACAAGAAATGTTTAATGTCTTCAAGGCGATAACACCAGATACAATATACATACTTCGCCAAGGAAAGTGCAGTATACAACATCCAATTAATAGGTAAATACAAGATTTTCCGAGATTGTTAAAACTTGAATATCTTTTATAAATTACCTAACCTTCGGTTTCGATATTGCAGGTATACGTGACATATATCATCCAAATTGAAACTTCATGAGAAGCGTTAGGGAATGACATTTTATTTCGTCGTGTTCCACGAAGATAACATTTTTGTAAAAATATTTTAATGAAAATATAGGATAATGTTCAGAAACTATATAAAAGCGCTTTGTTTTTTAGTTTAAAAGTTAAAAATTTAATTTTCAATAATAAACAAGCTTTTCGTGCCCAAGTATGGTCTGTTTTAAATTTAACACATTTCACTAGATGGCGCAGAAACACGACAACAAAATTTTATTAGAAGTGTCCAATCTATAGAGAATGAAATGTAGATATTATCTATGCTCGCTTATCAAAACCTGTCATTTCACAATTCGATTTGCGTGCGTAAAAAGTCACTTTAAGCACGAGTGCGTAAAAGTAAAGTTGGTACTTCCTGGAACTTGATTAATTTAGTGACATTTTAAAATCATAAATCCCTAACCTTAATAATATGGTCATAAACGATAACGTATTTAACAATATGTATTATTATTATAGTTCTCGTACAAAAAATATTGTACAAACTTCGTGCGTGAAACATTTTGCGAATTCGTGTCCATGGACTGGTCACTCGTTCGCGAAATATGATTTCACGCACTTGGTTCGTAAATAACTATTTTAGTATGCATGCATCATAATAGTATATTATTCAACGAGCGGTAATGTAGGTAATAACTCACGCAGATGAGGTTTGCAGGACGAGGCGATAGCCGAGTGCTGTAATCGTAGTGCTGTAATCGTAACGTTAAAGCCACTCCGCTTCGCGTCGTGGCTTTAAACTCGTTACTCGTGCTTTAAAATCTTGATTATGCACTAGTGTTATAATATACTATTTTTGGTCAATATCAGCAGTAAAAATGATTGCAAACATTATTACTAAAATGTCAGTTTCAGAAAGTGAATCCCTAGTAAGTTGTGTGAAATACTAAGTCTATTCATAAATACTAAAATCATTCTATTTGATGAAGCAAGTGTTGTATTCATCGAAAAAATTTTCGAAATGCGTTGAAAAATAAACACATAAAAATTACGGAGAAAATTATTACGTAACTGCAACATAATCAAAATTTTATACAAAAATAATATAGATAGGAAATTGATGCATGGTAAAGAACTATTAATTTATTAAATTTTTGGAGTATGCCGTTAATGTTAGAATGCAAATAAATACATATATAAATATCGAGTTTAAAATAAAAAGAAAACACAACTACATGTTTGGTCCGTATTTTCACTTTTTATGCGATCTTGCGGACTCCATCTACGTGTTTAGTCGAATATGTCTAATTAGCACATCGCGGTGGAATGAAAAACGTTATTGCATCAGCCATAGAGGGACATTGCCTTTGAAATAGAGTATACATTCGGTTCTCTTTTTATGCGATAGTTACGTTACAATACAATTATGTATACCGGTAAGATCTCTGCTAAAGCAACGATGGAGGCGTGTCTATGTCTCCACTACAACGCCCTGCAGTCTTAGCGAACTTATTTGCACAGCATGCTTAGTTCGGCTATTAGTAGTTAGTTAGAAATAAAAAAACTCATATTTATGGAAAGAATTCATTTATATTTTAAAAAAATATTTCAGTGTATAAATAAAATAGTTGTTTAGTTAGATAGCCCATAGGTATTTCATTCTCTTTTCAAACTTCATACTTAACACAAGTATATGATGCCGACAAGTCTGATATTACGCTTATCAATCTATCGTTCTGGTTAACGGAGGAGAGTACGTATACGTAGTCATCGCATTGTGGAGACTGATAATACATGCGCTATGCAATCGTTGTATTTACAGAGATCATACCGGTATACTGAATTCGTATAAAATATAATAATGTGAAAATTGTATGGATAAAAATGTATAAATAAAAATTAGAAATAACAAAGATGATATATTAGTTTTGGTTATTGGTACTAACATTGCGATGGATCCATATTTCCCAAGGAATAACTTCAAAACCGTATAAAGAGAAGGTCAACTGCATTTATGCGACTGTTTTTATTATTTACAGAGTCCTTCCTTTCTCTGCATATTAATTATTATACATCCATTATGCCATATTTAGAATTTGGTCACGAAAATGAAATCGTTATGTAGAGTTGATGTAAAGAACATTTTTAGTTTTTGTTTGTTATATTATCAATTGTGTAAAACGGAACATATTTTTATTACTTGTATCACAATACCTACAGGAATACGGTAGACAATTCAGAGGAAGTTGGGAAAGATAAATAAAATGAGTTCCTGCGTATAGAGCAAGTACGGCCGCAGTATCCTGGAAATTACGAATAATAGCTACTTATCACAGAATGAATTCACTTAGGTAATATTAAATCTTAACCACAATGATAAGAGGGAAATGCTAATTAAGAATTCTTGATATCACAGAGAGACACAGTATTACTGCAAGGTTATTCTCTGGGGCTAGAATTTAAGTAAGTGATATTGACTAAAGATATTGTGATTTCAACCTTGATTTAAATATTTTCGTGTCATATTCGGATAGAACATTAATTGCGAAATAAACCAGTATTGCTTTTTACGAATATAGATAACTACATACATTACATACATGTATGTATGATAAATACCAAATGGTATTTATGTTGGAATTGTGAAATATTCAGACCATTATCTATTTGTTAAAAAAACCGTTTAATCGTTTTTCTTTTATGGACCAATGCAGGAATGTCACATTTGAAATAGCAACAGTAATTGGCCATCATACTTGTATTGCACCTTCCCTGGTCTCTCTACTCCATTTCTTTTATGTTCTGATAGCAGCTGTCCCCTTATTTTTTGCTATTTTTCCAAGATTTTAGAGAGAAAGCTACACAAACACAATCATCGGCATTGATAACATCAGTTACGACTGGATGAGTACTTTATTTGCCTTTGTCCTTTATATTGGCGTTAGTTGAGTTTCCTGTAATTTGCATCGGAGAACAACACACATCTAAATAGAAATCACATTCATCCTCCCTGAAAGTAGTATTTTTCTAATAACGTTTTACTCGTTTCTATCGATGATGGATAGATCGTCTCCAATACTGCAAAGGTAATAAGGTAACCAGGTGCAATTGGACTTTTTCGCTGTTGCAGTTGGAACTGCATGTTGACTATTATTGCCAAATATAGCTTGAATGAATTTCGATGTATCTTGTTTATCTTCTCCAATTTGCGCTGATTTGCTTAACATGCATATTGTGGTTATAAGTAATAATTTGATATTTACTTTGGAAAACATCTCGAAAATCATATCTCATAAACATAAAATTATTTATTAAATTAATTAGAAAGCATTGCATTTATTCCCTCTGTTAGCTATTTCAACAAAAAGAAATATGTAGAAACTGGAAAGAATTAAATGTAAAAATAGTAGAAATTGTAGCATGGATATTGTGCAGTATACTAAGTACACCTGTGTAATTTCCTGTCACAGTAGTATCACCGTTGTCATTTATTAGGGGAAAGTAAGTACTACCAACTAAGGACTAAGCTCTGTAAGTACACCTGCTAATGTTTAATCTACTTTTTTAAAGTTATTACTAATGGTACACTAACAACACAAGTAGTGACTTCGGGAACCGAAAATCGAATTAGTATTGCTAAATGTAGTGAAATTAAAATTCAGATCTAATTTGATGCTAATAGGCTAACATTATTTCTGAATAGAAACATTATTTCTGAATAGATAAATATAGATATTAGTATTAGAAATATTCAACTTGCGCCGTGTAAATACATTAAGTTTATGGCTTTCACGATGAACACTAATCTGGGTTGATTCGATAAACCACATACGACTTCTTTGAGGAGACTTTTGTTTGTAATTTTTTGCTTTGAGAGTGATGACAGGTTATTTGGGTAAGAATGCTGCTTACAAACTCGAATGATATTTTTAGAGACTAGTTCAAGGGATTACCCATACTATTTGAATTCATTTATTCTTGTTAAAGCAATTGTCTAATTTTTGCGCGAGACAAACTTGGAAATACGTCAATCATATTCAATGCTTTTACAAATGTGTAATGTAACAGATACAACGTTGATAGAGAAGCTATAGAGATTGATGTACTAACAGTTACCGATTCAATTTGATTTATACTATATTTATACTATCTCATTTAAATAATGTTTATTATTCGCTTGTTTTAGCAGTAATCTTTATTTTAGCTCTTTAGATTTGTTGTTAACTTCGCCCATATATTATATTATAATTGTCACGAAAATTGCACAGATATGTATTAAATGACATATGCCCATATGAGCCACCAGAGTGAAATGCTAGAATTAGTTGTTATTTTCCAAAAAAGTTTACCTATTATTTCAATCTCGAATAAGTTCATTTCAATAATGTTTTCCTTATCGTATACTTTTCGAGGATTCTATACCTATTACTGCGGCATACAAAGTTTACACCTATTATTATACACCAAAATTGCGTTTGAATCTCTGCGAGTTTGAAATATTCGGAATGTGCTTGTAAACTATGTTGAAAAGGGTAACTTTAATTTACTTACCTTTATTACACTTCAAAAATTCAAAAAATTTGATATCTGTCTAAGCTTTAACTTTTCATAGTCCGAATAATTTTGCTTCCATTTTCAAAACCTGTAGAAAAGGCTACGTTTGTCAGTTGATTTTGTTTTTTTTGTTGTAATTATAATTTACATTTTTTTATATTCACTTATTTTATGAAATTTGCCATTATATTTCAGAGTTAATCAAATTTATAATTCTTTTTTTTAATTACCTGACATATGATTTAATAAAACGCTAAATCATATAGCATATATTTACAAATTTCGTAAAATAAATAGAAAGAAAAAAATTAAGTTATAATAAAAAGAATCAATTGATATCAAAAGAAATGTCCTTTCTACAAGTTTTGAAAATGGTAAGAAAGCAAATTTTCAAAAACCTCGGCAATAAAAAAAATATTCCCAAATAAAAAAAAATGCACAAACCAACAGTTAAAAGAAAAGAAAAGAAAATAGGTATTAATAATTATACAATTCCATTGTCAGTATCATTAGATGCAATGATAACTTCGTTATTGTTTATGTAAAGAATTCTCTAATTAAAGTAGCAAAAGAGTGGAATTAAGGGATTTGTAACTCAATTATTATTAAAATTTTGCACGTAAAACAAAAAAGTCAGTATCGTTCAGAAACGGAATTCCATTATTGTTGATACCAAACCATAACTCGCTAAAAATAGAAATGGGCACACTTTTCCTATTACGATAGCTCTTTTAATTCGAAGAATAAGAAAGGATACTTTACAGCATAACCATATAAAGAATTTAATTCATACGCTCATATATATGTATATATTAAATTTAGCATATACCTACAAACATATACATATATGTGTTATTGAAATGTAACTAATGTGACTTCCTATTTGACACATATGCTAATAGATTCCGCAGAAGCTGTTTCTAGTTTGTTAAATATTCCTTTCTTAAATTGCCCCAATCTGCTAACAAATAAATTGGAACTCAATGTAAAGTCGCGTTGTGACAGTTAATGAAAGATAACATATTATGAAGCTTTTATCTTTTTTAGTGCCATGTCCGTTCTCTTAGGATAACAGCAGTCTTAAACATTTTTCTAAATTCAATGTTTTCCGGCATTCTTTATTGATTAGCTGAAGCCTAATGAGATAAGTATATCATTTTATATTGCTTTTGGTTTTCAGCGTTTTAAATTTTATAATAAGTGCCGGATGACGAAAGTTCTTGAAATTTGTGCATATGTTTAGTAACTTTTCTCGATTGATTCTTTGGTTGTGTCGTAGCAGTCAAGAAATTTTTTCGAAAATTTCCCTTTAAACGGGTCGATAACCGCAGTGGTTAGGCAGCTGACTCGTTGTGGCGAAACGATAGGAGCCGGGTTTCAATTCTTTGGAGGGACGGTGACATTTTTTCAGAGTTGAAATGCGGATCGACTTACCATTCGCTGGGAGCAAAGTGATTAACAGCGCGGCATTATAAAGGGCGATATGATGCTGTCATAAAGCCATTTGAACACAATTTACATACACAAAAATACTCCGCGAGAGTTGCAGTGATAGCCAGACAAGCGATACAGCTTGCGGAGTCACTGCAACTAAGCACCGACAAACAAAAAAAGAACAGGTACAGTTGTTACAGCTTAATTCAAATATGTCGTATTATTGAGAATTACGTATTTTAAATATAATATACATATATATATCCCCATTGTCTGTTAAAATTATAACAGATGTTTTCGTTTTTTTTTTACTGCATTAAAACATTTTACATATACTGATATCTACATAATTTAAGGCTGAAATCAGAATAAGGTAGTAAATGATTTACGCGAGTCATTTCACGCATATTCATATTACTGTGATTTGTACTGAGTGTAAGGTTATAACAATTATAATAATTATAACAATAATTATATACATTTATTTTATTTCACAACTGGAGTATGTGGCGTTAGTATCGTCGAATAAACAAGATAAAGAGTAAGCTGCTAACGACAGTAGCAGACCAGAGGAATTGCGAACTTGCTTGTATATAACTTTGCTAAACAGCAATCGATACGACAATTACATTTAACCGTTTTTCTTTCTTATTCTTCTTCTTTTATTTGAATTAATCGACATTATTAATCGATATTAGGATATTGATTCGTATCGATACCCTACATCAGTTTAATCTATTATAAAGCATCTATACTTGTCTATACTTAGCCAATTCCAGTACTTAGAATCAATACCGTCCACGAAACCGATACATCGATCCTCGATGTCGGCATCGCCCAGCCGTAGTCATTACCAGTGTAAAATGCTTTAATTGACCACAAAAGAAACAACAATTATGTTTTATCATTTTAACATAAAATTGCGTACTGCACTACATTCAAGATTTAGGTTTTCGGAGTAAAGATGTTTAAAGTTCTTTTACTGAACACTAATCGTTAATTGTTTTTAAAAAGAAGTATTAAGGAGAGGTTTTTTTAAGAAGAGTTCATACAAACACTTTCTGATGAAAAGTATTTTCATTATCAAAGTTTTCTTATATTGCATAAAACATTAGAACATTTTACTTGGTTAGTATACTGTAGATATATCTTGGAATCAATCTTTTAAGATGTTTGATGGAGAACAACACAAGTCCAAGTAAGATTTGCATTTTGCATCATTTTCGCTGAAAACAAAGATAAAAGTGAAATCATATTTGCATTGTAAATTAAAACATATAATTACTTTATATCGATAATGTCTGTTCCAGTTCTATCGCAACGATAGTAAGCTACACAAACACAATCATCGGCATTGGTAACATCAGTTACGACTGAATGAGTACTTTCTTTGCCTTTGTCCTTTATATTGGCGTTAGTTGAGTTTCCTCTAATTTGCATCGGAGAACAACACACATCTAAATAGAAATCGCATTCATCCTCCCTGAAAAGATAGTATAAAAGACGGTGTAGTATTTTTCTAATAACGTTTTACTCGTTTCTATCGATGATCGATAGATCGTCTCCAATACTGCAAAGGTAATAAGGTACACAAGTGCAATTGGACTTTTTCGATGTTGCAGTTGGAACTGCATGTTGACTATTATTGCCAAATATAGCTTGAATGAGTTTCGATGTATCTTCTTTATCTTCTCCAATTTGCGCTGATTTGCTTAACATGCATATTGTGGTTATAAGCAATAATTTGATATTTACTTTGGAAAACATCTGGAAAATCATATATCATAAACATAAAATTATTTATTAAATTAATTAGAAAGCATTGCATTTATTCCCTCTGTTAGCTATTTCAACAAAAAGAAGTATGTAAAAACTGGAAAGAATTAAATATAACAATAGTAGAAATTGTAGCATGGATAATATGTGCGGTATACTATGCACACCTGTGTAATTTCCTGTCACAATAGTAACATCACCGTTGTCATTTATTAGGGAAAAGTAGGTACTACTAACTAAGGACTAAGCTCTGTAAGTACACCTGCTGATGTTTAATCTACTTTTTTAAAGTTATTACTAATGCTACACTAACAACACAAGTAGTGACTTCGGGAACCGAAAATCGAATTAGTATTGCTAAATGTAGTGAAATTAAAATTCAGATCTAATTGGATGCTAATAGGCTAACATTATTTCTGAATAGAAACATTATTTCTGAATAGATAAATATAAATATTAGTATTGGAAATATTCAACTTGCGCCGTGTAAATACATTAAGTTTATGGCTTTATCACGATGAACTTGCTTTGAGAGTGATGACAGGTTGTTGGGGTAAGAATGCTGTTTACAAACTCGAATGATATTTTTAGTGACTAGTTCAAGAGATTACCCATACTATTTGAATTCATTTATTCTTGTTAAAAGCGTGTTTGCAAATCTTTATATCTCATTCTGAGCGATGCCTGTTTCTTTCTTTATTAATTGCAAGTATTATAAGCAGCGAATTGAAGAAATATAAAATATATAGACTTTACTTTGAACATAAGCACACTTAATATTTTTAGTATTAAAAGAAGCAATTACAATTTTCAACAATAATGTAGTACTAAAGGCACGTTTTTTGTATGCAACTGTCTATTTAGCATATAGAAGCAAAACAATATCTCTCGTAGATATCCTGTGTTCGATGACGTTCCTTGAATTTTCGTTTACGTTAGGTATTCTAGCAACTTGTCAAAGTAAAATTAAATTTATCGTTAGATACGGGATAATTGCAAAAAATTAAAGCGATTTAGTTTCTAGTTCTTTTTTAGGCCGCCTCGGCGTTAAAATATATTCCAACATGTTGTTTAAGTATATTATGAATTTTAAATTGATATCCAAAAAGTCGAGTATTCTCTAATTTTTGAATAAATGTCTGCTAGCAAATTTTTTCAGAAAAAATCGAATAACTACAAAACGCCCGAATCAAATTGCAAAAAGTAGATATTCATACAGCTTAAAAATAGGGGAATCCAAATAGTTATTTCCAATTCCATTAAAAATAATAAAGTAGATAGCGACTTCCGGTATGGCCGAAAGCGCTAGAAATCTAATAATATTTTCATTGAAGAGAACATAATCGACTAGATATAATTCTAAATTTTCAAATTTATATTTTGGCCAGAACGCCATAAACTTCTAATGAACGGTCTCGCTGAGACACCCTGTATTTTTTTTTAACTAATTATTATTTTACTATTATTTTATACTATATTGTAATATGCAACTTACCTTGTGATATGAATACGATATGATTACGTAAAGAAATAAACAAGAACTGCGACCATCCTTTACTTGTGGTAGACACAAGTACCGATGTATAGGCTACGAGCGCCATGTTGTGCTACGGTTTGAAATTAAAATTAAATATGGTAATTGACATGTTGTTAGGCATTTACTAATTACTAATAATAGAACCTGTAATAGATTGACATGTAGTGTGACGTTTAATAAATTAAATAAAACTTTGTTGCCGTTTAACTTATCTCACATAGATTTAAAATTGCGAACCAGGAAATATTTGTAGTTTTGGTTATAATTTCGTTTAAAATATGAAGAAACAAGTTTGACCCTTATCAAAAGTATTTTAAAGTTTACTAAGCCTATTATTTAAATATACAAAGTTCTTTTTACAGAAAGAGACCGGAAGTACAAAGTAAAAATTGTAATCATTGTATTACGTCTATATGCTGTAAAGCTTGCAACAAAACAATAAAAATTCAGATGGCCGGCAAAATTTTTTTTATTTTTATTTATGTTGTAAGCTTGTAAGGTAGATGTAAGCGATTTAGGAGGGTATGCAAAAGAAAAATGTCAAAGAAACACACAAGTTATTTGTGTTCTTATTCAATTCTGTCTCAGATAATACTTAAGAATCTTAACTACTAACTAGTTTGCTACTATTTCCATTGTAAACAAATTGCAACCGTAGTATATTATAGGTGCTTTATTATTTCTTAGCTCAGCATCAACATTTGCTTAATATTTCCACGGCGAACCAATTCAAATAAAACCATTTTTGATTTACAATCATGTTTTCGACTTATAGAAACGCAAGTAACTCAAAAACGAACGTATTTAGCTATAGGGAATGTTTAATAAATAATAAAGTTCGTGAACATAGGAGTTTAGTGTAGTAATAAAATACAGTGCAGTAATAAAATACACATTAGAAATAGGTGAGAAAATAAACATTCCGAGTTATTACTCCCTCTGTATATAAATATAAAATACTAAGATAAATAAATAATTTGTGATGAACGGAGATCACATTAGAAATATTTATAGCGCATATAACTTATTTTATGTGGAAGCTATAGTACGGTAAGAGGCGCGCCAACTTAGTTATTAAATTAAGGCAAAACTTCCTATATCTTCTAAACTAACATAGCAAAACCCTATATTATAGTAAAGGTAAGACCTAAAAGAATCGTAAACAGCAAAAATATACAGGGTGTTTCATTTAAGTAGTAAGTTTAGTTTACCCTGTCTTTATTTGACACTCTGTGTGGTTAAAATATTCGTAGGTTATAGCCTCCGATGCGCTTCAACTCTTCTCGTAATAACATTTTCTCATTTTTCTTATAATACAGGAGTAATTGGACTTACTAATGCTCCACCCTGTATACCAAGATGCATTCCATTTATTAGTGGCTTTTGTGTTACATTAGTTCTTTGAACTTATGAGTGCTATTCTGCATTTAATCTATTAAAGTATTCAAGAGTGTACAAATACTAAGAGATTGCAAAAAGGTAAGTTTACAATGTCTATTTATGTTGTATTGTATCGGATATATCCTTTCAATTAGTGCTTTACGGTACTTTTTTATTGTAGTCAGAAAATGACCCAAGCGTATCGGGAATCATGTAAAGCCGAATGTTATGTGATATCACCAATCCCGGAAGTTTCGTCTAACTTGTTTTAGATTCGAGCATGAACGTTTATATTACCCAAATTAGTAGCGCTCAACGCAATATATAGTTTAGTAACAAATATATTATGAAACATAGTTAAAATTACACAGGTAGAGTTTGAAACTGAAGACAATAATCTTCAGCTTTACTACTACATCCTTACTAGACTATGTACAATAATGTAGCTAATAAGCTAATTATTTTCAAACAAATAAGGTAACACGTATGAACATGTAATAATCCGTTAATAGTAATGAGACGATGAATTGAAGCGCATCATTATGTACTTATAGTAACTTCTTATTAAAAGATGAATTCTTGTTTCAACGGATATTAAGAATATTTGAATAAAAATTATCCCGACATTTTCGACACATTTGAAAAAATTGATATGATTTCTGTTACATTTTGTATTGTTAAACTTGTTCAAAATTGAAAAAAAATAAGTGTCCAAGAATATTTATAATTTAATAAATTATGGCCAGTTGCACCGAAGTATTTAATTAGAGTTTAAGACTAACAGCTTGTTAAAATTTTACTTTCATATGCGGGGAATTTTGCCGGTTTAAAGAACTTAAAGTTTATCAAATTCTTGACGTTTGCTTTCCGTGGTCGCAAATTAAGTTTTGAAATGGATTTCGAAGACGTAGATATTTTTGCAGATGGCATGGATATTTTTGAAATAGAAGCAATAGATTTTGGATTTACCAGGACCATATACAGGCTGTTTAAAAAAGATGCGGCAATATTAAAGGGGGTGATTGCCCAGGTCATTCGTTACCGATCTACAGCGTGTTGAAGTTTAATTAAAAAAAAAACAGTAAAAATTAGATTGTTTCAAAACGATTTGAGGTATCATAATGAAATTTTAGGCGTGTTAATAGCTGTGGGAGGCACATACTTTGCAATATAGCACGATGTTTTAGTCGTACCAGTGGCGCGCGTATTGGCACGTCACAAGCTAAAAAATAGGATGCCGCTGATTTCTCTAAAAATAAAAATATGTTTTTATTCTTTGTTCAATTGTGAAGAAAAAAGCTCTCTTAACTTTTTATCGTACGACGTACCGTTTTTTAGTTAAAAAAAAACATTTTAGTGCATGTCCAATTATTACAGAAAATTTTTTTAAAGAACAAGAGTTTATTCAAGGGCAAAAACAAATATTTTACCAAACATACAATTTTACCAACCAAAAATTACAAAAACTGTGCAAAGTGATCACCTCGAGCTCGGATGCAAGAATCCAATCTTCTCCTCATTGACTGGCGAATTCTCTTAAAAACACCAGGATCGGTTTTAATTAAGTTGCACCCAGCAATGATTCGATTTTTTAAGTCTTCTATGTTTTCCAATGGAGTAGCGTACACCAAGGACTTCAAATGGCCACACAGGAAAAAATCCAAGCGATTTAAGTCCAGAGATCGTGTAGGTCATAAGTGAGGTCAATCCAGCGGTTTCCGTATGCTTGTGTTAAGAAATCACGACCTACTTGATTAAAGTGGGCTGGTGCGCCATTGTGCATATACCACATTGCATCTCTAATTGCTAATGGTACGTCCTCCAGAAATCCAGTGAGCGTGCTTTCCAAAAAGTTGCGATACACCTCTCCGGTAAGTCTCCCTGGTAAAAATACCGGCCCAATTAGGCAGTCATCCACAATCCCAAGCCAAACGTTCAAAGAAAACTGATGTTGAAAACGATCTTCAACAATTTCATGTGAATTTTTGTCACACCATACATGGTTATTATGGAAATTGCGTATTGCATTTCTTGAAAAATTTGCTTCATCGGTGAACAGAATCATCATCAGGAATTGAGGGATTTGAACCATTTTGTGCAAAAGCCTTTGACAGAATGCAATGCGAGGAGGAAAATCAGCAGGAAGAAGTGCTTGAACGCGTTGTATATGGAATGGATACAACAAATTTTCCTTCAGAATGTGCCAAATAGTCCCATTAGTTCCATCCAAAGCGTCAGCAATTTTTCGAGTAGAAGTACCTCGATCTTCTTCAATCATGTCTAGCACATCCTCTTCTAGCTCTACCGTTCTTGCTGTCCTCGGCCTTCCTGCTTCTCCATTTCGTCTTAATGTGCCTATTTCATAAAGACGGCGATGAATACTTTCGAAAGTTTTTCTATCAGGAGCAATACGGCCGGGAAATCTTTGAGTATACAACCGCCTAGCTTCTAATGCATTGCCATCAGTAAGTCCATAAATGTAGTGCATGTCGGTCATCTCGGCATTCGTATAGCGATTCATGATAAGTAACTTGAACAAATTCGACACATACAAAATTATTAATCATGAGACTCATTCAATATGTGAGTGAATAAAACAGGACTGTTTAAAAATATTTTTGTACGCATGTTAAATGGATATGCACTAAAATATTTTTTTTACTAAACAACGGTACGTCGTACGATAAAAAGTTAAGAGAGCTTTTTTCTTCACAATTGACAAAGAATAAAAACATATTTTTATACAACTGACTGTAAAAGTGACACTTTTAACGCCAGCTAACCGGGTTAAAAATTGAGTTTTATAACATAAACTGACATAAGCGGGTTATAATAGTTATTTACGAACCAAGTGCGTGAAATCATATTTCGCGAATGAGTGACCAGTTTAAAGCGCGGGCCGAAGGCGAGCGCTTTATGGACACGAATTCGCGAAATGTTTCACGCACGAAGTTTGTACAATACTTTTTGTACGAGAACTATAATAATAATACATACAAATTGTTAAATACGTTAGCGTTTATAACCATATTATTAAGGTTAGGGATTTAAAATTTTAAAATGTCACTAAATTAATCAAGTTCCAGGAAGTACCAACTTTACTTTTACGCACTCGTGTTTAAAGTGACTTTTTACGCACGCAAATCGAATCATGAAATGACAGGTTTTGATAAGCGAGTACAAAAAATACTTTTTCTATTTTGCGTTCATAAAAACTCTATTGTAACACGCTTTTGCGTATCGAAAAGTGCTTCATTGTGATACGCCTTTTTTCATTTCTATAGGTTGGCTGTATTGAATACATCATGACAGAAAGCAAAGTTGACGTTTAATGCATTTTTCATATACTGCTTTTGATTTTTTCGGTAATAAATTTATGACGGCGTTGTCCGCAATTTCACGCAGTTGTGGTGGCGTACAAGATAAATTTGTCTCAGTATCACTCATTTTTTACAGTTTACAGAGACTATATTATTAAATATATTGTTTAAACAATTTAAATAGCCGATTTTGAATTTTGAATTCGTCAAATGTCAATGTGACCAACTTCATCTAAAAATAAAACTCAACATTTTTAATGAGATTTTTATTAAGTATTTATTATCAATGTATAATGCAAAATAGTAAAAATACTATAAAGGACTCGTTTCATAAGGCTTTTTGTCACACTCGTGACACTTGAACTCGTGCGACAAAATCATGCCTTATGAAACTCGTTCTTTAATATACTACATATTTTAACCCGGTTAGCTTGCGTTAAATGTGTCACTTTTACAGACAGTTGTATAAAAAGTTCTTTTTTGTAAAACATGCTACTTGCTTGCAAAAGCAAAAATACTGTCGTTACCTAATTATGACTGGTGCATTGTGGGCGATCTACAAAGGGTTTATCATGATGTACTGTATGTATGAATCTGAAGGTTTTGTATTGATAATCTAGCATTACTTCTTGTTGTTGCCATTTTAATATTCAGGCAACATTATTTATTTAAAAATCTCACTATACTATTTATAAAGAAGGAATAAAATTATTTTTAATTCGACAAGATTAAATATTACACATGTCTTAACATACATATTTTCAGAATTTTACAAAATTTGATGTCAAATCGTTTAACAGCTATTGTTTTTCAGTACTTTTGCACTTTTTTATTTTTGTTACTTATACATTTTGAAAAAAAATATACGAGTTAACTCTTGTCTTCTTGTTTTATTTTCGATTCAAATTATCTTATTATTAGTACTATTATTAAATTAATTAAGTAATAAACTGATTTAATAAAATTGGTTAGTACTTTTGTATATTTCATTATGATACAACTTGAGAAAAATGTGCTAGTACTGATATTGTGAGATGTTAAAGATGTTGTTTGCTAGTTCATCAATTATCCAATCCTTGAACAAGGCGACGTTTGTGTAAATACTAGGCACATCATTTCCACCGCAACCTATACCCCAAGAAACAACGCCGAGCTGATGATATTTTTCTGTATGACCTCGTATTGGGCATACTAGCGGTCCACCACCATCTCCAGGACAAATGTCCATTCCTCGCTCACCGCCCGCGCATAAAGCTTTCATGTAAGATAAAATAGCTTCCTAATAGAGTTGTCTGTAAACGACTTTGACAGAAGTTTTTCTCAACAAGTGGAAGTAATTGTTTATGTAAGAGTTGATATTTACTGGTAGACTCAAATGAATTTTTACTCCATCGTGTTATCCAACATTTAGTGTTAGTTTCAACTAACAAATTTTGTGAAGGTAAACATATTGTATTAATGTGTTGATTTAGTTCAAAAGACTCTTCTAGAATTAATAACGCTATGTCATTATTTAAAGCAAACATATCGAATTTGGGATGCACTACTACTGATTTTACTTTGCGTTCTTGATGTTTTAAAATGTCTTTTGAGATCTGCGTATCCCATTTCCCAGTTTTGACCAGATATAATTTTCGTTTATCCATGACACAATGTGCAGCTGTTAATACAACACGGGGATGAATTAAAGAACCTCCGCATTTATATGCATGTAATTCTATTTGGGAAGGACTTTCGTCCGTTAAAACTGCAACCATCCAAGGGAATTCTCCAAACCCTGTTTCTGTAGTGTTACCTCCACTTATTCCATTCTTACTTCCAGATGTAGAGGATATATCACTTGGATTTCTGTAACCACATTCTAAATGTAAGGGCGAGGGATTAGTTGCATCTTCATATTTCTTAATATTTGACGGAGAACAACAAAAATCTAGGTACGATTCACATGCTTTATTATTTTCTCTGGGAAAATAAAAAATTAATTAATGTTACTTACAATTTGTAGCCAAAAGATGCAATATGTATGTACCTTATATTAAACACGCCTGTTCCGCTTGTATCGATTGTATGGTTAGCGCACAAGTAATATGGCATACATTCACAATTGTCAAGCTTGGTAGAATCAAATACAACAGAAGACACATTTTTTCCAGAAGTTGTGTTTGTTTGAAATTGATCTTCCACAATATTTGATGGAGAACAACACAATTCCAAGTGAGATTTACATTTGCCATCATTTTCCCTGAGCGATAAAGCAAGTAAAGTAATATTGCGTTACGTTATAAGTTCAAAAGTATGGTACCTTATAATAACATCTTCCCTGTTTATGTTAGTAGTTCTATTACAAAGATAATAGGGTACGCATATACAATTGTCCGTATTATTGGCATTAGTTACAATTGAATGTGTAGTTTCTTTCAAATTGCCCGTTATATTTGATTCAGCCGAGCTTACTGCAATATTCATAGGCGAACAACAGAACTCTAAATAAGATGGACATGGTATTCCATTCTCTCTAAACAACAATTTGTTTATAACAAATAATGTATTATTTTAGAAATATTATACCTGAATAAATATCTATGATCTTGATCACTTATACTAATATTGCAAAGGTAATAAGGTACACAAATACAATTACTTGACTCATTCGATGTTGCTATTAAAAATTTATTTTGATCACTGCTGCCAAATATAGCTTCAACCTTTTCTTTGATGGCTTCCTTTTCTTCTCTGGTTTTTGTTGACTGGCATAATATCACACATATTGTCATTACGAGTAATATTAGTAGAAGTACTTTAAGAAGCATCTGCAAAAACCACAATTCTAGACTATTAACGTTATTATTAATAATTATGTAATTCGCACAAAAATCAAAGGACAACAACAAACATGGAATGAAAAATTAAAAAATATTGGAATCTGCATAAACAAAACAAAATGAAGTAAGAAGAATGATGGAAGTTGTTAAGAATAGAATAGAGAGGGTGTATAGAAACATGAGGACCTACAAGCAACATAGAAATGATAATGGAATGAACAGCAGTAGAATAAAACCGAGCTCGATAATAGAATGACATGAAAGAAACTTGACAATACGCCGTGGAAAATTACGAAAAAATTAATTAAGATGAAAGTACAATCATACGTATAAATAGAAAACCTGAAGCAGACTAGCCTTGCTGCGTTCACTGTTGAGTAGCAAGGAGGTACCCCATAGTTATCTTTTGTACACCTACAATTTCTACACTAGGAGATAGTAAACTACGCACAATGCATGTGTTTATTCAGTATTAGTGGCTAGCTATCCTTGTAAGTAATCTAAGTTTGCTCCTACTGATAAAGACTGTCTTGCGGTTCCTTGGATGGACAAATTCTGAGAATTCTAGAAGGTCTAAAGAGTAGATAATTTCGTTGTCTTATTCTTGAGTACCTTGATATCCATTTCAACATAACTCTGCAATGTTTTGCCAGTTTTTTAACCTTCTGTAGCATCCTGATACTCCCATGGAATCAAACCTAGCGGTGGAAAAGCTTGCGACAGTTGCGCTGTGTGTTTGATGTAGTTGAGGGCTACAAATGTGACTTGTACGTCAGTTTAGTGTAATATTTATATATCGTCTGTGATTTACTACCCTTAATGCACAGTTTTTACTTGTCCACGTTCAATACATTAACTTCGTTTACGTTACGGTTATACCTAATGGTCGACACGCAGCCATGTTCCTGGGTCTGGCGCATGTCCTTCCTTCAGAAAGGCATTAGATCAGGCAAAGAAGAGCCAATGACCAGAATCCTACAAGGCAACATTCATCGAAGCAGAACAGCGGACGATCTCCTCATCCAACTACAACTGGACACCGGAGTAGATCTGCTGCTTATCAGTGAGCAATACCGGGATAAGGAATGCACCGGGTGGTACCGGGACACACTCGGCACTGCAGCTATATGGATACACAGTCATCGTCGACAACCACGGAGCCCGAAACGTGTGGGTAAAGAGCGGCACCATCACCTACGTGAGCTGCTATCTCACACCCAACGAGCCGATAGCGGACTCTCAGGGCAAGCTCGACAACCTGGAAGACGACCTTCGAGAAATGGCAGGGTCCATTATTCTAGGAGGAGACGTGAACGCCAAAGCCGTGGAATGGGGTATGGAATACACCGATTCACGAGGGAGACCTATACTGGACATGGCGGCCAGACTCGGACCCAGCGTGGTAAATGTCGGAGATACTACCAGTTCAGACGACCAGGCTACGGAGAGACGATACCGGACATCACATTGGCCTCGGAGGACATTGTGCGGGATATCGTGAACTGACGAGTCATGGAGGACTACATGGGAAGTGACCATCAGTACATAAGCTACAACGTGACGAGGCAGCAGCCGATCTGGCGAAATCCTGCTCAGCCCGGTCCTCGATGGAACGTAGCGAAGCTGGATGAAGACGCCCTGGCTCATGCAATCGCTCGGGGAAAGAATGCCGTCATGTTCCGGTGCGGCGGAGGCAATTGTGGACGCGACCATGGCCCTCATACGTCACGCCTGCGACGCCTCTATGCCGCGGAGAAGGAAACACAACAGAAGATCTGCGTATTGGTGGAACGACGAGATCGCGACCCTCCGGAAAAGATGCTTACAGCTCAGACGGAGAATAACCAGAGTGAGACGACGAGATCCGAACGCGGCAGAACTAGAGTCCGAGGACTTTAGGAACGCCAAGAGGGATCTCAAGAACGCCATCTACAGAAGCAAGAAATGTAAGTGGGAGGAGCTGCGGTAGGACGTTGACAACGACCCATGGGGCCTTGGGTACAAGATCGTCATGCAGAAGCTTACGACGAAGACGGCGAATCCAGTCCTCGAACGAGATCGGATGCGGAACATCGTTGACACATTGTTCCCTACCCATCCACAGAGAACTCCGGAAATGGAGGACGAGCTATTGAACGACATCCCGCTTTTTAGCGGAGATGAACTGTCAAGAGCGGCGAACTCCCTACAAAACCGGAAGGCATCTGGACCCGACGGAATTCCGACTGAAGCTCTCAGGATTGTGGCGCGCCTCTGCCCAGATCTGCTTCTGAACATGTACAACCGCTGTTTAACAGAAGGAGCGTTCTGCAAGAGATGGAAGATACAGCGACTAGTGCTGATAAGCAAAGGCAAGGGCGATCCGACCACGGCATCGGCATACAGACCGCTATGTATGCTGGACACGGCTGGAAAGCTACTAGAAAGACTGCTCAAAACACGACTGGAGAGCAGCATAGACGACGCGGGAGGCCTGTCCGAGAGACAGCATGGCTTCAGGAAGGGACACTCCACCGTCGGCGCCGTAGCGCAGGTAGTGGAGACCTTCGAAGCCGCTCAACGGGGAAATCATTACTCGAGACCCCTAGTGATGCTCGTCACATTGGACGTTTGCCTTCAACTCGGCGAGATGGGACGTCATGTTGGACGCCTTGCAGAACACGTTCCACACGCCATCGCCATCCTGGTGAAAGTGTCCTACGACGGGATCCTCCGAATGGAGCTGCCGCAAGATGCGTATCTGATAGGATACGCAGACGACGTAGCGGCAGTCATCCTAGCGCGTGACGAGGCGGATGCCCAGAGAAGGCTCATCCAGGTAATGAGAAAAGTCACCACATGGATGGACGAACACGGCCTGACCCTGGCAACCGAGAAGACCTAGGTCGTTCTATTGACCAGGAGAAGAATCCCTAGGGAGATCGAGATGACGGTGGATACGGAAGTCATAACCACTACAACTTCCGTGAAGTATCTCGGACTGCGGCTCGACAGCAAGATGACCTTCTGGAAACAGATCCAGTCATCGAGCGATAAGGCCGCTAAGGTAACGACGACGCTGAGCCGACTAATGGCCAACGTAGGAGGACCGACGGCGAGTAAACGCCGGCTGCTAATGACCGTCACCCATTTCATACTGTTGTATGGAAGCGAGATCTGGGCTGACGCCTTACTGCAGGACAAGTACAGAAAGCGGATGGCTTCAGTACAGCGACAGGGAGCACTCAGGATCGCCAGCGCATACCGTACGGTTTCCGAACCGGCGGTGCTCGTGATCGCAGGAGTATCCCCGATAGACCTACTGGCTCTAGAAAAGAAGAGAGTCTACGAGACACGTCGAGACGTCGGTGCACGACAAGCAAGAGCGGACGCTAAAGCGCTCACACGACAATGTAGGCAAGAGCTCTGGCAGAACGACACGAGAGGACGGTGGACGACCAGACTCATCCGCAACATCACGGAGTGGATGGACCGAGTCCACGGCGAGGTAAATTACTACCTCACCCAGTTTTTCAGCGGACACGGGTATTTCAACGCATACCTGGCTCGAATGGGTAAAGCAGAGAACGCGACATGTCAGTATCACGACTCTGCGGAAGATGATGTTCACCACACCTTCTTCGAATGCGAGAGGTGGAGTGACTACAAAGACGCTCTACAAGACGAAGTAGGATCTCTAACGCCGGATAACGTCGTGCAAACGATGCTGTCCGGACACGACCACTGGCAGAAGATCGCCACGTTCGTCGAGAAGGTGCTGAAGCAGAAGAAGAGAGAGACCCAAGCAATGGAGGCAGCCGACCGAGGCTAACTACGAGGTGCCATCCTGAAGTAATGCGATCAGCGGTTCCGGGATGGATTCTACACCTGACAAAGTGAGGTTTTTTAGTGGGTGCGAGCCCCACACACCGGGCCGGGTCTCGTCCCTGATGGTGCGTTTAGGCATTTTTCCTCACTTAAAACAAAAAAAAAACCTAACGGTCAGCAGGCAATGATACGTAGTTCTAAAACAAGTCCTGTACTTGGAAATTTTGAATGCAATGTATATGGTCCAAACTGAATAATCGGTTATATAGAGCATTTATGATAGTGTGAAACAATGTGAAAACCCTTTATTTTTACGTCATTTAATAGTACAAATAGTCATAGACAAACAACCCGTTCATCTACAACCGCTATCGCACCTTGTACTATCTTGATAATGCATTTAAGATACTTACTAGTAACAACGTTATACATATATATGTGACTAAGCTTCCGTTAATGCATTTTTTTATTTGAAATTTATTTAAAAAGTTGTTCAAAAGTTGAAGTGAAATAGTGCGTTGACTTGTATATAAAGAGATTCAGAAAGGAATGTCAAAATATCGTTAGATAGTATTTTGAGAGGCAAATGATCGATGGACGGTTTCTCAATAAGACATTTGATCGAATGGACAAGTGTACATTTTTTAGATTAAATTTTTGCTTAATAATTATAATGATAAGTTACATGTTGTACAATACCTAAAGGCTCAAATTATCATTAACTATTTCGAGAAATGTGAATTGATTTAGTTATAACAAATTTTCAAAGATTTTTCATATTTAATATTGAAATATGGAATTAGAAGGATTGTACATACATTTGAGAGCTAATTGTCAGTATATAGAAATGAATATTGTACCTACCCGCAATTCCAATTATTATTCCGCATTTGAGGGAAATTTTCTGTGGCGAATTTCGAAAAAAAGGCAAAACCGAATAAATGTCCAGCCTTCATATGTCCATTCAAATTGCCGTGACATTATTTGTTAGGCCGATTAAATTGAAAATTTTGACTTTATATTTGGTATCAAAATAAGCATATGTCAAAGGGGTTGAAATACTATTGTAGTTCTCTCTAGTAATATTAAATTATGCATACTTTTCTAGAACTATAGTTTTATTAATAAACGGAAAAGAATCTCTGGTAGTAGTTTTCATGCGGAAATAGAAGTTGTTTTACTATACTCAACATAATAGTAGACTCAAAGTTATAAAATTTTAACATTAAAATCGATATCTGATGTATTTCTTTTTAAAGAATAGAGAAAATTACTTAAAATAAAATGAGTTTTTTACATTATTCAGAACTGGAAATATTCCTTTGTATTTTTTTCGTTTCTCACAGATGTTCGCAATAACCGGATCCGTAAGTAGCTTTGCAACCTTCAACGGAAGAACTACTAAAAGTGTTGAATATAATATCATTATTTTTGCATATGAATGAAAAGAATATATGATATAATTTCTCTTTAACCATCTCTTATGATTAAGATAATTATTTAATTATACTGTATTACAAAACTTACCTTTAAAATCTCAATCCGATATGACACCTGATACAGTTAAACAAACACTGACTGTCTTCTGTTCATGATAGACACAAATTTCCTTCAGTTTAGTAGAGTGTGGCCAAATAAGAATGCAAAGTGTTGTATCTCTGAAACTATTCGTCGTAGAGACTTGCGGTAAAAAATTTTATTACTAAAGTGGGTAAAAGAAGACCGTGGAAAATATTTTCAGATTTCCAAGATGGTCGCCAGGGGGTGTAACCGGCATCTTAAACTTTTAAAGTGATTTTTCACTGAAATCCACCTAGTAAATGTTACCAAGAAATATATGCTTTTTAAAAGTAAGCTTTACTCGAGTAATTTTTGTTTAATACTTTTTGACATATCTATTAAAATAAAGTGGTGGGGGGTAATTCAGGAGATATTTTTAAAACGAACTGAGACTAATTATTGATAGTAGTAGTTCCTTGTAAAAATGTAAGTACCTACATAAAAGCTTATTATTATTATATATTATAATCAAATGTTTTACTTATTGTGTTTTTGGCTTTTCGTTTACTACAACGAATTGTACTAATAAAAGTAATTTAAAATGAGTATATTTATTCACGGAATATAGCCGATATTGTAGTTTTAGTTATTCATGCATACGGATACGAAGAGATGACATCTTAAGTTGTTGAAACGAGCTAATAAGTTAAAACAGTGTTTTAAAGAAACAGGTTTGAAGAAAACGTGGAAATTACTATGGTTCAAACAAAAATTAATAATTTTTTATATGTTACGTTGTTTTTCATTTGTTATATTTACCAACAGAAGATTTTTAATAATATTTTATAATTTATTAACACAAGTTTAATTCTTGCAATATATTTTTTATTAATGCAGATTCTTATCTATCAATTTTTAATGCCTTTACAAATTTATTTCTTATTTACAAAAACAAGCAAAGGTTCATGTTTTGATGGCGTAGTTTATTTTGGTCAGTATTTTGTATTTAATAATAATAATAACTGATTTGACACCTCAGTCATAATTATAAAGAAATATTTATGTATATTTGCAATGGTCAAGATTGATTATAAAAGTGAATGAACTACGACTATTCCAATAATATATCCTTTGTACGAGATAGCTAACGTATACCTGGAAATAAATTGTAGCTCTTTTGTAAAGTTGATGATTGTGTGTTTTTATTGAAATGTTGTAGAAGGTCGTCTAATGTATTTGTACCAATACTTTAATTTTTACTTACTGGATTCAATAGCTTCTTGCTCAAAAATTTCTATTGAGATGGTGATTCCATTGCGGCACCATTCTTCGACTAAAAGTTAAAAGTTTCCATTCGACAGAAATATATCTATTTTCTGACCTTTATATACTTATCTTTTAATTCTTGAATTATTTACACTTGTACGTCAATAAAACAACAAATAATTAAATACCAATTTATTCCATATATAACGCATAACCTTATCAGCCTTATATCTGACACCAAATGTCTGCTGCGTCTGCTGCTATGAAACATTTCTAGAATTGTAACCTTGCTATGTGTCTGATAACTTGCTGTCGTATTATAATTATTATATACCTAGTTTAACAACAAAGTAAAATCAATAATTCTAAAATTTTATTACTGCTTATTAAGTTCTATTATATGTAGTAACCATGTAGACATTAATGATACTCATTGTGTAGTGAACTCTGGAATAATGTCTAACTATGCCTTAAGTATCTTCTGTTGTAGTTAATATTTGTTGGTTGAAATTTAGGTTGCATTAATTTAATAATTAAGGATATATTGATTTAATACAACTATAAAAATTGAAATGATTTGAATTATTCGTATATCAATCTATTTTTTGTCAAGCTCCAATAGTCTTTGAACAGAATTGTTAGTGCTTGACAAAAATAAATTGATATACGAATAATTCAAATCATTTCAATTTTTATAGTTGTATTAAATCAATATATCCTTAATTATTACTTGAGAATATAATTAAAATTCGATATATCGATGAATTCTTTGTTTTCTAGGTATTTTCGTTGATAGGCATGGCAATTTATATTTATATTATTAGTAATTTGACACATATTAAATGTCAATTTCTTCCACTGAAAAAGTTATTTAACGAAAACATATTATTATATGTTATGGAATAAATTGGTATTTAATTATTTGTTGTTAATTGACCTAGAATTGGAAATAAATCAGGAATTAAAAGATAAGTACATAAAGGTCAGAAAATATATATATCAATTTAATTTAGTAGTATGTATTGCCTTTTTCTTAACCAACCTTCAACAGCATAGATATCCAGGCTCTTGTAACACTGTAATACTACATTTAGAAAATTATAAAAATATTGAACATAACATTGGAATATAATACACATAAGCAAATATACATCACAGACGCAATGAATTATAATTATATTATAATTTTCTAACGTTTAATGAATTACAGGGGTATTTACAAATAAAAGACCTGTTTTTCGCCCTTATATTATTATACATATTTTTCTCTAATTTAAAATACATGTATTTTTTGCTGATATAGTATACATGTATTTTTGAAATTTAGTAAAAAGTAATTATTTTCATTGCTAACTATATCAAAATCAACTTCATTTGTAATATTTTCATTTTTAGCAAATTTCAAGTAGGGTTATAATATGTAGGTATAATGCGTATATTTACTATACTTTGTAATAATACCCCTTTCTAGAGTAAAAGTACCCGTTGCATATGCACAAATCCAGAATATATACATTTTAGAGATTCATGTTAAAAGTTACAATTGTGATGTAATTGTAGTTTCAAGAAAAATAAACTGTACGATTGCCTGAATTTTGTACTGTGTACTAATATCAGTACTGACATCCACACTGCAGCTAAACATGTATGACGCGTTATAGTTAAATAAACCTTAAAGAGTCACTCTCGACGTCGAATGTTTGTTTCCTAGTACCAGCGAACACTTTACAGTGGAGTAGTATAATAAATAATTTTCTTCCTAAAATCTTTCGCAAATTAGATCGGCTACACCTCAAGCTGCACAAGTGTTTTTTTTTAATGGCAGTGTCATACTGACTCTGTTCAGCTTGGTATTCCTGAACACATAGTATGATTAAAATACAAATAGTGGTACATACATATACAGTTCGTTCGCCGTACAATCTCATATATCAATACTTCTTAAGTTATCTATTTGCGTGCTTAGTAATAGAAACGACATAACTATAGGTTTTCATAATACATACATCGAAATATATTTAAGGATATTGAAAAATTAGGAATAATATAAAGTTGTGAGCAATACATAAAACAAAACTTAAAACCATTATAATCGTGAGTATAGTATATTTATTTCGAAGTATCTCAAATTTAAATTGTTTTAAATTAGTTCAATAAACCACAACATCCTTTCGCCATTTTTGTTATCGAAATTAGTGTTTTTTATCTTTATTACCCTTTCTTGTGAATTTCTTTCTTATATAATTTGGGGAGAGATTTGTTTATTTAAATTAGCAGTCTTCAAACTATTGTCCGTGGGCCAGCCAGTCCGTTAACAGTACCAATCTGGTTCGCCCTAGCAAGACAGATATACTTAATTCAAAAGTGCAGCTGATGTAAATATGATGGGTTAGATAGGTGTTAGCTCTCGCGGAGTTGTGACACAATTAATGTGGTCCGAACCCTGAAGAGTATCTGAAGAGATTGGAAACCCGTGATCGAAATCAACCACACAACAACATATAAATTAATTTTTTAGACTGTAGCTTTGACCGTTTGCATTACTATTCTACTTTTTTCGGTTCTTCGTAATTTATTTTAAAGATGTCGCTTCTATTTCTTTTATGTTGCCTCTAACCCCTTATAAGTATTTTCTCTTGTACCAAATTTTTTTTAGGGCTTCTTGTCCATGCAAAACCTTTTTTCCAAATCCCCGTCTAATATTTAAAGGATATCTTCTTGATTATACTACTACTAGTGTATCAGTATGTACTTTACTGAAACATAAACATTACTTCATTTCTTTGAATTTTAACTCTTTTTAATATCTAGAATTGCTTGCATTTTATTTTAATTAACTACTTCGCCGAATACGTGTGTGCTATTTTAGAATGATTCGAGAATATTTCATTACCTTGTTCAGCTATGACAATAATAGGTAGTCTATATATACTTATAATAGCCTACTCTTTCTTACTGATCAAGGCCATATATGCACATATGCACTCAAACACAAAATATGGAGTTGACTATAACTTTTAAAACAAATAATATTTAAAGTATAAAATCCTGTATACATCTTTCGACTACAATGGAAACACAAAACCGGACTAATTAGAACTTGAAGGTAGTTTAAAAGCGAAATTGTGACAAAAATACTCTACTAATAATCATTAATGTAGGTACTTAAATTTTATACATCGTTTCTGCATATACATATGTCATTTATCTTTACTTATAGCGTGTCTTAATGTGGTAAAACTATGAAAAATCTTAATTAGCTTAATTAGAATTATTTGCGTTAAATGTTTCAATTAGTAAATTGAATAAGATTTACTTTGGTTAATATTTTCAATAAATTAATCTTCAAAACATGTGTCTTACTATATAACTTTATTCGAACAATTTGTACTTGTAGCGTTTTTAAGTTTAACATAATATTGATAATTTCTGTATTTTATTAGGATATGTTTCGTAGAAAACTTGTAGAAGATTACAAGATTAGATATTCCATATTAGTATTGATATTGAGAAGTATCTAAATTGTATTTCATCAATTCGTTGTCAATCCAATTTCTAAATAAGGCCACATTTACGTAAACTCCTGGAATACCATTTTTGCCACAACCAATACCCCAAGAAACGATACCAATTTGTTGATATCTATCCTTATTGCCTGATATTGGACATACTAATGGACTGCCTCCGTCGCCTTCGCAAGTGTCTACTCCAGGTTTACCACCAGCGCATACGAAACTGTCATGTAATAGGAAATATTTTCCTAGTCGAGTAGTGCGTAAGCTACTTTGGCACGAATTTCTATTAACAAATGGAAGTTCAAGTTTCTTTAAAATAGTTTGGTATTGGCTTTTAGCCCCAAATTGGTCTTTGCCCCAACCGCTTGCCCAGCATGAAGTACCGCTTGCAGTGGAAGCTTCTTGTTGTGGCAAACAAGCTACATCAATGTGTTGATCTAGTGTAAATTGACTTTCCAGAAATATTAATGCTATATCATTATACAATGCAGCTCTATAGTAGTCAGGATGTACAACAATTGATTTAATTTTTCGTTCTTGGTTGTTTAAAATCTCATTCGTTGTCTGGGTGTCCCACTCACCAGCTCTAATTATATATACATTTTCTCTGTTATTGACACAATGGGCAGCTGTTAAAACTACCCTCGGGGAAATTAATGACCCCCCACATTGGTATATCTTCCACACCGTAAAGTTCACAATTTCCTCTTTCAAAATTGCCACCATCCAAGGAAATTCCCCAAATTTTGCCTCTCCATTTTCGTCACCAGTTGTTTGGAAAGCAACTCCTTTTGGATTTCTATAGCCACAACCGTGTCGAAATGACCGCAGTGGCGGCAAAACTTTATTGGCGCTAATATCCTTGCGTGAGCAGCAAGTATCTAGGTAACTCTCACAATTGTTTTCATTGTTTCTAAAGCAACACATTTATTATAAACTGCATGCCATTTTAAATAAAATCAAGTTTAATAAGTTTACCTGATGTTGATAATACCTTCTCCATTTGAATTAACAGTAGAGCTATTACAGAGATAATGTCGCACACAGATACATTGATCAAGGCCGGCATCAGTTACAGGAAATTTGTCTTCATCGAATGCACCAAATATTTCATCGATTCTCTTCTTCAGCTTATCGGTTTTATTTTCCTTATTTTGGGCACATGCGTAAGTTAATTGATTTAACCAAATTAAAAAAAGCAATTGAAGTGGAACTCTTAACATCTGCAAAAAGGTATTCATTCTTACATGGATCTTCCATGATAAGTCATATAGTCAAAGATAGGATTAAGTACAATAAAGTAGGGGTTGTCTCTGAAGATTAATTTCAACATTTATATAATTTATTTTTATAAATTAATTACTGAAAGACAATGACATTGTATTAATTTTCAATAAATGTCAGCTAACAATCATGATTCGGAACTCTGCCATAAGTGCTCATGTTATATATAATAGTATTCTACACAGCAATTTAAATGTTATAAATATGATGAAGTCCTGTATAAAGGTATGTTCAGTTTGTGTATTAAGTAATGTCTACCCCTTTAAAGAGCGTATCAAACTTTCTTCCGCACACACCATTTCGGTCGCTTTCGGATATGCGCCATTCAAAGAGGTACGATAGTAACCGCACGGTATTACTTTGTTCACGGACGATCGAGATATTCTTAATATCTAACTATACATATCAACGAGCATTTATGTAAACGACCGAATGGGCATGAGCGAAAGAAAGTTTGATAAGCGATTCAAATCGAAACACATTACTTAATACACAAGCTGTACGTACGGCTGGTCACTTGCAATCTATTTCCTCTGATTATAGTCAGATGTGCTGTAAATATACTCATATAGGTCAGGTTGATTACTCTTGCTCATGTGTTCAAGTGTAATCGGGGGGCTACAGGAGGTCGCCCGATGGCATTTTGATTGATAGTAAGTAACAATGAAATAACAATCGATTCAAAGAGGCAGCAATATGAAATAGAACCTTTTCATTTATTTTTAGCCGTTCAGAGAAAAAAAAAACAAAAATACAATTTCTATAGCATTCGGTCTCTTCGTAAAATATTATCCAGTACCATCTTCTGTTTTGCCATCTTAAAACAATTTGTCATAAAGTAATACTTTCTCTCTTTATTTAAATCTGATTGGACCAACACAATCACAGTTGAAAAAAGAAAAGTTATTTCTAAGATTTTTGTATTAGAACGAGAAGTCGAAAGATATTTCTTTCTTAGTTCTAGTTTGAGAATGGAAAAATGGCGTCCCGTATTCCTATGATATCTAAAACAAATTATTTTACTCATTATTAATTATGTAACGTATTAGGTACGTTTGTTCTTGGACTAAGTTACTTGTTTATCGATTCTAATAAATATAATAATTATGATTTTAATAAAACGTAGGTAATTCTTCACTGGATCTCTTGGTGCAGAAATAGAACACTAAACACTTTAACCCACTAAACACCAAACAAGTTTTAACTAAAACACCGACGCGTTTCAACAGCAATGCTGTCATTATCAAGGCGATAATAAAACTAAATTAAAATAAATTCTACAAATACAGGTAACCTAAATGTTATGCACGGCCAATCCGATACGCATCATTAATTTCTGATTAACGAAAACAATGACGAATGCGGGATAGGTCCGTTGTCCCAGGTCATTACACATGACTTATTTTTATATATTTCTAAACTTTCGAAAACATTTAGAAACTTACAATTGTTTATTTGTCTAATTAATTTAACATTCGTATGATCCATGTTGTGATCTGTTTCAAAAATGTGTTGGGCAACGCTCGATTTCTCAATTCTATTAAATCTAAGATTAGCCATATGCTCTTTGAATCTAGTTGAGACTGCTCTCTTTTGAATAAAGGATTGAAATTTGGTTTGCAGACTCGTGAATCGAATGTTGAGTGGGTTATTGCCGGGATAGAATCCTCTATCCAGCGGTTTCCTGAGCCCACAAAACAGTTCGTTAGGGAGGCCTGCAAACATACTATTTCAAAAAATTTGAAATCCCATAAATCACCTCAGAAATTCGAAAACATTAAAATCATTTAAACTTTGCGGGAAAAAGATTGTTTTTATTTGAAAGCTGATAAAGGGAACAAGGTTGATATTTTAGATAAAGAGGACTACTATGATCGGGTTAATGACCTGTTGAGTAGTGGTCCTTATAAGTCAATTTCAAAAAATCCTTTACCGAAAATTATTAGAGACGTCAACAATGTGTTTAAAGCTTGTAACAACCTTGTTACTTCCGATGTTAGATATAAGCTACATGTTTCCAATCCTGTTATCCCTAAATTATATTGTTTACCTAAAATTCACAAACCTGGCAAGTCGGTAAGGGCAATTGTTTCGGCAATTGACGCACCGACTTATAAGGTTTCCAAATGGCTGACCAATGAATTTAATAATTTGCCAATACAGCAACCTAGTTTTGCAGTAAAAAATTCGTTAGAATTTGTTAAAGAAATTCAAAATATTCAGTTGCTGGAGGGTGAAATATTGATTTCATTTGATGTTAGTTCTCTCTTTCCTAGTGTACCGATTCCAGACACCTTGACATACCTCGAGGACTTGTTGCTTCAAAATAGTTTGAGCCAACAATGTGTCCAGGAATATATTCGCTTAACTGACATCTGTATCAAACAGAACATTTTTCAATGCAACGGGAGTTTTTATGAACAGCTGGAAGGTACGGCAATGGGTAACTCCTTGTGGCCCTTTTTGGCTAACCTTTTCATGAGCCGTTTTAAAAAGGACTTAGAATCTGAGAGCGAATACTTTCCTAGGGTTTGGTTGAGGTATGTGGATGATATTTTCGCTATATTTGACACTAAAAAATGTAATATTGACGATTTTCTCAATAGATTAAATAATCGGTTCGAAACCATAAGGTTCACTTGTGAAAGAGATGTAAACGGTCAGCTACCCTTTCTAGATACTTTAGTAATTAGAAATAACAATAGATTAGAGTTTGACGTGTATAGAAAGGAAACCAGTACACTTCGCTACATTCCTTCTGAATTCCTATCATTGTGTTCAACACAAAATGGCAAGCCTGAATGTTTTGGTCCATAGACTTCTCACTTTTCACTTGAACAAGGCGAGGTATGAGAAAGAGCTTAAAATTATAAAAGATGCGGCCAAGTGTAATGGTTTCCAGCCTCAGCATATCTATAAGTTAATTAGGAAATTTAATTATAAGAAAACTGTGAAAGAATCTACGACTTTTCGAGAGGATGTTAAAGCTTCACCCGTTGTGACCCTTCCTTACGCTCCCTTTATCACTAAAGGTTTGAGTAAAATCTTCAAAGAGCTAGATCTCAGAACAGTTTACAGTTCTGGGACTAGTTTACGAAGTCTCATCGGTAACCCTAAAGATAAAAAACAACCTCTAGAAAAGTCAGGTATTTACGAAATCAATTGTAAAGATTGTAATCAAAAATATATTGGGCAAACCAAGAGAGCAGTCTCAACTAGATTCAAAGAGCATATGGCTAATCTTAGATTTAATAGAATTGAGAAATCGAGCGTTGCCCAACACATTTTTGAAACAGATCACAATATGGATCATACGAATGTTAAATTAATTAGAAAAATAAACAATTGTAAGTTTCTAAATGTTTTCGAAAGTTTAGAAATATATAAAAATAAGTCATGTGTAATGAACTGTGACAACGGATCTATCCCGCATTCGTCAATGTTTTCGTTAATCGCAAATTAATGATGCGTATCGGATTGACCGTGCATAACATTCAGGTTATCTGTATTTGTAGAATTTATTTTAATTTAGTTTTATTATCGCCTTGATAATGACAGCATTGCTGTTGAAACGCGTCGGTGTTTTAGTTTATACTTGTTTGGTGTTTAGTGGGTTAATGTGGTTAAAGTGTTTAGTGTTAATAAAAAGTAAAACGTGATAGATTTTTAGGCTTTATAAAATAATATTAATTCTCGTATGGTTCTTGATGGTCTTATGGATATCTTATAACAATGAAAAAATGATAAAAACAAATATCCATCAGTATTTACCGAAAATTTTATTTTGAAAATTACAGAATTCATAAACAATAAAAATATGTTAATGATGCGTATAATTTTTCGCATTGGTTGAATGTTTTGCAATTTTTTGTTAAGAGGTCATCCTTCCTCTTTCTTTATTTTGTAACCTTTTGTGTATATGTATGTAGCTATATTTATCTATAATGCATTTAGTAAAATAACGATCTTTTGTAGGTAATTGCTGTTAACCTATAATAAAATTAATATATCTAGGAATAATTTATTATAATTCGATAGATTTTAGATGTGAATAATATGACGACACAGAAAATAATTATCGACGATCTGGCTGGACCTACATGTTTATTTGAAATGAAATTAATAGAAATTAAAATATTTACCGTTTTTTAGCAGATATAATTATAAAATATCACAAAACAACCTAATAAATGACACTGCACTCTTAACAAACGCACATCATAAAGTATAACTAGAGCAACATCTATAAAAGGAATAGTGATTCTTCCTAATAAAACTGGGAAATTAATCAAATGAAGACGTCATAATAATTTACCGAAATGTATTTACCAGTTCAAATGAGATATGATATAAACGATTTAATCGTATATGGTGGTCAGTATAATGTGTGACAGTGCTTAATAGAATTTAACATTTAAAATTTATTTAAAACTTTGTCGCGTTATTTTCTATTCTTATGTCACTATCCATAAATCTCACTACCTAATGAAAATTAGCGTTACTATTATTGCGATATTTAGTGTCCCACACTGTAAGTTATTTGCCAAATATTACATCTGTTTTTCAATTCGGAGATTGCAATCTGTTGGTGTATACAATGCCGCTGGATCTTCAATGATTCTTGTTACGTACAGTGTCGGAAATAATTCATATGTACATGATCACATATGAGCAAGCGTGTTATCCATATAAACTAGACCTACGCATCATTCACATCCCTGAATATAGGGGAGTAAATTAGGATGTGGCGGTCTGTATGTGATACATGCACTAGACGTGTATTTCTGCTACATGTAATAATATCATACCATTACGCTACCGGCGAATACTGTATGGTTGAATATACGCTTACCTCCGCTGCATTTGCCTCATACACAACACTGTACCAATGTTAGCGGACAACGTACCGTGCACTTACCGTCCAGTAGAGATGTGCTTAGTAGTTCTTTTCAGTGAACTAGTTCTCGCGAACTATTTCATTTCATTGAACTAGTTCGTGAACGAACTATTAAGCAAAACCATTCCTTCCCATTCACGCATTCACTCGGTTGCCTCGTTCACCAGAAACAGAATCGACTTGCAGCGCCCGTATCCGCACGTGTGCTTAAGCATTCTCATAGGCCGCTTTAATAGTTCTCTCGTTCGACGTCGTATTTATTAGTCGGCTGACGTCGCCGATCACTCATTCTCGCCATGAACATACGTGTATCTAATTCATGCCTAATCGGCATCAAGACTTAATAGTTCGGGCGAACTAGTTCATTTCGAATCTGTGAACTAGTTCTTTTAGTTCAGCTCAAAGAATAGTTCTTTTTAATAGTTCGTTCACGAACTACACATCTCTTGAGTCCAGTAAATATTTTCTTTCTGCGGGTGAAGCTCGCACCAATTGCCGAAAAGCTGAAATGCGGCGTGCTATCGCAAGCCTAAACTACGACACAATTTTCAGCCATAAGGATTACCTTACCCAGAGTGCGGCGTCGATCTTTAATTGTAGAAGTGCTATACTGCGTTCACGATTTGAAGACGTGCACGTTATTAATAGAATTTTCAAAGTCACCAACACAAAAGCAATAAAATACCTATCAAAGATTAAACTCTACATCCTTTTATGTTGGGGCGAAAGTATAGTGTTGACATATACCGCTTTGTCATTTGTTGTGTGCTTGTTTACTGTCGGTTTGCTCTTAATATCGCTGTATATTTGTGTATTTGCAAAAAAGTTATTCTTATAACTACAAAACAGTTGTTTTAATATCTGCAAGACAGTTCTTTTTATAACTAAACATCAGTTATTATTATAACTAGCAATGCCGAAAGCGTTTTGCGGGCAAAGTAAGTGGCTTGTTGAAACCACGATTGCGAACTGTGAAGCAGAACGCGATAATAATGGACTTCTGCTGCCTTTATCTGCTGGAGAGAAGTAACATCGTAGGTATTTGTATTTTGCTATAATTTCATATTGCACAATAACAAGAAGAAACCTATCGTAGAGGTTGATAACTTTGCTAAATGTGCCATAAGACATGTTATCAACGAGATGTATGTACATCCAGGAATAGTAAGATATTTGAAAACGTTGATTGTATTATGAAATAATTGTAGTACAATTAGAGAACAACATATCACCATCTTTAAATGCTATACTTACTTCATGAAAGGGATATTTCATGGGTGGTAAAACATCTTTGTGGAAAATGTGCTATATGGGTTCCATTATAAAATGGATGATCCAAGAAGAGCGTTGGTGGAATTACCACATATAGCCCCCTAGTAACTTTCATCGCAGAATATATCCGTTTGAAGAAGCCGAACTGCTACGAATTTGTATTTATAGATGAAACATGGATTTTTAAATTGAATTTGAATTGTGACACGGTGGCAGAATGATGATTATCGTAGTATTCGCAGAATTAAAGTTGGTGGTAAAAGTACGAATATCTGATTTATCGTTCTATTGGTAGTGTTTCATTATTTCATTTTAGACTTATTGTACTGCACGCTGGAAATGGCATTATTGATGGGGCTGAATTGGAATTTCCATCTGGAAGTGATTGCAGTGACTACCACGGAGAAATGAATCGAGTCATTTATGTCATTATTACACTGGTTTGAGCATAATTATTGCGTCGATTAGAGATACCTTCTGCAATTATTGTTGATAACTAGTTGACCCCACCCAAACTCTTCGAGTTTTACACTGGTTTGAGCATAATTATTGCGTCGATTAGAGATACCTTCTGCAATTATTGTTGATAATGCACATGCAATGGTGCCAATAAATAAGCCACCAACAACAGCCTCAACCAAAGCAGATATCCAACAATAGTTAAATAACAATAATGTCCAGTACGATGTGAATCTATTGAAACTACAGCTTTCAGAATTAGCCGAAAGGTATGTACTATGTTGAAAGCATTGTGTTTTTTGTATTTATGGTTATAATTTTCTATAGGAATAAATCTACGCCAGTTTATGAAATTGATAACTTCGCCCATCAATATGGCCACATAGTTCTCCGTCTTCCACCGTACCATTGCATATTTACAATTGAACATGTCTGGGAAATTTTAAAAACTCTAGGAGAATCTGGAGGACCCATGAATGATTCTAAGAGGGTGTGATACAATAAAGACAGTTACACCAGATGTTTGGAGTAATACTGTGCGACATACAGAAACTGAAATTCAAAAATCGTGGGGGAGAGAGCTTGGGGTTGACCATGAAGATCTAGGCGAATTCATCATTAATTTTGATGCAGAGTCTGCAAGTGAAGACGATGTATTTTCAAATTAATGTGTCATTTATTGTTATGTTTTTATTGTTTTACAATACTTGGTACCTTTCATGTACTTTCAACATATGTACCGATAATACAAATGTCTTTTAGTTTTCTGTTATAATTAAATACATGTAAAGTTTTCACCCGCATTTATTATTGTTTTTCTACTCCCATACTTTAATTGTATTATTAGATATGCTGAATCTGTACTTTAATGATGTCCATTACGATACAGATTTTCATTATGATACAAGTTTACTTATATCCAAGAATATTATTTTGGTATGTTGAAGAGAACTTTATCAGCTTTCTAAAAATACCATTCCCTTTTGACTGACGGTTTTTAAGCAAATTCGCCACAAATGCAATATTTTGAGATCTGTTACATTTAAAGATTGAAAGTCATCGTGCTATGACGCATTTAATTAGTAATAAGCAAACCATAAAAAAATATGTAGTATGCAACGGATATAGGAACTTTACACCAATTTAATGACGAGAAAAAATATTGGTAATCCAAAATTGTTACGAATTAGTATAATACACGTTCAAATAATGCTCTGTGTAAACGAAGACACATTTAGAGCCAATCAGTAAATTATAATTTAACTTTTCATGAAGTACGTGTCAGAATATTGTCAAAACTGCATGTTTTTCAACAAATTTTTCGTAAATGCAATTTTCTGCCATTCGACTATTCTACTACGAATACTTAAACTCATCCAGTGTTGTAATAAAGATGCTGTAAACTTTAACAAGTGAATAGTAACTGTCATTCCTGTCCAAACGTTAACTTTGTATTTGAAATTGATGTCTTGGCTTTTTCTTTCTTGGTATCACGAAGTATGTATATACCCTACTAGCCAATAGTGGGCATTTTTAGCATTTGTCTTGTACCAGTACCATATTAACCTGTTCTTCTACACTTAAAGTAATTTCTATTGCAAAATTAATAGCAAATGAATTACAAAAGTTAACGTTTTAACAGGAATAACAGTTACTACAAGAAAAATGGACAACATTGCAGCGTTTTCTTTCTGTTTTAATCGCCTTTCCCTCCGTAACTAAGTGTTCTAGATCCAATTAATGCTATACCAAATTGTTTATAGTAATTAGCAGAATCGATTGTACCTAATATTTTAATACCGACTATCCTATTTAAAAAAAAGTTTGGTTCGTTATCGACTGCTTCGATCACCCTATAAAGAAAATATTTTCAGAACATAGTCCATGTAGCCCTCAATGAAATTCCAAAAAGGTTTTTCGAAATTCCTCACCGTTTAATTATAATAGTCCACCTCATGTTGGTAGCACCATCCTGTACATACACTATAAAAAATAACTGAAAAGAAGATAAAGTAAATTAAAAACACGTAATCAAAGGTATTGCTACCTTTGCTTATACGTATGTATACCGGGTGTCAATGAGATCATGTATCAGCCCGCCATTTATTTATTAGTTACAATAAAACTTTGAAATTCGGACCGTATATATGAGTGATTGGTCGGCTTCTTCAGGGGCACTCAGTTTTTCTATAGCACTTCCGGAAGTGACGTTAATTTTAAATTTTTAAATACAACAAGTATTATTTCCGTTCATATTCTGTTTCTTCTAAAAATTTGCCATCTAGTGCAGATCAACTTTTGACATTTCTGTCAAAGATGGCGGTATCTGTTAAATTTATCCATTAAAGTGGAACTGCATCGCAACAATTGTCTAAATGTAACAACCATCAAAGTTAGCTTTCAAAACAATAGAAACGTATTTTTCACATTTACACGCATTGGCGAAGGAAACTGTTTTTTCTATTTGAAATGTAATTTTATTGTTCTCTTGCTTTGGAATTAGACTACTTTTAAAATATTTTATATTTCGTACTATCTGCCTACCACTAAACCAGAGCATATTTTATATCACTTGAAAGCTAAAAGTTATGCCAATATGGCACTGTAATAAAAAATAAGTGTTACTATAAAAAAAAAAAAAACGAGTACCTGTCATTTGAAAATGAAAAAATAAAAAAATCTTATTTTCTTTAGTACCTAATTTCAACGTGAAATATATGTTTCCTTCGCCAATGTGTGTAAATGTGAAAAATACGTTTCTTAATTTTTTTCAAAGCTAACTTTGATGGTTGTTACATTTCGATAATTGTTGCGAAGAAATTTCACTTTAATGGATAAATTTAACAGATACCGCCATCTTTGACAGAAATGTCAAAAGTTGACCTGCACTAGATGGCAAATTTTTAGAAGAAACAGAAGATGAACAGAAATAATACATGTAATTAAAAATTCAAAATTATCGTCACTTCCGGTTTGACCGGAAGTGCTATAGAAAAACTGAGTGCACCTGAAGAAGCCACTCAGTCACTCATATATACGGCCCGAATTTCAAAGTTTTATTATAACTAATAAATAAATGGCGGGCTGATACATCATCTCGTTGACACCCGGTATACCTGAATCACACCAAGGCAACCTCAGCTCTGTTGATGCCTTGTATGTATGTACACTGCTCGTCAAAAGTAATGTCTCCACCTAGAAAGCAAAAAGAATATCGAAACTACGTTCCGTCAAGCGGTTTAGGTAAGCACGGTTGGAGCAGGTAAACACCCTAGTTATTAGCAGATTTAACGATTTAAACATTCATGCTTTTAAATCAGTCAGATTCATTATTAGAAACCAGAGAAAAGATTATTGCTATGAAAGAACAAGGAAAGACCAAGCGCGAAATAGCGAATGAAGTTGGATTATCGGTAAGTACAAGTTGCATTTTTCTAATTAAACATACCTATATTTTATTTCTGGTATATTTAGTATTAATAGATAATTAAATATTTTAACAACAATTAGTACAGTCTGTGTTTCATATACAAGGCTATTGGAATTACAGTAAAATTTTGCAAAACTTTCAATTTTCCAAATGGAAACTTTCAGAGATTGTATATTTGACAATGTAATATTTAATCTCAATAATTTATTTCAATGGTTGTTAATTTTACGTATACAAACAAAGATGTCCTTCTTTTTAAAATTTCTTATGTGTATTTAATAGTGTAAATCGCTTTTAAATTTATTATTACTTCGTTTCTAGATGCGGCAAGTTCAACGATGGATATTGAGATATGACAATTTAAATAAAAATGAAAGACCCCTGAAAACATGACCACGGCCAGGAAGGAGACATGTATTAGAGAAAGATGATGTAAAGAGGATTGTTGATTTTACTACGGCAAATCCACTTTGCACGTCCACTTTAATAAAAGAACAACTGCAATTAAATTGCTCGCAATTCACCATAACACGGTCGTTGCACAAAAGTGGTATTCATTGCCGACGACCCGCACAACAAATAGAATTAACTCCAGAACATGCTCGTTTAGCTTTTGCACACCGAAACATTGAACGATGTTATTTTTTCCGACGAGAAAGTTTTCACATCCCATGAGGCAAAAAAGGTATTATGGTGGTGAAATAATTCTAGATATAATATTCAGAATATTCAGGCAGTTCGAAGAAGTGGTAGAATTTCTTGTGGTTTTTGGGGATGGATGTGTGCCGCAGGACCAAGGGAAATAGTTCCAATTGCGGGACGTTTTACGGCAGAGCAATACAGGGATATTCTGGAAGATGTTCTGCTACCTACTGCACGCACTTTCTTCCCGAAGGCCCAATTTACCTCGTTCAAGATAATTCGCCAATCCATACAGCAAGACCAGTGCGTGATTGGATGGAAAACAATCCTGACATTATATTAATTCCATGGCCTGCTAAATGGCCCGATTTGAGTGTGATAGAACATTTATGACCCGGAACTGGAACAAAGAAATATCAAACAACGCCAGAACAGTAGACAATTTAACTAGAAATGTATGTAACGTATGGGAAAGATAGCGGGGCAGAAACTACTGTCAACGACTAGTTAATTCTATGACTGATAGATTAAGAGAATGCATCGATAGCAATGGGTATTATACCAAATATTAGTTAAGTAATTTTTTTATATAATGTGTTACAGAATTTATTTTTTATTTATTTATTTTTATTATCGTATATTTTGAGATATTTATTTTTAGAATTATTTGTTTATTTATTTTTGAGCTGTTTATTTATTTTTAGAATTATTTGTCTATTTATTTTTGAGTTATTTATTTATTTACCTATGTATTCAGTTTTTGTTTTTCACATTATATTTAGAATTGTCTGTTTTTTCATTATGTTTTGTCATATTGTCGTAAGTTTGCTCGATATGTCCATATTGATTATCTGCTGTCAGGCTGTCTGAAAACAGATATGTACCTGAAGAAGCTAGCAGCCTGCACAACAAAGCGTCGAGCACAGTTACAACAATACAATGAAACACCGAAGATTACGTTAGAATTGACACTGGCCGTACAAGCCAACGAAATTTTACATTTAGAATTATTTTCCGTTTTATTTAATTGTATATATCTTGCTATGTTATGTCAAGAATTTACAATATATTTACGTATGTGAAACAATAAAAAATAAACACAAATTGATGCAATAAATTGTTTCTACAAAACTTTCTTTTATTTAACTAAACACATTTATTGGTAGTATATACATAATTTTTATAATATAGTAATGAATGTTGTAACAAAGTCTTGGAAGCACATTAACACATATAATTTACACAACAAGAGTTACAGTGGGCAGTATATAACTTGGTCTGAAGACAATAAGAATTAGTTATATGTAATATTGTAATTAGTATACAGCCTTTTAGTTTTTTATGGCTCTTTGGCACATTTAATAGTTTATATTTAGGTATGAAGACGTATGTTTACTAAAAATTAATTGATTAGGATATAAAGTACAAGTATTTTTAAACATTGTTTCCTAAAGATAATTATTGGTAAATGTATGCTTTGTCATTCACTCACAGGTAAATCGGTAATCTTAGTCAATCTGCCAGCAATAAAAATGTCACCTTACTACAATAAATAATTCATTATGGTTAGGCAGTTGTTTCATTGTTATCTTTTATATACATATGTATGTATAAACAAAATTGTATAGAAAAGTAGATTAAAAAAGATAAAGCTCTAGTAATAAAGCTGTTCATTCGAATATAGACTTGACGTTATTTTTATAAACTTGAGAAAGGATATTTTTCGTCTATCTTATGATAATTGTTAAGTTATTAACCATGTAGCGTTTGTCTATAACCTTCATAAGTTCATATAACAGCAGCAACAACAAGTTAACGATAAATTGATCAGTTTACTTGACCTTGTGATACACTTCTATTATATTTGCCAGCTGGAATCTTCGCAATCTGGTTCGACGACTTGGTCGGTCTTGGAAAATACGCCTGTGTTTAATATTAGGCTATGACGTTAGTTTCAGAAGCAAAATCCATTTTTCTCTGTCGAATTACTCTGTTATAACATTAGAAAGAAATTTAGGCTAAGTTATGTTAAAAAGATACCGAATTATCGTGGCATTTGTACTGTGTGTTGATTTTTGCATTAAATTAAAATTTCTAAGACATGCTAAAATGTTAAAATTACACACACGGAATGTCAACTTATATCCAATATGCAAGTAAAAATGTATAAATATTTGTCATTGCGCGTTAATAGTTAGGAAATTCCAGGTTTTCGTCATATATTAAAATATAATAAACATTCTACCTTTTAAAATAAAATATGATTTTATCTATTTTTAACTAGCGGAATATTTTCTGTAAATTGCTTGAAAGATAAAAAATTCTGATAGTAGAAAAATAATAATTACCAATTGAATATAAGATCCGCGAGTATTTCAGAAGGGTTTAAATACAGTATATTTAAAAATAACCGTCATCTACTAGGAGTACGCAATAAGTGATCTTATGCCAATAGGTAGTTATTTAATAAGATCTTATTAGAGATAGTGCATCATAAAGAATAACTATATGGTCTATTATAACATACCAAATTTAGTTTTGATATGTTTTGGCGATCAGGAGAATTTTGATGAAAGATGAAACTCAACGTTGGAGCTCCAAAATGGATCAAATCTTATTTTAGGTTTATGGATATCTTCATGTGCGGTAGTATTCAATATTTAGTTTGAATCTAACCATTAATTTCAATATTTTGCCTTGTTTAATTTATGTTTTCTATTTTAAAAGCTGATCAAAGTGCTTCTAGTAATTTTGTTAACACCTTTTTTGCTTTCGTACGTTTTTATTTTTATGTATATTTTTTATTTCTAATATTATTGTATATTGATAATACTTGTACTGCGAATTTTACAAACAACAATCTGGATTGACGTTTACAGATTGTTACTAATTTCGAGAATTCCAACCAACACTGTAAACGAATTTAATTAATTATTTGAAGAATATATTCATGACGGGCAATGATAAGATCGCTAAAGTAATTTCATATTACAAAGTACTTGAATTTTTTATTCGTTAAAGAAACACAGCATATAGTATATTAGATTATATAATATTAATTAATACATATATAATACTCCTAATTATATCACTTACATACATATAATAAAATTAGTACTGGTAAAACGAAGTATCTAAATTCTGAGCATCAAGTTGTTCATCTATCCACTGTCTGAACATTGGGACATTTACATAGACACCCGGTATTTTATTTCCACCGCAACCGATGCCCCAAGCTACCATACCAAAGTGGTAGTATCTGTTGTTTTCTCCAGGTATAGGACATACTAATGGACTACCTCCATCACCTTTGCATGCATCTTTACCTTCCTCACCTCCTGCACAAACGAAACTCTTGTCCAATATAAAATGTTTGCCTAATCGCGTAGTTCTTAATTGCGTTTGACACGTGTTTTTTTCAATTACCGGTAAATCGATTTTCTTCAAAATAACTGGATATTCTGCATGTTCGCCAAGATTTTTTCCCCAACCGCTGGCATAACATCTAGTGCCGGCAGGTACTTCCATATCTTGCGAAGGGAGACAAAGAGTGTTTACATTTTCAGCTAACTCTAACGGACTATCAAGAATAAGGATTGCTATATCGTTAAATAAACCTCCTGCGTAATAGTCTTTGTGAGATACAATACTTTTTACGTAGCGGTCTTGATGTGGATACAATTCCTTTGTTGTTTGAATGTCCCATTCTCCGGCACGAATTTTGTATTTTTTATTACGGACTGAAACGCAATGAGCAGCGGTCAATATAACTTCTGGGTGAATTAATGTGCCGCCGCATTTATAAATGTCCAACTTGCTTTCGGCACCAGCGTTAAATTCTTCTACAAGTACAGCCACCATCCATGGGAATTCTCCAAATTGGGTTTCACTGTCGTCGTCTCCAGTTATTCGAAATCCAATACCATTAGGATTTCTATATCCACATCCTTTCCTCTTTACTGGTTCTGGTAGAATGGGTATGTTTGTCTGCTCAGAAGGTTTGCAGCAAAATTCCAAATAACTTGTACAGTTGCTCTCTCCGTCTCTATATTAGATATGGAATAAAGATGTTTAATATTGGAATTTATTTACACATATCAACTGTACCTAATATTTATTATGCCTAATCCATTAGTAATTAGGTCCTTATTTTCACCGCAGAGGTTGTAAGAAACGCATATGCAATCCTTGTTTGTTACTACAGAACTCTTATCGGATTGACTGGTATTGGGAAGAACACCTATAGTTAAGTCTGCATTATTGTTAATAGTTTGACCACGACTGAATTCCAATGATATCAAGCAAACCAATACGGCGAAAAAATTTCCTTCCATGGCTGCAACAAAACAATAAGTTTTGTTTAATATATGTATACCTATATTCGATTTAATTTTAGTTCTTCATTTTCGGAGATTGTAGCACGAGTGTGAAAGATGACCAAATATATCTCAATTATATAATAGTTATTTCGAAAATAATATTAACATTATGTATGCATTTTAGATATCTTTACTTCTCGATAGAAAATAAAATATAGGTACTATATTGATTATGAAAAATTATTCAAAATGTACGTAACCTTCAGTCTCAGTTTCTAAGTGAGTTCATGAGTTACTGCTTACTGCATAAAAACAAATAGAAGGTACTACTTCATGTTGTCGATTTTATAATATTAAAATTAAATTTGGGTAATCATTCAAACATAGAAAAAACGCGCTACTTTAATTACGTCAATGGTGTCTCTTTGAAAAGGGGCTTTGCGGGATGGTGCGGGGATGTTTTTAAAGGTACTTTACATGATTTAAGTGAAGTTTGTGTTCAACTTAACTTAGAAAATTCTTTTAGCAAGGTCTTGTGAATTATTTAAACAACACGGTACAATACAATACTTAAAGTTCTTCACTGGATCTCTTAATGAAGAAATAGAACACTAAATACTTCAACCCACTAAACACCAAAAGCTTTTAACTAAACACCGTCGCGTTTCGACAGCAAAGCTGTTATTATCAAGGCAATAATAAAACTAATTAAGTATTATTTATTGGTTAATGTTTTATTATGACCTTGATAATGACAACGTTATTACCTTATAAGTATTACTTAGTACTATATAAAATAATAAAAAAGTATTCGCAACACAAGGTAACAGCTGCAGTAGGCTGTTTTTGATTTGTCAATCCAAGTTTCCGGTAGGAAAAAACCACAATAACACACCCTGTGTTGTTGTAGTTTTTCCTACTGTTTGATAAATGCTGGGATGTAAATTCATAAATTACTTTAGTAACACGGTAGTAGTTATGACTCAAACCTACCGTGTAATCGACTGATACTGTTGAGAGATATAAAGACAATCATTTATAGGACATCCACTCTGCAAAGCGTAACAATTATTTCTTTTCATTACATAAAAACAATTTCAGATTATGGTGTGTAATAGACCACAATGAATAACTTCTGTTTGCATCACTTTCATTAGGAATTACCCATATTTAGGGAATTCATAATTAAACTAAAAAAATTCTACAAATAACTACATTAGATATTATTCAATTTTCCTTTACTATTATTTTTATAGGAAACTGCTGGGACTGCACCCATCATAGATAAACATATATGAAAAAAACATTAACAACAGGACATGTATGTATGTACCTACATATACAGACAAACTAAACTTATGTACATACATATATACTATATTGTATATATATTTACAAAACGTAAAGGACATTATTTAATTAGCTGATCAAATTTCGTTTCTCTATCTCAAATATTTTAGAAATTATAGAGGCGAGCCACCTCCCAGAAACATTCGGTATTATGGGATTAGTAATATTCAACAAAACCAACAGTAGGTACAGAATAGAGTAACAAGAAACAGATAAAACTAATGTAGAGAATCTTTATTCTCACAACACATTATAAAGCCCCTTACTTATACTTACCCTCAAATGTGGAAATTTATTACGGAAATCTGTTATTTTCAACCATTTCGATATATTCATTTTTGTAGAATTATATTAATTATATGACACGCGGATTAATGCTTCGGAAAATATATATAATATATAGTCTAAAGTCTGTCAGTGTCAGAACTGATAAAATTGTTAAATTTTAATATATAATATATATATATATATATTATATATATATATTATATATAATATATATATATATATAAAAAAATTGATTAGCCGATTTTTTCCCAAACCGGTTTCATTAAAATCGATTAGCCAGTTTTGAGTAGAAATCGGTTTTAAGTCCGCCTTTAAAACCCAATTTTAAAAATTGAGTAAAAATGGTTTTAGGAACCGTTTTAAAATCAGTTTTCAAAGTAAATTGAAGAAAATCTGTTTTTCGATTACTATTTCTGTTTAGAAGGGAATAAATCGTTAAACACAAAACTAGATTGGCGTAAAGCCGGTTTCGATGTAGAGCTTTAGTATATAATCGATAACTATACTTTTGACGTTTATTGGTAAACTGAGGCTACCTAAAGTTGACAAATAATTTTTCGAGATGAAAAATAAGCAAATTATAGCTGCTTACTGTGTGAAATGGTATTAATCGTGGCAAAACTTTTAAATAATTATACGTGTACAAGCAATTTAATGGTATTTATAATAAATACTCGAAATTCAAATATTTATTTCAAAGCGATGAAAATTAAATTTTAAAATATTATTATTGATATTAATTTTAAAGCCGACTTTAAAAATCAATTTAAAACAGGTTTTTAGATAACGATTTCCGTTTTGATAGTGCTTAATTCGCATCGCTAGTACTCATATGTATTGTAAATTAATAAACAACTCTCCCCACCATATATGCTTCATCCCTATTAGAAGCGTCAGTTGATTTATGAGAATGGGTGTTTCACTTATCTGATTGGTTCATTTAAAGAAAAATATTTCTTGAAATGGATTTTAAAAAACAGTTAACTCTAATGATGTAATGCATGTACTTGATATTTTCTTCAGTTAGTTGCGTTTTTAAAAAGGTAAAATTATTGTTTACACCAAAAAAAATCAACGTAAGTTTTATTTTAAATGTACTATCCAATATTGATTGATATTACTCAAATTATGTTTGTTTAAACAAAAGTAAAATGAACAAAATGAGTTTTATTAACTTACAGATCGATGTTTCAATGTGCAGTTAAACTAGTTAGCTATCTCTTTACATCTGCGAGTTTAGATGTATTCGCTTTCTAAGTCGCTGACACTTCAATTACTAATTTAGGTTTTTATACATAAAAATATTGTAGAAACGTGAAAGTTGAAACAGAATAACTCACCCAAGTACAATTATAAAGTAATTTCACTAAAAATATCACTATATTTCGTAAACAATATTGGAAACTTAAACAAATAAGATCTGGTTTGTGTGGCGATATTAACAGAAACAAATTTTAATATTTATCAATATGGTTTTTGTATAAATTAAATAGAATTTTATAAATTACCAACGCGATGAATCATTGCTACCTCACTCGCTTACATCAGTGCTGTGGACAGTGAATCGTACGATCTTGGTTTCTTAGCCTAAGGGATAAGGCATAAAAATCAATTTTGTTAAAAACCAGTATCCTATTTATTACGTAGCAAGTTTGAGTTTCCTATATTATTATTTTCAAATGTGTATTAACATGATGATTGAGTCAAAAAGAATGTTCTGCGACTATCAATTAACATATATAGATTGATGAGCTAGTGAAGTATCTAACATACAGTTGAATAAATAACAATAAAACCCAACTTCACTTGAATTCTTTAATTGTGTGGCCATTTCGTTACATACTTCAGAATGACTCTTCAGTCATTAAAGAATACATTCAAGTGAAGTTGGGTTTTATTATTGTTATATTCAACTTTATGTCAATTAACAGTAAAAGATGTTTAAAATAACGGTTTAATAAAATCAAAAATCTTCAGTCAAACATATAAACGGTTTTCAAAATATTATGGATTATAATTTTGGTTTTCAAAGATGCTAGTGCAAATGTTCTAATTCAAATTTAGAGAAAGAGAAGTAAAATTTGTATATTAAAATCTAATGCTTTCTAAAATTTATCGTCATTTTATCATCCGGCATTTATCCGTAATTTTTGTTTTAAATTTGTATTGTTTAAGCTAAGGCAATACTCTCTTATAACCATATTTTACTATGAATTGTGATGTTACAGTATGTTGTTCCAAACAACAACGAACAGTTCTTTGAGTAATTTTGAGTGATTAATTAAGACAAAATTGTGAGAGTGAGTGTGATAAAATTCAATTATGTTGAAGTCATAAAATAAAATTTTTTAAATGTTCAACATAAACCTTTGAAACCACAAAAATGAATGAATATGTACTTACAAAATTTAGACCAAACACAATATTTTTGCAAAGAAAAGTAATAGCTTCAGTAATTACATTCATAAATCGCTTATTGTATTTTGCATGTAACATTTACGGAGTCGGTAAAATTGACACTGCGAGCGCTCGCTCAGCAATCGATTTAATGTTATTTTCAAATTGATTTGACATAGATGTTTTCATAAAATTCTCGGCCTATGTAATTTCTACTTTAAGTATTTATTCCATATGAAACAAAATCATTCATAAATTAGATTGCAGATAATTAAATACTGATGCTAAACAAGTATAGTTTGGTTATCCAAATCAATGCTTTTGTTGTTATTTTTTGTTCCTTACACTCACCATATGTTTTGTTGCATTAACATTTATTTTGAATCATGGACAAAACAATCACACACTTTATGAACTACGATATGCGAGTTGTAATTGTGACATTATTAAACTACATCGGACAAAACTTGTAAAAATTAATGGTACAAACTAGACATACATGTGTATATGTTGGACTCGTGAAACGATAGTTGACTATAATGGTCACTGACTAAAACTTCTGCAAAATCCCTTAGACTTTTTTGACATAATTTTGGTATTTCACGGGCACTTCATGTCATATAAACATCAAATAGCGAATTTTTTGAACATATACAGTTTTTCTTAATACGTACTACGTTATCTTCATCTACATTGACGTACATACATACATATACTTACTTCAGTTCCATCAATTCATCTTGGTCACCATTTTTATACGAGAACACTTGATGTAGTTAAATTCCTAAATGATTCAAATAATTTGTTCCCAATACAGGAAATAAGAAAATCTGAGTTGTGTCAACCTTTTTTGAAGATTCGTGATATAAAAATAAATAAAATATAAATGAAAAAATAAAAATAAATTTTTAAAAATTGTTTATAAAATAATGATACAACTTAAGTGACAGAGGCTATGAAGTGTAAAAAGAAAAAAAAACAAACAAAATCAGCGATTAGAAGTATATTCAAATATAGTTGCTCATGGCTAGTTGCTCATACAGGCCTACAAATGCAATAAAAAACTTATTTCACGTCAAAATTATAATAAATTTTATATTATTCCTTGTTGCTCAGCTGTTTAGTTATAAATTTCCCCTGATCCAAGTAAGACCAAACGAAACAGCGACCCCTAGAGCGTGTGCGGAGAAAGCTTCAAAGGAGGGAAGTAAACCTTCAGGCAGCACAGCTACCGCACTAAAGGCTCCTCCCTTATGACAGAACCCTTCACGTCAAAGTAGCTGGTTGTGCCAAAACTCAGGGAGAATGGGATCTGACTCTAATTCAAGAACCCTAATCCTTCCAAAATCAGATTAAAGGTTTACCAACACACTCATATAAGTTAATTTATTCTAGCAAACATGAACACTGAAGGGGAGAAATATTATTTAACAAAAGTGTTAAATTTCTTCTAATTCCAGAGTTCATCAACAGAGTGGTTGCACTGATGATAGAGATATCGACGAAAGCAGATAGGCAAGAAGTGATTCTTGTTCTCTCTTTTCCGAACCACTGCAAAACGAAGAACAAGTAAATGATCATAGGCTGTAATACAAACGCCCATTACACTATCTGGAGTAGTACGGTCACTAATAGGAGAGGTGAGTTTCTGAGTAATAACAATTATAACAGGGCAACCAGATCTACATTCATGAACAGAATCAAGCAAGAAGTGCTTGACTTAATTCTAGCGCATCCGCTCATAAGCCGAAAAATCGGATCATAAGCACATCTCCTTTGATTTACTTGCTTGGGTTAAAACTCTAAAAAAATACAGAATATCCAAAACAACCAACTGGGATTTATAGCAAGAACACCTCAGATTAGAGGCAAAGCAAATTATAACCCAACGTGCAATAATAGAGGAAATCGATTTAATTGAATAAAAGTTACAACAAAAAATATTAACGGCATTTGAGAAAACTACAAGCGTAGTATCAGAGACATGCCTTAGTGGAATAAGGAACTGAATAATTTTCGGACCAATGCAGGAAGGTTATTCGACAAAGCTAAACAGAACAAACAACAAAAAACTGAAAGTGTCTAAAAGGAAAATCCGGAGTTTTTTGGGAGATTAGAAGTTAACCTTCTACAAATCCTTTCAAAGAACGACTCATATGGCATAAGATTTGCACAGAAAGAATACCATTAAAGTTTGGTATGAAAATGTAAATTTTGCTCTGAAATGGTGTGTATAATGCAAAATATTTTGAAGTTGTGTTTCCAATGTACCCCATGTTGTAAAAAGTACCTGGTTATTAAGTTTAAGCGTGGTTTGTTATCATAACCTACTGCAGTGATTCTTCAACATTAAAATATTATGGGTGATCTGCACAATTTAATTATATTGTTTTGTATTTTCTCCAAAATGATTTTTTTATCATTATGAATTATGGAGATTATTGAATATTTTAAAATAAAAATCGCAGTAGCTTAAAAGATTCAATTCAGCTTTACTTAGCACTTAGGCTCTAAAGCCATATTTTTTTTGTAAAGTTTCACAAACTGTGTAGTAGATTGGATTACCACAAATTTTAAACAGGAACTTGAAATCAAACTGAATAAGCAATACGGCAGGCTTTTGTATCAAATAGAGCTATTTACAGATACTTAGTAATTAAAGAAGGTGCCATTGTTAGTATTCTCGATTGTCTGTTCAAGATTAAACCACAGAAAATACTGAAAACATAAATAACAAGGTGTTGCTAAGAGAACTGCAAAAAAAGATTTGCGTTAAATAATAAGTGGTTAATAAAATGATCGCATAACACACCTAGAATCTCTGAACAAAAATTTTAAGATATATCAGAAGTTATGCAGAGAAATTTTTTGTCCAAAATTTGGGTTTTCTCCATTTTTTTACTCCTTTAGTCATCCCTAATTATATGTATAGATAACTTCATATCTTCGTTGCTTGAGAGATATTTTAAAAATTTAGTTATTAATTTAGCCATTATAGAATCTTCTTCTATTGAAGAACTTAATAAGAAGAAGTAACGGAGTTGCATGCTACAACCAAAATGCCCCAAAGTCAATACACAAAAGCTAGAAGGCATAGATATGTTTTTTTTGTGAATCGCTAAATTTGTAGTCGTATATACATATTTAAGCTTAATCAACGCAGTATTAAAACAATTGTAACAATGAAAACAAATACCTGTTTCCATTTTTTTTTTGATTGATTTGAAGTAATTTTGCATTATTTAGCTGTTTAGTAAGTTTAATGATCATACATCATTTTAAAATAGATCTATTCCTTATATTTCTTACAATCCGTAATACGGTTCAATAATAGTAAGTCTTTAACAGACAGACGGAATGCTTCCAATATTTTAGTAGCTAATAGTTGTTATTACAAACTAACAAATATCGGAAGTTTAAATACACAAAATACAGTTGAATTTGAATAATTTATTTTAAAAATGGATAGACAACATACAGATTACATCACTTTATCAAGAAATAAAGAAATATCAAAGAAATAAAAGTTAATACTGATAATAGGAAGAATCTAAATTCTGAGCATGAAGTTCTTCGTCTATCCAAGATCTGAACATTGGCACATTTACATAAACACCTGGTACCTTATCTTCACCACAACCAATGCCCCAAGCAACCATACCAATGTGATAATATCTGTTTTTCTCGCCAGGAATGGGACACGCTAGTGGGCCACCACCATCACCTTTGCATGTATCTTTACCTTCTTCACCTCCTGCACAAACAAAACTCTTATCCAATAGGAAATGTCTCCCCAATCGAGTAGTTCTTAACTGAGTTTGGCAGGTATCTCTATCAACAATCGGTAAGTCAATCCTCTTTAATATTACTTGATATTGTCCCTTTTTGCCAAAAACGTCTTTTCCCCACCCGCTTGCGTAACATCTGGTACCACTAGGAACCACCAAATCTTGAGCTGGAAGGCACAGAGTCTTTATGGTTTCACCTAATTCCAACGGGCTGTCGAGGAAAAGAATCGCAACATCATTAAATAGCGCTCCTGCATAATAGTCTTTGTGTATTACATAGCTTTTTACGTAACGATCCTGATGTGGATATAATTCCTTGGTGGTTTGTGTATCCCATTCACCCGCACGGATTTTATATTTCTTATCTCGAGTCGCAACACAGTGAGCAGCAGTTAACACCGCTTGTGGATGTATTAATGCCCCACCGCATTTGTAAACATTCAATATACTTTCTGTACCGGCATTGAATTCTTCTGCAAGTATAGCGACCATCCATGGGAATTCTCCAAATTGAGCCTCGCTGTTGCTATCTCCGGTTATTCTAAAACCAACGCCATCAGGATTTCTATAACCACACCCTGTTGTTGTCGTTGGTGTTGGATAAGTGGGTTGGTCTTTCTTTTCTGGAGGTTTGCAGCATATATCTAAATAACTTGGACATTCACCCTTGTCTTCTCTGTAATAGAGACATACGTTAAATTTTAATATTCACTAATAGAAACTTAAGCAGTACCTAATATCTATTACGTTTTCTCCGGTGGTACTTATAGTGTTATTTGCATTACATAGGTAGTAAGCAACACATTCACAGTCTTTATTTGGTGTTAAAGGAAGTTTCTCGATAATTTCAGCCTTGGCGGTAGTAGTGGTGGTAGTAGTGGTGGTAGGGGCAACTCCATTGGTACCACCACCAGTACCAAATATGTCATCAACTTTTTCATAATATCTTCGGTAGTTTGACTGTTGCCATATCCAATACATAATAAGCAAATGAAAGCTATAAAAATATTCCCCATAGCTGTAACAAAAAAAAAACTTAATATTACCTACATACGGAGTAGTACTAAATTTCAATCAGTTTCATCAGAAAATAAAATAAAATAACAATTTTCAAATACTTTATTGATTATGCATTTTTACTAGTACAGTACTTGCTAATATACATACAATGCATTAAGATTGTATGTAATTACATTTCAACAATTATTGTTGTAACTATAGTATTTAAGTGCATCCCGTGGCATCGTCATATTTAGCATACCTATACATGTGCATACCTATACATACTTTTACTTTCTAAATCTATCAATATGATGACGTAAAAACGTGTTAAGTAATTTTTTAATATGCATAACGTCATATGTTTCCAATAAAAGTTTTTGGATTGTAGTAGGTCGTCTTAATATAATAATTTTATATGACATGGTTTTTAATTTCTTATTTGCTATATCGCAGAAAAGTAGAGCTACTCACTATAGCGCTCACTCACTATAGCGCTCATTTATATCCGCTCGGCATCCAGCACCCGATAGTGCACGTATTCACATGAGCCAATCAGCGCGCAGCACGGCCTTTCCTCTCCGCTAACGGTATATGAGTGCGGACCCCTCTTAAGAGGATGTAAGTGAATGTTTACGTTTCCCGACCGCGGATATAGACGAGGTTCATAATCGCATACGTATATGTTGGAAACTAGTTATGGTAAAATAGGCATCGTACGTTTAATAGTAGAATCATACATATGTAATACCTACATATCTCTCCAAAGATATGCTTTCAGAAATATATCTGCAATTTATCGTGTGTGATGCAATGAAATACATAACAAGGTTTACGCTGTTATTTAAATTAGATTCAGGAAAGAATGTCAAAAACGAATTTTTGTAGGCTGACTATCAAATCGAGTGAACATAGAATAGATCTAATGAACCCAATTTCTGCTAGATACTTCTCAAATGAGTAAACTAGTATTTTTGGTATCGAAGGCTTTCACGGCCCGAGTCTTTCCTATGACGGTTTCTGGGTTTTGGCCGTGTCATAGTCAAGTACATATACAAAACAAAATCAAAAATAAACTAAAATACGTAAAAATACAAAATATGTACAAAAACTTACTTATTTTTGCATTTGTTTTGTATCCCAGCTGACGTGGTTTCTTTGATAATTTGTTTATTTTACAGTATAGAGAAAAAAATTTCAAATAAAAGTTATCCCTATTTATACGATGCATAGCTAGAAAATATTTTCAAATATACAGGGTATCCCAATTATAGAAAAAGCGTATATAACTTTATTTTAAACGCATCACCCTATATATTATATATTTGTTAGATTCTACATGATATTTTAAGTAACTTTTATTAAGACCTTCCTAGACCTATATGCTTTTGTTTTCGAGAAAATTAATATTTTATCAAAAATTTTGCAATTACAGCGTTCTCGTTAATGAGCTGTAGGATCAAAACTAAAAAAGGTAGAAAATTTTGGTTTGCACAAGTTGATACGTCTTGAATTGCTTTACTATTTACAATATTAACATGTACGGATCCTTTTGTTGACATACAGTTACTGGCGCCAACATTTGGAAACATTTAAATGCCAATAACTCTGTTTTTTTTAATGGGACACCCTATACCTGTTTACAGGGTTGGATGTAAAATTAAATTCTCTTTCTTCTGATATCAGAATGTACCCATTTATCTTCAACCGTTTTAGAGAAAAATGTATAACATGACCACTTTAATTTGCATGAAGTAGGCTACGTAACAATAATATTATGGCAGATATTATATTTTATAGCCATTTGTACCATTTATAATTATACACAAGTAATAAGCTTAATTTAAATGTGTATTGTAAACAATTTTAATAGAACAGGACCTTTCAACAACAAATTAAAAAAAAATTGGCAAAACACACAAGACAGAACAGATATAGGCCGATAGTTGTTGCTGTTTATCGCCTTTTTTGTGGCACAATTTTCGCAACCTTTAGTGTTTCAGGAAAAACACCTTCCTGAAAAGATTTATTAATCAAATCAGCTAAAGGTGGCGAAATAATATGGGCAACACCCTTTATACATTACATGGAATTTCGTCAATACCTGAAGAAGACTTAGAAGAGATTGGAGCAATTACACCGCAGACTTCATTACTATCTGTTGGAAAAACAAACATATTTTCAACATTATTTAAAGGAGTGTGTTGGGGGCTACAGCATAATTTGTCTACAACAACATCATCCGCAACAGCAGTAAAGTGCTCACCAAACAGGCCACATAATTCTATAGGGTCAACAACTATTTCGTCCTTGCTATCTCTGATTGCAGAAGTTATTTGTTTATTTATTCCAACTGTTTCACTATTAATTAATTTCCAGGCTGTTTTTGATTTGTTCGATGAAACCGCTATTAGACTGTAATTGAAGTCTTTCTTCGTTTTTTTGAATAAATATATCATAAGAATCTTTCAAATGATTGCAATTTTGCTTACTAAGTAAGCCCTCTCTACACATTCTATGTGCAGTGCGCATATTGTCAGATGCGGTACGCACTTCAGAATTGAGCCACGATTTCTTTTTTTTAAACAAGAAATATTACGGATTGGAAAAGCAGCATTAAAATATAATAAGAATTTATCGAGGAAGTAGGAAAAGTTTCTATCCACGGATTCGTCCTGAAGCAATTCCGGCCAAGTATCCCCATAACGGGAAGCTTCAATATTCGAGAAAAAGCATGAAATTATTTGACCATAATGGTCTGATATATTTGTATTAATATTGGATGCAGCATAACTCTCTTCCCCCAAGTTGGTAGCTATATTATCAATTAAAGTACTAGAGTTTGAAGTAACTCTAGTTGCTTCATGAATGGCAAAGTGCAAATTGTAAGAGCTAATGATATCACTGAATTGACTAGAAACATTATTTTTTTGAAATACATAGGTCAATATTAAAATCTCCACACAAGAATAATACATCATATTTCAGTAAACTATTTAAAACATCATCTAGACAATTAAAAAACGTATTAAAATCAGAGCTCGGTCATCTATACAATGTGATTACTGCAATCAAAGTTTTAGCTAATTTGAGTTGAACAGCGCTATACTCAATGAATATATCGCCGTTCCGCCGCCCTTACAACTTTGTCGACATGACTTACTTACTAAATTATAATTATGCAAGCACAGTACTCGAATTCTGCATTATCGAGCCAGTGTTCGGTCATACAAAATAAATGCGGAGAATATTTTTTCGGCAAAACATCAGTATCGATGAATTTGTTTCTAATACTACGTACATTTAAGTGGAGAATGTCAAGTTTGGAATTAGTCGGGAAAACAGGCTCACAATTAAAGGTATCTATAGAAAAACGCCTTGATCGTCCTTATTCACTACAATTGTACTGTCTGCCACAGCATATCATCGCATGTTATGGTATCCAGCGGTGGTGTGTCGAATGGATGCATATATTGTTATATATTATTCAAAGATTAAATAAAGTAACCATGACATTTTAAACTGTCAAATATTTGAATTATTTTTCCATATATAGCCTAAGAAAACTGTCGCAGACAAATAGTGAGAAAGAAGGTAAGGTATCTTAAACCGAAATGCAACAATAACGTGTATATAATATTTAACAACTGTATACGGAATGACAACAACCATATAGTAGCCTTTTGTTTAATCTTGTTGGAAATTCTGTCGACAACTTGGATCAAGAGGTGTAATGTAGATGTTATCGAATATTTTAGAAAATATAAATTAAATGTGTGTTTTTCAAAGCTTGGTTCATAATAATAAAATAAAATAACAAATGCAGCAATAATAATAGAAAACAAAACAATAAACAACAACACTTCATGCGTTAGCATTCCTCAACAGCTTGCACTAATTATAATTAGCTCAAGCTGTTGAGGAATGCTAGGAGATACAATCTTATTATGCCTGCGTTTGTTAAGATGTTCTCTTTCCACATTTGATGAAGAGTTTGGAAAATTATAAACAACTAAAGTCAGATAGGAGGTAGCTGATACTATAGAGACTAGAAAGCAAGTGTAATGCTACTAGGCCAGATAAATTTACAGTAAATGTTCATATAACACCATACCTCATAAGGTACGTAAGTGCCGTTTTGTGGTCGACGTCAGCCAGCTTGTAATACATAGATCCGCGATTGCCAATGAATCAATGGGCCCAATTTCAAACAATATTTTTCCACTTATTGGCCCGAATGGTAGAATAACTATAGGTTTCCCCAAAATATTTGATGTCGTTTATACACTACCGTACATGGAAATTTGCTTAAAGAAAGAAAGATTACATGTGAATTAAAAGATCGTACACGTCCAGGACTATCCAGCACAATTATATACACCAACGCAGAATCGGCTACTTCAATCGATAAGTAAACGAAATTGGAGAAAACAGCACCAGAAAGTGTGGGCAAATTCAATCGCAGGCGGCAACATCCAGTTTCCGTAGCTACGATGAAGGGTAGACCAAAAGAAGTAAATTTATACGGCTGAATAACCGTACTCAAAACAAATCCTCCGTAGTGGTTATCAACTAAGGGTACGTTCATAGTGACGCGACGAAGCGAGCGTCTAGCGGCGAGACTAGAGGAGCAACGGAAACAAAAACTTACAGTCACAGCTTAGCGTTCATAGGGCTAGAGTCACGATTCCAACATCTTCTTTAAGTCGTTACTCTAGTCTCATTGTTAGTCGCTTGTTTCGTCGCGTCACTATGAACGTGTAGGTGAACGTGCTATACCAATAATAACACACTCAGGTAATTTAGTTCTCATTTGGGGCTACTTTTTGCCACTCACGGCAGGTTCCCAAATTCAAGGTATAATGTGAAAATAAGATGATTATGACATATTAGAAAATCATGCCATTGCGTGTGGTTTACGGTTAATTAACCAGAATTTTGTGTTTATAAAGGACAATGTTTTGGCCCAGATATGAAAAAAATGATCTTAGCGAACAGGGGGAAGCTAATATTTAAAAAATTACGACTTGGTCGTTCCAACCTCAAACCGATAGAATTGTTATGGACCCAATAGACAGAAAAGTGAAACACTGTGGTATCTATTTGTAAAGATCTCGTATGAAATGTGTTGCTCAATTAGTGAAATTAGTATTGAATATAATAGTATGGAACAGTTTCCTGTTAAAATTGCACGAAAATTAATATAGAGAATGGTACGGGTTATTCGAACTGTTTTGCATCTGATCAGCAGTTTCTGAAAAGAAAATGTAGTAGACCTTGAATTAAAGAAATTGTTTTAGAATGCAAATTTCTAAACTCTAACACAATTAACGTATCTACTTGGATATTAGAAGTACTAATGCCAAATCCATTCTATATAGAAGTTAACTACTACAGCTTTTTTGTTAAATTCGCTGGAAGTATGACAATTTATGTTTCTCTTCAATAAGATGAAGTATTATAAAAAGGAAATAGATCTTCGAGTAATAACTAAGAATAAAAAACGAATAGAGTATTTAGATGTCATAACATAAGTAAGTAAATAAGTACCCAGGAAATACACTCGATAGTTGATCATTTGACAGTTTGAAGGCAGCATCATTATTAAAATAGCGTATTACATACTAACAAGGAAACACAGGCGAGTGGTGGTGACCGATTTAAATAAAATTTGGTGGGTTTGTAGACTGATGCAGTGGCAAACCTGCATTTCTTCGTTCTGCGTGGTGTAAGCAATTCCTTTGTTTTCAACATTTCTACACAGATTACCATTATTGTACTAACTATGTAGCGTAGATTGTTATTTATTTTTGCCTTCCTTCGGATTATCTGATTGTGACCAGGAACCGAGTCCAGGTTCCAACCTATTCGGATAATCGAGAATATACACTTGAAACTTATAAATATTATTATTGTCATTAAAACTGTTAATAGGTACCAATTTCATTATCTTCATTTTCATTAGTTAGTTACTTTAGTTTAGGCACTATATTTTTATTGTATTCAATATTATTATACAAGGTGAAAGTAAAAGAATTGTATGAACATTAGCAACGTTGATTCTCATAACTTCAAGAAACACTTTTCGACAGCCAAATTGCGAAACGTACTCGTTGTCAATAAACTGAAAACTAATATTACATGTATACCTACACAATTCGTATCTTATTGTTTTATGTTAAAATAAGTTATTTTATAGCATGTTCAATATATATGGGTGAATTCTGCATAACTTTGTGTATTTTTCTAGTAAATAAAAATTTTAAAATTTTAAAAATATACATACATATAGGGGGTGGGAGTTGTTTCTGGAAAACAATAACTATGACAGGCAAACTATTGTCGCTATCTTTTAGTACTCATAAAAAAGTTTTTTTTTTGATATGTCTTATAGTTTTAGAGATATTAAAGCAAATAGCGGAAGGTAGCGTTGGCTCTTGGTCGCCCCTACCCCCGAAAACGAGCGATTTAGCATCTATACCGTTAATCTTACACTCCATCAGTCTACTACCCCACCAAATTTCCTTGTGAGTTATTCACAATTAAAGAAAAAAAATGATAGATAGCGATCTTACTTTATAGTGATATTACGTCAAGTTGGAGTACAATAGACGAATGACATTTTGCATAGGCGCAGCTGATATTGTGTAGTTACACAAAATTCGAAGTTTTGCTCTGTAACATTATACAGAGTGTTTAAAAACTTACTTGGTTATAAATAAGTTCAATCTGCAGAAAGTAGATCTTTTTAACTGAAAAGTTTTATTAAATATTCTGATTGTACAAAAGATTCTTTTTTGTGTAACTATCAGCTGTGCCTACGCAAAATTTTATTCGTCTCTTTTACTCCTACGTGACGTAATATCACTATAGAGTAAGATCGGTATCTGTCACTTTTTTTCTTTAATTGCCTCAGAAGGAATGGTATAACCTAAGAATATTTTTAACTATACAGGGTGTCAAATAAAGACAGGGTAAACTAAACTTACTTTATTTTAAATGGAACATCCTGTATATTTTTACTGTTTACAATTCTTCTATGTCTTACTTTTATTATAATATAGGGTTTTGCTATGTTATTCAGTTTACTTTAGAAGATATGGGAAGTTTTGCATGAATTTAATAACAAAGTTGACGCCTCCTAGCGTACTACGGCTTCCAGATAAAATAATTAATTTGCGCCAGAAACATTTATTTATCGGCGTATTCAATATTTATATACAGGGCGAGTCATAACTCGGAGTGTTTATTTTCTCACCTATTTCAAATGGAACATCCTGTATTTTATTATTGGAGTAAGCTGTTCTCTTCACGAACATTATTATTTGTTAAACATTCCCTGTACCTAAATGTGCTAGTTTTTCTATAGGTCGTAAACATGATTTTAAGTAAAAACGGGTTTGATTTTGATTAGTTGAATAGAAATATTAGACGAAAACTGCTAAGCGGCCGCATAGCTGGGAAAATACACTTCTATTTCTAAATAGCTAAAATTATCATTATCTGATGCAAAGTTGGGTGAACAAAACAGTATGGCTATGAACCTGTGTGAAATTTAGTTTAAAATTACAATAGTAGACACAAAGTGTTAATAAGATAACATTTAATTATGAACCTCGAAAAAAACAAAAAAAAGGTAAAGTAGGAGCGAATTACAGAATTTAAAATAAGAAGGTTGAATCTGCAGTAAACAATATTAAATAAAGTGGTTTAACAAAGTATTATTTATTTTGTATTACAAAATTTAGGAGAATCGTAAACAGTAAAAATATACAGGGTGTTCCATTTAGCTTAGTTTAGCCTGGTTTATTTGACACCCTGTATAGTTAAAAATATTCTTAGGTTATAGCCTCTCATACGCTTCAACTTTTATCTTAATAACGTTTTCTCATTTCTCCTATAATACAAAATTTTCCAATTGAAATTTCATATTTTGGGATTCCGCTCTGCTTGGTCTGAAACTTATTATACAAACTTTCAGAATGATCGGCCTACTTTAATAAAATCCAGTAATCCAACTAGTAGTGTATGCAGAAAATTTACCCAATGATGCCGAGGTATTAAAAAATCGCAAAAAAGATGCTATATACGATTTACCAGTTTAGGAAATCCGGAATAGTTTTAAGAAACTGCGACGGAAATTGAAAATGAAATTGACACAATTGCAATACTGACCAATACTAGATTTTATCAAAGTACGCCGGTCATTCTGAAAATTTGCATAACGCCATTGCTTTTCATTATGTACAACTTTTCTTAGTAACACTTTGGCGTACTGTAAACGGAAAAGATAGTTTACCTAGAACTAAAATTAGTGTTTGCTTAATTGTAAAGGCCTACATGACTTTTTCGAAAGTAAAGTAAAAATAAGTTTCATACGGACGGAATCCCAAAATATGAAATTTCAATTCGAAAATGTTTGATCAATCATACCTATTGTAAACTCAATCCGTGGACATACAGTATATAAGCGACCACAATATTGTATATATTGCTGAATACATATATACAATATAGTTCGTTTCATACTGCCATACTGATGCCAGTATGACACGAGCTTTCTGGAGAAGATCCTATCGACACAGACGATGCAATTGCTCTTCAACACGATAGCGCTTACGAAACTGCTGTTTCTACAGAAGCTATATTAAAAGCTGATGAAGACACTATATTAGATTTCTGGGACGATTTTAGTACCTCTCGAAATTAGCATTCGCTTGTCGGTACGTACTTTATTAATATTCTCATAACACTATAAATAACTAACTATACAACTATTTCTGCATATTAATTGGTGCTGCTGGTTTAACTTTGAAACATGAAGTAGAAAAAGTTGGAGTTATCTATCGAGACATGGGGTCACGACAACGTTATAAAGCTTTATCCTTTGTTAGTCGTAAAGAAGAACACGATGAACATTAACATCAACGTCAAGTATAATTGTAAAATTTTAGTATTGTCAATTTCCATTACAAGATTGTGTAGATAAACGAATATTAATTTGGAACGAACCTAATTGTGAACCTTCTGCATTCGATACATGTAAAATGTTATTCGCTGGTGAACCATGTTTGGCAAACATTAAATATCAAAGTCATGTTCAAATTGATAAAGCTCCTATTATTATCAGTACTAATGTAGAAGTTTTTCCATGTAATGATATTTTTAATAATCGTAGGTATAAATTTAATTGGCATATTGCACCAATGTTAAAAACTGATGCTAAAAATATTTATCCTTTAGCTTTGTATGAACTTTGAAAATTATATGGTATTATTAATATAGATGTTAATGTCGAATTGTTCGAGCTAGATCGGTACCTGCTGTACCGATTTGTGTTGTGTAGTGCCCTGCGGTGTGCTACTTTCCACATTGCGCATTAGAGAGTATTGTGTTGGAATTTATTCATTGTCGCAGGTATTATACAATTTAAGTTGAGATGTGAAGACCGATGAAATTAGATCTTGCATTCGCAGTTGCGCTGACGAGACTTGGATGGTCGAAACCACGTGATCCTCTTCTAATGGTTGATCTATTTTTATTGCACTCGTTCGCAGGATGATTTCCAACAATATACCACAGTCGCCTATTATACGCTTTTTGGTTTTGAAAAACCACTATTCAATTTTTTAACGATTCGCAATAAATTTTATTCTAATACGATTATTACTGAGAATAACGCCACACAACCTGATACAAAATGATTCTTTGTGTAATTGGGAACACAATACAGTAAAGATATACAGGGTGTTCCATTTAAATTTTTCGAGTAAATTAGACTTTCTTATTTTCCAAACACTCTGTATAATTGATGCATTTACTTTTAAATGTATACTGTGATATTATATCTTAGATAACGGAGTAACTTAGGAAAAACATTTTTTTCTTGCAAAAGCATCGCTTCATAAAAAATATGTTAGTAAATATAGCAGTTTTTTTAAGAAAATTTCGCGAATAACTCCTTAATTTTTAAAAATTGAGCTATGATGTTTTATACATTTTCGACTAAGCTTTTGACCACGAATTAAAATATGTCGAAATATATGGTGTTCCATAAAAAAATTCAAGTATGGTTTGCACCATCCATATTGAACGCTCTGTATAGTTGTATATATTTTTGTAAGGTAGCTATTATTACGAGCTATACATTTTGTTAATACAGTATTTTTTATATTATTAATAGAAAGGTAGTAATCTCCTAAATCGCGTTAGCATATTGTTAGTAGTAGCCTACTACTAACAATGTGCAAGATATCCAGTCTGCTCACCGCTGTTGTAGGATGAATTTCGTCTCTGCGTTACAGAATAACACGATTTCGAGGTTAACGTATGATAGAAAAATCGCAATACAAAATCTTAAACGGCCGATGCCTCAATTATGTTTAGAAAATAAACAATCTGTTAAAGGTAAAGACGTTATAAGATAATTCAAAATGGATATTTATCAGCAAAATGACTGAATTTGTGGGTGTGAAATTAAAAATACTTTGTTTTGTTTTCTGTGTCTTTTGTATTATACTTTTTAATTTTAAATTATGCACTCCCTGTGTGAACCACCCCGAGCCGCCACTGGTAGTAGGTATACATAATGAATGAAGCGTATTCTCTAAAGTTTAATAATGATAATGATGTTTATTGATGTCTTCGCTAAATAAATTAGGATTGGAATAAATTACAAGATGGCTGTTGTAAAAGATAAAAACATTTGAACATTAATTTGTTCCAATAACCTCTTTAACAAAGTTAAAGTGTAACCTATACATATAGTTTTCCTACAGAATATGACTGTATAGAAAAGATTTAGAAATAATAGATGAATCACCTTCTCAACATCTAAAGAATTGTTTACCTATAACATAATGGCTAATATTATAAGTAGGCTATGTTAGCGTAAGATACACAGTTAGTATACACAAATTTTTGTTATTTTTGCTAAAGTTACTTACAACCCATTTGCTCAAATAGTGGTAACTTCTATCCTACTCACTAATCACTTACTGCGTTCTATTAAGAAGAGATACCGATTCGATTTAAAATTATAAAACTATAAACGCATGCGCACTTTCCAACCGTCTCGTCTCAAACAAGTTGTTTATTATACTTCTTTTATACATATCACCATTAATTATATGTATTTGTGATAAGATTTGTCTACTACTATGATAAAAGCAATTTCAGCTGTAAAGGTCAATATGAACGTATCAGAATTGTATTAAGGTGTATGGGAAACGGTATTTCCCACTATAGAATTACTCATACGTACAATAGTAAGATCTTGCATATTTAAACAGAAACAACACATTTTAATTTTTGATGTATTAAGAACTGTGTTATACGTTCTAAAACTAACTAATAGCGCTTTTTTTCGCCGGTATAAGTGCGAAGTATCTCCTGATCATATGGTTACCCATAAAACTCCTACCCATTGTTGTCTTCACATCAAGATTTAAACAGAATGAGTAACTATACTTATATTGGCTTTTTTCTAATTTAAAAGTTGAAGCAGAATTCACAGCAAATTATTGATTGTTTTGTTTTAGTCCTTGAACAGAATTGTTAGAGCTTGACAAAAATACCTTAAAATAGGGGTAATTAAATTCATTTTTACAGTTATATTAATTTTTCATGAGTAAGTGTTTTAATATAGTTTGTAACACAGTAAATATAATTCTATATATCAACGATTTCTTTGTTCTTAGTTATGTTGATATACAGGGTGGGGCATTAGTGCGAGGAAGTCCAATTACTGCTGTATTATAAGAGAAATGAGAAAATGTTATTAAAATAAAAGTTGAAGCGTATGGGAGGCTATAACATAAGAATATTTTTAAATATACAGGGTGTCAAATAAAGACTAAACTTACTTTACCTTAAATGGAACACCCTGTGTATTTTACTGTTTACGATTTTTCTAGGTCTTACCTTTATTATAATATAGCATTTTGCTATATTATTCAGTTTACTTTAGAAGATATGGAAAGTTTTGCATGAACTTAATAACAAAGTTGACGCCTCCTACCGTACTACGGCTTCCACATAAAATAATTCATTTTCCCTAGAAACATTTCTAATGTGATCTCCTTTCGCCAGAAATTATTTATTTATCGGCGTATTCAATATTTATATACAGGATGAGTCATAACTCGCAATGTTTATTTTCTCACCTATTTTAAATGGAACACCTGTATTTTATTATTGGAGTAAACTCCTTTCTTCACAAAGTTTATTATTTATTAAAGATTCCCTATAGCTAAATGTTTTAGTTTTTGAGTTATTTGCGTTTCTATAGCGAAAACAGGATTTGAAACAAAAACGGGTTTGATTTTAATTGGTTCACCGTGATGCTGAGCTAAGAAATAATAAAGTACCTATACTACTACGGTTGCAGTTTGTTTACAATGGAAAGAGTAGCAAAACAATTAGTAGTTAAGATTGTTAAGTATTATCTGAGACAGAATTGAATGAGAATATTGATATTGATGATATTAACGAGCTTGAAGTTTTGATATAACAGAATAATTTTATTGCTGTTTAGAAGTATAGACCAATATGGTTTTTATGGTGGGAGGAAGTAATAAGAATATTTTGCTTACAAGAAGACTTTATCATCAACAATTCTCTAGTAGACGACAACTAAGTTACAGAAGCTTTTGAATTATGAAAAATCTAAATGAACCAATACCGTTTAAACAGAAGAATAAATGCATCTATATTATGCGCAACGGCACGAAGAATTGACTGATGACGACCATAGAGAGACCATAAAAATAAATACACAAAAATAAATAATTCTGTAATTAATCGATGTATTTAGCTGTTACTTTCTGGCACATTTTGTAATATAAAATTAATAATACTTTACTTTCTTAAACCACTTTATTTAATATTGTTTACTGCAGTTTCAACCTTCTTGGGTCATTCTCAAAACTAAAGTCTTTAGTTGACCCAAGAAGGTTGAAACTGCAGTACTTATACTTATCAAAGTAAAGTATTATTTATTTTAAATTCTGTAATTCGTTCCTACTTTACTTTTCTTTGTTTTTTTCAAGTTTCATAATTAAATGTTATCTTATTAACATTTCGTGTTTTGTGCGACTGTTTTATGTCATTTTCCCATTTAGCAACTTTTAATTCTAAAATAAATTTCACACAGGTCAATCATAGTCATACAGGTCAATCATAGCTAATACTGTTTTTTGTCACTCAACTTTGCATCAGATAATGATAATTTTAGCGATTTAGGTATAGAATTGTATTCTCCCAGCTAAGCGGCAGTTTTCGTCTAATATTGCTATTCAACTAATCAAAATCAAATCCGTTTTTACTTAAAATCATGTTTTTGACTTATAGAAACGCAAATAACTCAAAAACTAGCACATTTAGCTATAGGGAATGTTTAACAAATAATAAAGTTCGTGAAGAGAGGAGTTTACTTCAATAATAAAATACAAGGTGTTCCATTTGAAATACGCGAGAAAATAAACATTCCGAGTTATGACTCGCCCTGTATATAAATATTGAATATGCCGATAAATAAATAATTTCTTATGAAAGGAGATCACATTAGAAATGTTTCTGGCGCAAATGAATTATTTTATGTGGAAGCCGTAGTACGGTAGGAGGCGTCAACTTAAATTCATGCAAAACTTCCCATATCTTCTAAAGTAAACTGAATAATATAGCAAAATCCTATATTATAATAAAGGTAAGATCTAGAAGAATCGTAAACAGTAAAATATACAGGGTGGCCCATTTAAAATAAAGTAAGTTTAGTCTACCCTGTCTTTATTTGACGCACCTGCATAGTTAAAAATACTCTTAGGTTATAGTCCCCCATACGCTTCAACTTTTATCTTAACATTTTCTCATTTCTCCTATAATACAGGAGTAATTGGATTTCCTCGCACTAATGCTTCACACTGTATATGATTTAATTAGTTTTCACCGGGAAAAAGACAACCCAAGAGTATAGAAATACTCAATGCTCAATGCTTGCCCACAGGAGTATATGAGAATACATCTCTTCAATAAATTTATTAGAATGAGGTTTATGCAATGGCAGTATGTATCGTTCGAGACAAAACAATAAGGAAGATAGTATGAGGAGTATTAAATAAATCGAAAGCATTTCTGCATCGTCTTATGCGCGGATAATAGAAACAAATGTTTCACTAAATTTTTCGTTGGAAACTAAATGTCATAACTATCACTAGAAAATGAATCAAGTTCATCACTCAATTCAGAGAAGCTTTTAATGTTTACTGAGAATACGGAAAGTTATTATTGTTAAATTAAGTAAACATTCGAAGGATATTCATATATAACGTATTGTAATAGACACATTGAACGAAATTGCCAGGGTGGAATGCAAAAGGTCACACTGCAAGCTTACCTTAAAAAATATGGTCTAATACAATAAAGCTTACTGGAAAAGTGATTCAAACGTGCTAAAAAGGACAATTTGGGTCCAAGCAGAATATGTATGGTCATGTGAAGATGATATAGTACCACAACACTGTAACACAAGGCAAACAACAAAGGCCTTGTTATTTCATCATTTTATCATTAATAATTGATTTCATTATATTTGGAATCATTTATGTTTGTAGCTCATTATCGAAGAAAACGTCTCCAAATATATTTGCTTTAAAATCATTTTATCTTCTGCATTTAGGTACGCTGCGTGAAGTGGGCAGTGGAGTGCCATGTGTCGGATGAGCCGTCTCTCTCTGATCACAGGTATGTAAGATTCAACATTGAAATACCACAGGTAAGTCACATATCGTATAAAAACCGTAGCAACTGCAATTGGGACGCTTACCGGAGGCGCCTGATAGAGGAACTAGACCAGTGCCCCAAAACGATAAGCATAATAACTTCCTACGATGAAAGCTGCCCTACTAAAGTCAAGACAACAAACAAGGATACACCATGGTGGACCAGGGAGCTGTCTGACTTAAGTGCAGCCACCAGAAAACTTTATAATAAAGCTAAAAAATCTGGATCATGGAACGAATATAAAGCGTCCCTGACCAGATACAACTGCGCTTTGAGAAAAGCGAAACGAGAATCGTGGAAAAAATTCTACCAGGAGCTGGAAGGAGTCCCTGAGTACTCCAGAATTCGTAAAGTTCTCGCCAAAGAAGGACCCTGCAGAATAGGGACATTTAACAAGCCAAACGGCGATAAGGCCGAAACAGAAGAGCAGGTTCTCAAACACTTCCTAGAGGTGCACTTCCCCGGCCCCAAGACCATTCACACCCAGACTGGAGAGGGAGCGGGGAGGAATGTGTGGAACTGGGCTATGCTCAGATACCTAACTTAAGAGCGCGGAAGGAAGACTGGAACCTCGCACGAAAAATAATTCAAATCTCTAAAATTTGATGGGCTTTCTAATCCTTCAAACCCGAAATCGGCGGGTACGGACAGCATTTTCCCGGCACTGCAGGACAACAAGGCCTGTCCGCTGTCCCCAATTTTATGTAAATTACTAAGCTTAGCTACTTAGCTACGGGGTACATAGCCAACAGCTGGAGAGAGGCTCAGGTGGTCTTCATTCTTAAACAGGGCAAGGCGTCCTACACGGAAGCGAAGTCGTACCGGCCCATCAGCCTTACCTCTTTTCTTCTCAAAACTTTGGAGAAGATAATTGATGATGAGGGCGCCTTCGACAGGGCGTCCTTTCTGTCGATGGGTAGGAAACTGCAAAGACGTGGAGTCGAGCCAACGGTGAAAAGGTGGATCGACGCCATGATAAGAAACAGTCACAGAACCTCTGCACTATAAAGGCGACCGTGGTAGCTGGCTGCCCACAGGGCGGAGTGTTGTCACCCTTGCTGTGGTGTCTGCTTTCCGATCTACGGACTGCGGGCTTCCATGCACAGGGCTATGCCGATGACATCACCATCATGATCTGCGGCAAGGTCGAGAGCGTGATATCCGAGAGAATGCAAGTCGCACTCGGACTCGTGGAAAGGTGGTGTAAAAGAGAAGGCTTAACAGTGAACTCTAGAAAAACGACTATGGTCGCGTTCACTCGAAGAAGAAAGCTTTCCAGACTTCAGTGTCCGACCATTTTCGGCTCAAAGATACTCGTATCTTCTTAGGTCAACTACCTGGGGGTGACTTTGGACGCCAAATTGACGTACAAACCACATCTGGAACAGGTAACAAACATAGCCACGAGGGCCTTTTGGGCCTGTAGAGGAATGTTTGGCAAAACGTGGGGGCTGAAACCTATGATGGTACACTGGCTGTACACGAAAGTTATAGTACCTTCTATAACTTATGCATCGTTGGTCTGGTGGCACAATGCCAGTTTGGGCTATGCGGCCAACGCACTCAGTAAAGTCCAGAGGATTGCCTGCTTAGGCATCACTCGAGCCATGTCCTCGACGCCGACTGCCACGATGGAGGCGATCCTTGGGCTTTCTTCGCTGCAGCTTGTTCTGTGGTAGGAGGCTGCCCTAGTGGCCTACAGAGCAAAATGTAGTGGATGCAGGGGTTTCTCCGGTAGAACGGGAGATCATACCAGCATCTTCACCTACATAGAGCAGACAGTACCACTGTCCATGAGAGCGGACAAGATTTCGCCCGCTCTCAGCTTTAGTAGGGGATACAATGTAAACACCTCTAATAGAGAGACTGCAAAACCTCTCTCTCGTGGACGCCTCTAAAACGCCTAACGGCACGGGAATTGGAATTTGGAAAGATGGTGAAGCCGAGGGTGAAGCTTTTATCCTACGGAACTCTGCGTCCATCTTCCAAGCCGAAGTAATCGCAATCCAGACCTGCGCTGAAGGCATATTAAATTGCCCGCAGATTGACGGAGCAGTGGAAATTCTCTCTGACAGTCAGGTTGCCCTACACTACAAGCTGTCAGATTTGATTCCAAGGTAGTGCTACACTGCCATCGGACTCTCGATAAACTGGCGGAACGTCACAACACTACGTTGAGATGGGTGCCAGGTCACTCTGGAATCAGAGGTAATGAAATGGCTGACAAATTAGCTAGAGGTGCCAGTGAGGGACCACCCGTGGGTCCAGAACCTACATGTGGGAACTCCTATGACAGCATCAAAGCCTTTGTCAGATCCGAACTCGCTGCTATACATTGCTCCCATTGGAATGCACTTGTCGGCATGAGATACTGCAAAACTCTCGGAATTCGTTCATATGAGAAAAAACTGCGCAAGGCAGTTTCTATTAGCAGAGGCAGGCTGAGGCTACTCACAGGAATCTTAACCGGCCACTGCGCACTAAACAAACACCTGCACCGTATTGGCATAGTAAACTCTCCCCTATGTAGAAACTGCTGGAATGCGGAAGAAACTCTAATCCATCTTTTTGCCGACTGCTCGATAGTGGACAGGGAAAGGCGTAGTTACTTCGGGGTCGAGCGTCTGGGGGATCCCGGACTAAGAAAACTAACTCTCGACCAGGTTGCGGACTTCTTTGTCCGAGTGCAACCTGCCTAAGAGGCGTAAAATAGCACGAGGGCACAATAGGCCTTCCTTATGGCCGAGCTTGCCTTGCGATCCTTCCGCCCGTGCAGTCAAACAAAAATCGTTTGCATATTCCATCAGTGTGGTGCCGTTTCGTCTACCTCTGATCTTCCTCCTTGCTTTCTATTATAGATCCAGGCTCTATAGTGGTTTCCTCGTTGTGCCACCGTATCTGTGTTCTCGTTCCTTGGCTAGCAGTTCTACAAGTGGAGCTCCAACCTTTTCCACCATACAGTTCTGTAAGCTCTGACTGTTCTGATGTTTATCAATCTTTATATTCGTGTAGGTCTTGCAAAAATGTTTATGTTTTTGATAGCTATGCTTCAGATGAGTGCTGCAAAAAAACTATTGAGTGTACTACTCTTCCTACCAATCATCTCTTGGAGGTTACATAGTTTCTAATGTTGGATAACAACCTCGACAATGCTCCCATGGTTCTCTTTACCTTAGTCACTGCTTGTTGGATCTGGCCGACAAAAGTCCATTTGGTGTCCAACTAGACATTAAGATATCTATTTTCCTTATGGGGGATATGCTATATCCCTGTACCTCGAACTTTAAGTGTTTCAGGTTTTGATTAATCGTGAGCAGTACAGCTTCCGTCTTTTGTGGGGCAAGTTTCAATTTCGTATTGTCCATATACACGGTGATTCTTAGTATTGCCGTATTTAGAATATTCATCAAGGTGTGCGTTTCCTTCGCGAATACAACTAGAGCGATGTCATCCGTAGAGCCCATAATTCTAGTGCCATTTGGCATCTACGTCCTTAACAGTCCATCATATAAAATGTTTCAGAGAGTGAGTCCAAGAACCTATTCTTGTAGCACCTCACTATTCACCTGTACAACTTTTCTTGTCCTGTCTGTATACAACATTATGTATCTTTATGACAGGTACGAAGCTATGATACTAATCAGTTTCTCATTACTGTCTTGTTTTCAGTTGAATGCATTCAGGAAGTCAGACGTAATGACTGGGCATAGCTTTCTGTACACATGCGAGTAGGCTTTGTATGAGATTTTTAGTTGTTCCTGTACGGTATCGACTGCTTGCCTGCCCTCTTTAAAACCGTACTGTTGTTCTGAAAAGTCCGCCTTTCGTGCTAACTCCTCTTTTAGCCTGACAAACAAAGCTGTTCGTACAGTTTGCCTTCTGTATCTAAAATATAGCATATGGGTCGGAAGGATTCAGCGGTACCTATCGGATAGGTCGATCTCGTTTACCGATAAAAACCAATCTCGCTCCCTTCCAAGACAGAAGGACAACATTACTTGCAACTCGTCCATAACCGCCATGACATACACTAGCCGGTCTTATATTAATTGACGGTAGAAAAATATATTATAATCTGCATGTCAAACTTCTTCACTTGCCAACCCTTATCTTCGTATCTGCGCTCGATCATTCTTTCGCTCTAGCATTTATCTCCTAGTGAGAAACGTAAAGCAGGTATGCAAATATCATTAAAATGTATCAGGATTTTGAAAAACTATAAAATTGGGTTGTTAGGTTGATTACGTTTTAGGGATATTGTGAATCATTTTCATATATATATATTAGCGAAAAAGATAATTTCAATTACATGTTTGAAAGACGAGTACCTACATGACACCAAATAGTAATAACACCGAAAATGTAATTACAATGTATGTACATAATTCTTATATTCTTTGATATATAATGGATGGAATAATAACATTTAGCTGGTATTATTGGCTCATTATACAGGAGTATTCACGGATCTGGAGTCCTGCTCTGGCAAGTAATGTGAGTTGTAGTGATAAATAACCTAGTGAATAAATGTTAGAAAACCCTAAAATAAAGGTTAAATAATTGGTAAGCAGATTATTATAGTGTAAAGAAGACACTGTGAAATAAGTGTAACAAGCAATCTAAAAGCTTAGTAAGTGAGTTTAGTAAATAAATATAAATAAACGATACCGGTGCAGGTCAGTTTCGACGGGTTGACCGGGTTGACCTTGCATCTATACGCGGTAAAGACGTGTTAGGCGGTAGACAGGAGCGTACTGGGAAAATGTCTGACTCAGAAAGTAGTATGTCAGACTCGAAGAAGAGGAAAGGCGATCAAGAGTACTTTCATAAGAGTAAGAAAACGCAGAGAACACCAACGAAGGCAAAAATGGAGGTTACGTATGCAGACAATGAAGCGAATACTACGGAAATATGCAAACAACTGCTAATTGAAGTGAGAAATCTAAGGAAAGAACAAAGTGAATTGAAGCAAAGCCTGGAAATGAATAATGAAGAAATAAAAGCACTAAGGGACGATATCAAAATATTAAATACTAAGTGGGAAAAAAAGTATGAAGAGATGGAAAATAAATTTAGGAAGTTGGAAGTAAAAGTGGAAAATTTAGAGAAAGAAAAACGTAAGAATAATATAGTCATTACAGGAATGGAAATGAAAGAAAATGGTAAGGAAGTGGAAAAGCAGGTGCAAGAATGGATCAATAAAGAACTTGGAGTAAACAGTACAATAAAGGAAACAAGGAAAATTACACAGAACAAAGTGTTGATCACAATGGCAAACTTTGAAGAAAAAATGGAGGTAATGCGAAACAAAAATAAATTAAAAGGGAAAAGAGTTTATATCGATATTGACTTAACGCCCCAGGAAATAAATATTCAAAGAAAACTGAGACTTGAAGCAAAGAAAATGCGAGAAGAAGGAAAAATCGTTAAAATGGGACACCTAACACTGATAATTGATGGAAAGAGGTTGACTTGGAGTGAAGACGACAATAAGCTCGTCGAAAAGGGGCCAAAAAACTAAAAGATAATAGTACAGTCCAAACACTAACCGGAATGACAGGGCAAATTAACGGACATGACTTACGAAATAAGAGAAGAATAAATAATAAATGGGAGGAAGCTGCAAATAATGACAAGCAAATGGAGAAGGAAAGAGTCTGGAAGAAGCAAAAGAAACATAAAATAAAAGTGAGTACATGGAATGTGAGAACAATGCTAGAGTTGGGTAAAATGCTGGAGATCGCTTCGGAATTGCAACGATACAAAATAGATATCGCAGCTCTACAAGAGATAAGATGGGAAGGACAGGGAAGGCTAGATAAGAAGGGCTTTACAATGTTGTATTCAGGTGGCAAAAGACAAGGACAGCAGGGGGTTGCTTTTGTAGTACTGAGTGAAATGAGGAGAAAATATTGGAGTTCAGGGCAGTTAACGAGAGAATAGCGTATCTAAGAATAGAAACGGACCCCTTCAAGTTATCGCTGCTGAATGTATATGCTCACACTGAAAATACTGATGATGAGATTAAAGATGGACTATATGAGATGATACAGGAGGAATTAGAAAAAATACCAAGCGAAGATATAATTGTGATGGTGGGTGACTTCAACGCACAAATAGGTAAAGAGGATTACATTACACAAGTAGCCGGGAAACATACAATACATGAAAAAACGAATAATAATGGACAACGATTATGCAGATTAGCTACAGAAGCAAATATGATAATAAGTAGCACAATGTTTCCGCATCCAAAACGGCATAAAGTTACGTGGATAGCACCAGATAATAAAACACAAACGCAAATCAATCATGTACTAGTTACAAGAAGAAGACAATCATCAATACAGGACGTGAGAACGTACAGGGGAGCCTGTGTGGATTCGGATCACTATATGGTAACTGCAACAGTAAAACAGAAAGTTAAGAACAAGATAAAAATTAGGAAAAAGCAACACAATTGGAATATAGAAGTATTGTGTGAAGATGAAAAGAGAAAAGAATATGCAGAAGAGATTAAAATACAAATAGAAAAAGAGAACATTGAGGGAAAAAGCATAGATGAAAGTTGGGAACATATAAGGGCTAGCATAGAAGAGAGTGCAAAAAAGCGCATAGGCAGAAAGAGGAATGAAGCAAGAAAAGAATGGTATAACGAAAACTGTAGTGAAAGGGTTTTAGCTAAGAAAAAGGCAAGACTAAAATGGATAAAAACTATGCGAAACGAAGATAGAGAAGAATATGAAAAAATAAGGAAAGATTGCAAAAAACTAATAAGAAAAAGTAAGAGAGAGTGGATGCAAGCATTAATAGAAAAGGTTGAGGTAGCAAGCAGCAACAGAAACACCAAACAATTTTATAAGAAGATCAGAGAACAAAACAAAGTATATAAGCACAAACTAAGTGGCATAAAAAATAAGGAAGGAAAGGTAATAGAAGAAGAGCGAGAATATCGGAAAATATGGGCAGACTACTTCAAGGAACTGCTATTTGATAAGAGGACGAATGAGCTACCAGTGGAGATACAGGAAGATGGAATTGAAATACAGGAGCCGACATGGGAGGAAGTAAAGCAAATCATAGCACATACGCGAAATGGAAAAGCAGCAGGGAACGATGGCATCAGCAACGAGTTGATTAAATACGGTGGAGATACAGCAGCAGAATATTTATATACAATGATAAAAAAGATATGGAAGGAAGAGTGTATGCCGAAGGAATGGGAAACAGCGAAAATAGTCGCAATACATAAAAAAGGCGATCAGCGGGAATGCTCTAATTACAGAGGAATAACATTGCTATCAACAGCGTATAAAATCCTGTCCAAAGTACTCCAAGAAAGAATCGCGATAACAGCTGAAAGAGAGATAGGGCAATACCAATGTGGTTTTATTAAGGGCAGATCAACTACAGATGCTATACATAGTTTAAAGCAAATAATGGAAAAAGCGCACGAGCATAATATGGATCTAGATGTGCTATTCATAGATTTTAAACAGGCGTTTGACTCTATCAAGAGAAACAACTTAATACTCGCAATGGAAAAGCTCGGTATACCAGCGAAATTGAGACGACTAACAGTAATGACAATGAAGGAGACAAGAATAACGGTAGCGACAGCGAAAGGGGATACAGAAGAACTAAGAACAAAAAAGGAGTTAAACAGGGAGGTGCACTCTCAACTACATTATTTAATTTGGCCTTGGAATACGTTACGAGAAAGATCAACAAAGGCACGCTTAGATCAAGAGGGGCACAGATAATAGCATATGCAGACGATATTGTGGTAATAGCTAAAAGACAACAAATATTGAAGGAAGTGGTGACAGAAATAATAAAGGAAGGAGAAGAAATGGGACTGGAGATAAATGAAAACAAAACCAAAGTAATGAAGTTTGGAACGAAACAGGAAAGCCTTAAAAACATTAGGATTGGAAAGTTTGTATTTGAGCGGGTGGAGAAATTTAAATACTTGGGAATAATGATATCCAGTGATGGAAATAGGGAGACCGAAATAAAAGAAAGAATTTTAAATACAAACAAAGTATTCTTCGCAAATAAAAAACTTTTACGGCATAAACTACTCTCAAAAGCAACTAAAATGAAGATATACAAAACAATCATATGTCCCGTGTTAATGTACGCCGCAGAAACTATGACTATGACCAAAAAATGTGAAGAAGACCTAAAGATAACGGAAAGAAAGATATTGAGAGTAATCTTGGGACCTGTCAAAGTGGGAGAAAATCAAATCAGGTGGAGAACGAACATGGAAATACAGAGCGAAATTGGAGAGGATATCGTGACAAGGATAAAGCGACAAAGGGTAAGATGGCTTGGGCATGTGTGGAGAGCCGATGGCGCTACAATTAAAGAAATGGTGGTCTGGAAACCAAGTGGAAGAAGAAGAAGAGGAAGACCTAGATCAAAATGGCTAAATGAAGTGATGGAAGATTTGAACAGAGCAGGAATAACAAACTGGAAAAGTAAAACGGGTAATAGAAGAGAATGGAGGAAAATTAGTGAGATGGTAGAGTAACAGAGACATGGGAATTGATCCTTCCCGAAGAAAATGGATTTAGAAAGCTTCAAGCGGCGTTGCCCCCCCGGGGGTGTTTTAGCCAATATATATATATATACATATATATATATTCACGGATCTGGTTGGTTAGAAACTTTTGAACATGAAATCCTACAATTCTGAAAACTTGTAGTAACGGACAGTGTCATCTGGTTTCATTGGCGAAATTATTTACGCTTTTGCATCACTTGCGGTTTAGTTCACGTCAGCGTTCTTAATTTAAATAGCACTGTGTATGACAGATATACAAATTTATACCAAATGACCTAGAAAGTATCAATACAAGAAGCTAAAAAGGAATGTTGAACAAAAAAGCTTTGAAAAGGAACAAGTTAAGTATGGTTTATATGGTCGTCATCCTGAACTGATCATATTTAACTCACAAGGAAACACAGAGAAGTGTCCCTCACCGATGTAAACGAAACTTGGTGGGTTTGTAGACTGCTGCAGCGTAAGAACAACAGTAACTTTCATAGATGTTAAATCGCCCGTTTTCAGAGGCTGGGGCGCCTTAAAGCCAACGCTACCTTTCGCAATTTGCTTGAATATCGCCAAAACTACATATAAGACACATCAAAAAAAAGTTAAGACAAATATATAACTGTTTTATGAGTACTAAAAGATAGCGACAATAGTTTTCCTGTCATAGTTCTTGTTTTCCAGGAACATCCCCCAACCCACCATATGTTTTTAAAATTTTTATTCGCTGGACAAATACACAAAGTTATGCAGAATTTACTCATATATATTAAACATGCTAGAAAATAACTCAATTTATTAAAAAAAAACAATACCATATGAATTGTATAGGTATACCTACGTAAGTACATATGTATGTAGATATACATATATGTAAATAATATTACTTATTGTTATTGATGTGAAGAAATCGTAGAGATATTGAAGACTTTCACGGTCCAAGTATCTGTTATGACAGCTTCCACGTTTTGACCGCGTCATAGTAAAGTATGTATGTACATATGTACAGTTGTACAGGAATTAAGTTTGTTTTTAAAAAGCCTGCAGTTACACTTACCCTTACTTTATGAAATACTTTTACAAACTAAATTAATTAAACCAAATAAGATAATAAAAAAATGTATTGAAATGCTTTAAAACGCTCTCTAAAGTCTATTATAGCAAACGCGTACTTCAAAATATGACAATAAACTAATACAACATATCGGTAAATAACTATTTCTTTACGCCTCGGGGGTTTGCGAGGTGTTGCGCTATCATAAAATGCAAATAAGTTCTTAATTCTAAGAAACTGTAATCCTACAATACTTTTCATTCGTTTGTACACGTATTTCAATAGAAAGATATACATAGTAAAACTATATTGAAACGATTTTAAACACAACTTACACACACTAAACTACACCGCAAGAGTTGCAGTGATAGCCAGACAAGTAATACAGCTTACGGAGTCACTGCAACTAAGCACCCACCACACATAAAAAAAAAATTCTTGAAAAATATGTGTGTGATTACTTATTTATGCACACTACTGTATACACAATCCAAAATAAAATAAAACAAAAATGAAAATAAAAACAAAAATACAAAACATACACAACTTACTCAAACTCGACGTTTCGTTACTAATGTAAGTTCACGGTAACTCGACGTGTCAACCACGCTAGAGGCGAAATCCTTTTCACCTTTTGTATTTTTGTTTTTATTTTCATTTTTGTTTTGTTTTATTTTGTATTGTATATGTATACGTACTTTACTATGACGCGCTCAAAACCCGGAAGCCTTCATAACAGAGACTCGGACCGTGGAAGCCTTCGGTATCTCTACGATTTGTTCACATCAATAACAATAAGTAATAGTATTTACATATATATCTGCATAGATATGTAAGTACGTTACTTACGTAGGTATACAGAGAATGACTGATAGAAAATTATTAATTGTATTCCAAAATGCAGTAATATATAAGGTGTTCCATTAAAAAAAGTGACTTTCATCAATGCGAACTTACTTGAAATGAGCGTTAATTTTGAACGGCCCTGTAGACATATACACAATTTTGGAGGCGTAGAGTGTATGCGCTATATTTCAGCTAGTAACATGTCAAATTTGACTTCATCTGCAGTGGTTTCTGAAATACAGAGTTTTTAACATAACGTTGGAGTTGGCCGTATTTTTGAAAAAAATTGAATAACTCAAAAAGGCTGATTTTAGGTATAAGGTGGCTTAACAAGTTTAGATGCAGAATTACATAAGCGATCTGAGAAACTCATAAAAAAATACATATTGCTATTTAAATTAAGAAAGTTGACGTGAACTTCTGGTAAACCGGAAGTGATACAATAGCGTAAACAATTTCGCCAATGAGGCCAGATGGCACTATCCGTAACTACTAGTTTTCTGAATTGCAGAATTTCAGAACATCGAAAACTTCTAACGAACCGATTTCATGAATAACCCTGTATATCAAAGAATAACAGCTTACAACATATGTACGTATAAATTCATTTTCAGACAAACGAATATGATTTTAGAATTCTAATGTACGGGTTGATTTATGTTGAGTTAATTAAAATTGAAAGTCATAAAAGATTTTTAGTTTATTGTTTATTAAAAAAATCAAGTATACTATGTATATGGTTATGTGAATACTAAAAATCAAGTGATATACACGGTATTCTATTGAAACAATTGTACCAATGATATCATAACTCCACTGCGAATCAACCGGTATGTTAAAGTAGGTATGTTTTTTCTTATACGCCAAGTTAATAAATGTTAATTTTAAAATAAACATAAATGTCAAGAATACTTTCAAAGAATCTTTGCGAAACGAAATCTTGAATCCCCATACATAATAAATATCGTGTTTATGTATTTTATGTGTTTGCAAAAACTATGCAGATAGTCAATATGTATACATATATTATTGGTCGCTAAAGCATAACCACTGAATCAAATTTCGATCATCGAATTCGTCTCACCACTTATTATTGACAATATGTATAGTTATATGAAATTATGTTTTAATTACTTTAGCAGTATATACTGTTACTCATTTTATTTTATTTGCATAGCCAGTTCGTATATTAAAAGCTAGTTATAAACTTTTAGTACATACCGAAGACAATGTATAACCATCATACTTGATATGCCATCTAAATGCGACAAATTAATATTAGTTTTTGAGCTTGTAAGTTTCTTACTACCTAAGTTTTTTATACCATGAGAAACACGCAAACTATTTCTAGAACTGATTTGGAGAAAAGTGATGAAACTTAGTGGAACATATAAAAGTGATTCTGAGATAGCAAATTTGATCTATGGCTTGGGTTATATTGACTTTAAGGACATCAGTTTATTGCGGCTTATTGGGATAGACTTACGACTTCAAAAAACGCTACAAGAAATAGTTCAACAGGGTCAAATTGCGCGATCTTGGTGTCGAATTAATGTCACCTCTGCGAGAGATAACTATACTTTCAAATCGTTCATGCAAAATGTCTATCGTGGCATCTGCTGTGTGGCTCCTAGCGCCGTTCTGTTGGAACCACATATCGTTCACGTCGATATCGTTTGATTTGGGTCAAAAACAATCGGTTATCATCGTTCTGCAGCACTGGCCATTAACGGTGATGGCCTCATCAACGTCGTTTTTGAAAAAGTATGGACCAATGACGCCGGTAGCCCAAAATGCGCATCAAATAGTAACTTTTTGTGGATGCATTGCCACCTCGTCAACCTTCTGTGTATGGTGTCGTTCTATATACGACAATTATGCTTGTTAACATAGCCATTCATCCAAAAATGCACCTCGTTGCTAAAGATGATTTTTCGGCCAAAATTGAAGTCCTCTTCCAAATGCTCCAAAACCCGCACGGCAAACAAACGGCGTTTTCTATGGTAATTAACATTAATCTCCTGAGCAAGTTGGACCTTGTATGGGTGCTGGCCCAAGTCCCAACGCAAAATTCGCCAAGTTGAAGTCTGACGGCGATGAATTGACTGTCTACGATTCTCTTGCACACTTACAGCGGTGATGTTTTCTACCGATCTGGCGCTCCTTTGACGTACACGTGTTGGTTGATCGTTGACCATCGCGACTGCCGTAAAATTGGCACAATACGCACAACGTTTGCACTAACGAACACTCGTTTTGATAATGAAGTTTTATCATTTGAACGTGCTGCTCAATCGTGTAACTTGTCATGACGATTTAGCATCATTGACTGAATAGAAAATAATAGGTTTGACAGACGCCACCAACACAACATAGCCGCCACGGAGTGCCATCGTCGATCTGTACCAGCTGAAAAACCCTTTACATTTACAGAACCGGAAGAACAAGAGATTTGTTACTTTGTTATTTTTTGGAGTGTGACTAAAGTAATTTTAATTAGAGGATTTTAAATATTTGTGGATGAGTTCTTTAGTTTTACAACCGCTACGTAGTAGCAGTGAAGATCGAATAAGATGTAATTATTTTTGAAGAACGCTGGGTTCAAAGATCTTGACAACACGATGGATAAAAGACAAGTGACAATTTTGATACCCAATCATTGTGAGTAATGAATAATGTAACCGACAACTGGACTAACGGGTCATTAGAAAGTTTAAAATTAGAGAATACTCATATCTGCAACTTCCATTAGAATACTTATTATTGAGCGAGTTGAAGAATTTATGTGAAACATGACTATCAGAGTTTGAAGAATTCCACCAATATTTTCGTGGATTTTTTCGACATCACTGTTGAAAATGATTACTTCACAAAGTTATTGGAAATTCGTTTAAAAATCTTTAAAAAGTGAAATAAGTAACTCAAACTACACAGGTAAAAATACGGAGTTATACTCGAGCTGGTGCTCTCTCTCTCTCTTTAAATACACGTGCGCAGGCGTTCATTACCCTACATCGTGCTTGAACCGCTTGAACACTTCGGTCTATAGATATGTATGCGAAGGCATGGATAGAATCCATGCATTTGTTCAGGCGAACAATACCAATATATCTTTCCTATACTAACTAATGGAAGCTTTTTAGCTAATGCTTCGTACACTAAGCACATGAATAGGTCGCACGCGTGTACTCTGTATGTTGCAATATGAGATAAGGAGTCATAATTGTTCCAAGATATAACTCCAAAACGTAGCCTACTTTAGCAGAGGATAACGATAGATATACGTATTTCTCACTGTGCATCTTACTGTGGTAATTGAGAAACAATATTGACCAAATATGGAATAAGAATCTTTGTAAAGCGTAATATAACGTTAATGCAGGCAAGTAAATAATTCATATATGGTCATTGTACAATTTAACTCATTGTACAATTTAACGTAAGTGAATCCGTTAAATTTTGAAAAGAAGTACTGGCTGTACTCGTTAGACTCAAATTTTCAAATTCTGAGCTTTCGCAATTTTATTTATTGCTTCATCAGTGAATTAAGCTACAAAAAGCATAATACAATGTAGGTTATGAAAGAATATACATTACACACAGAACTTACATACCTAAGAGTGTACATTGACGATGCAACTTTAAGACATTTTCCAAAAGCGTTACAACATATAAAAATTAGTAATAATAAAACCAAGTCACATATTAAAATCAATTAATAAAAATTGAATTAAACGGCGGGAGGGACCACGCCAACAAACGAATAACGCCATGTGATGATTGGCGCGAAAATGTGTGAGAGATTAGGACCTGACAGTTGGAACTAAATGAAAGATCAACAGGAATGTACTGTGCGAACAATCAACACAGGGTGTTAAGAATCTATGGGAATGAAATTAAGTCAAGGTATAGGTCATTACTTATTATGTAAATTAATATCAATTTCAAATAACTGTGCATAAATATTACTTAAGTGGTTAATATCACTACGATAATTAATACTGTTAATGTTAATGTTTATATAATACATTTCATTAAACAATCTTTTGAAATATGAGTGTTTAGTGCTCAAAACTGACACATTATCGAAGTTGAAATGGTGACCTATACCATGATGATGATCGACTAGGGTCGATTTGTTGATCGTGTTCTGCACATTTTTACAGTCCATTGTTATCTCATCTCAGTCTATTCTTGAGGTATGGTGATGTTTGTCCAATATAGATAGCGTCGCATTGCGAACACGGAATGGAATAGACAACATTAAAATTCAAGGGAAGCGGTACAGGGTCCTTATGTTTGCAAAATAGTTTGCTAAGAGAATGTATATTATATTTGGCTAGGCGAACCGGTAGGTTTTTGAAACAGCCTGAGATCTTAGAGTTAGTTATCTTAGATCTTACAGTTAGAGATCCTCTTGACGATGTTTGGGGGATAACCATTGTTTACAAATGTAGTATATAGCTTGCGTAAGTTCAGACGTACAGAACAAGCGCAAATGGCAGCATTGAACTGGTAAAGAAAGGTTTATACTGTATACATATGTTGTTACTAATACGCAGAAACTTACAGGATATATTGAAGGTGTTTACAAACTATGTACAGTGGACAGCAGCTTAATCGACTCCGTTACGAAATTTCCTAAACCTTAATAGCAATGTAGAGGGGGTTATGTTGTGTGACCTTCAGTTAGGGTTTATAGTAGATATTATTATTAGTAGATAAGATCGACGTTAGCTTGCGGTGGTGTCGATTTAGAAGCTGTGCACTGTACATCGCGGAACTAACGAGTAAACTGGATAAAAAAATAATTATAAAAAAATGCATTTCCTCGTAAGAAGAACTACTATTGGTACCTATATAAGACGTGATTTAATTAAACATTAATAAAAACACTAGTTAGAATGTGTTTGAAAACAAATTTAAATTATTACGCTGGCATTCAAAAGGAAAAGTTAGGTAATATGGTAATAATTAAATAACAATAACGTTATTTTCAATATTTTCTGTAATCATTAATTCGTGATTTTGTTGTTAAAGTGTAATAAATATGTATTTATACAGCAAAGAATAAAGTGTATATAAACTAAGCAGTAAAATATTCAACCTTGGAACGTTGGTAATATGTACACGGTTGTAGTTTCACCGACAAAAGAAATTAGATCAATGTAGTTTTAATCGATGAGAAATAGCTGATGTAAAAGAATTGTATTGCATAATCCTATAAATTGGGAAAATTTTAAAAGTTTGTGTTTTTATGGAAATATACATATTTAAATACTTAAATAAACTTTTCATTAGACACAAAATTTAATTATACAAATTAGCAAGCAACGGACGGAGGGATTTTTGTTTGTTATAAATACTACGGTTATCTGACGCAGCGTAAAATCCAACAAATTTCGATAAGTGATGTTCTTGTTTATGCGTTTTGTTTGGATTTTACAGTAGTTATAGGCTTGCTTACTTGACCTATTACGAGGGACAATTAACTTGCGATTATATTTGTGTCATTTATGCGCGTGTGTAAGAAAATATTGAAAAACATGAAGTATATTTTTATAAAACTAGTACTGAGTTAAAAAAATAGTTATACAGGTATACAGTTTATATTCCGAATAGTTATAGAATTCCAAAATAAATTAAATACAATACAATATACAAGTAAATTTTTATCATGATTTCAATTAAACATTTGGATAAATTAACCGCAGAACCACAAAACCACTCTTCAGGCTGCTATCAAGTATATTTCACTAAAAGATATAAATAACATCACATTGTACTAAAAGAAGAAACGCAAATTTAACACATTACAGGAAAATTAAATCTTTGTACGAATTTCTTTAAATTTGTAAAAAATCACGTGGTTATACAGTAATGGAATTCTGTTCTTTAATATTTCAACCACCAAACGATGCGGCAGCTTGGATGGCTACCCTATACAAAGAAAACGCTGTAAATATTTTTCAAACAGCGGTGCGGAAATATAATTGTTTGATTATACACTTGCTATTATTATTTTTACAAGTTTTTTAGTATTAAAATTCATGTTCAAAAAATACAACAATATTATGGAATTAATTTTGGCGAATCTTGGAATAACATGTAAATAAACATAATCTTTACGTTAAGAAAATATATAAATTATTTTCTTAAGACAAGTTTACAATAAATGCACATAGTAATAGTGATGTCAGTAAGAACACGATACTCGATTCATTCCGTGTGCCAAAAATGTCTTCATTACGCATACCCGCTTCCGGATACCCCTAATCAGGTTTAAAATTCGATTTATACTCATAAAACATAGTCGTGGTTCTTGCATTGGAAATATGCTACAAAATACCAATTGTTTACAGCGTAATGGAGCGTCATTTGACACCAACGAAACTTAATTAAGTGTACGAAACAGTAATGACAATGAATGAACAGTTGAAACTGCTCGCACGCCGTCAGTAGCAATTTATAGTAGCAGGAGCAATGCTTCTTGTCGTAAACGGAATTGTAAAGTTATTTAACACCTCCAAAAAAACAAAAAGGTTTGTCAACACTGTGTAGAGATCGATTATCCGTTTTATTGCCGTTACGTTGTTTGCAGCCAAGTCTAAGGTAAATAATTTCATGAAGCCATGTAAATTGAAAAGAAATTGTTACGACAAAGAATAAGTACAAAAAAGAGTTTTAAAAGATTGCTACAGAATTAGACAAAACTACTAATTTCAGTCAGTTTTATTATTGCATAAGGTACAAGTGGGATAAACACCATTCTCTAGAAGTTGCTTTTTTGAGTTTTGTGAAATGTGTAGGAGTTGGCACAAACGGAACCAACATCATGTCCAATAATATAACAGGTTAGAGATTGAGAAGATCAGGGAAATAGTACCAAATGCCACGCGGTATTGTGTCATATAGTGGGAAGTATTATTAATCTAAACGATTCTAGTGAACCTGAAATAAATATACGGTGCCCGCGCTAAAATAAAAATTTTTATTTTTATAACTCTATAATAAATAAATGAGAAGTTGACCATTACACATTTTTACGAACGCTGAAATAAGGTGACTCAAAAAATAGCATTGTTTCGATTTTTGAATCTATGTAACGGAGGTGAGAAAGTGAGGGTAATGGAAGAATACTCAAAATATTACCGAACTGATAAAATTTCTCCACAAAATCTGAATAGTTTTGTGTTTCTTAGTAAATCAAATAAATTGTTTTGATGTGGAGGATAAATTATGGGCAAATTGTATTCTTAGAAAGAAAACTTATGTTACAAGTGAAGTGCCGCAGTTAAAGAACAAACCGTTGCAAACTGTAATTTCAATCCAAACTCGCTACATGTGTGAATAATATTGTTCTTCACTGGTGCGTTATTGAATAAATTGGGGAATAGACTGTTTATTTTGAGGCGAGGTACATATTGTATAATATTTACGCAATCAACAGAAGTGTAAGTTTATAATGGTGAAGTTACACTTCTGTTTGGCGTGAATGCACGTCAAACGTCTATTTTATATCCTGCATAAAACTGGAAACTTTTTATTTAGATGTCCAAAAGGATTGTTCGACTGAAGCAAGAAGGCAGTCCTAGAAACTATGATATTTGAGCAGTTGATGTATACAAAATGTTCCAATAAGATCAGGAGGAATTATGAATCATCCACCATTGGTGAAAGAGCACATTGTATTTTGTTGACTCTTAGCAATTAACTGAAATACCTATATACCTAGATATTATGTCTTTAATGACACTTTTGTTCTGTCATCTATGAATAAATAGATTTGTATGTGTGCGTTTATATTATTCATTAAGTAATATCTCATTACACTTCAAATTAGCATGTACGAAAAATACATGTTAAAACTGAGAAATTCTTGGAAAATATGTACCTTTTTAAACCAGTTCTGGAAATTTTGTTCCAAAACTGTGTAAGCCGGAATTGTTCCATAAAGTATAACAAACTGTAGACAAATACCTCTACCAAATGTACAAATAATAATAAACCACACAACTTTGTCATAGTTAATATACAATCTTGTACCGCATATTTGGGGTAAGTTGTTGAAACTCTTTATATCCCTATACCTGAAGTATTTGTTGGAGAAATCTATACAACTGCTGGGGACATTGGGACTTTTATCTTTATGTAGATGGATTAAAAATTAATTAAGAATTAATGTATGAATCTAAAAAAATACACTGAGACTTAGATCATATGCATTTTTTAGCGAGTTGAATATATGAACTTGTATCAAATATTTTCTATGTAGTGTTTATGCATGTAATATATTAATTTAGCCACTAAATTCCCTATTGGACAATAGGCTCTTTATACATTACTGTAAAACCGTTGGTCTCATAGAATATTTACCAAAAGGCGTTATGTTTTTCAACTTGCTAAAAAGTTGTTATCAAATGTCAAGCGAAATATGTACACATAAGAAAATGGAACCTTCTGAATACACCAACATTCAATCAGTTTTCCCGAATGTTGGAATATTGACGATAAGTGTGGAAAAAATTGTAATCTACGCAATTTTCTTTCCATATTTTAATTTGGCATTGTCTTAACCTCAAATGAGAAACTTCCTGCGTTCCACAAAACTTAACAGACAGATGGTATGGAAATATTTGCATTTTATATAGATTCAATTCAATTCCTTTATTTCTTGTTACTTGAGAGAAATCGATGATTTGGCTTTCCGGAACCGTCGCCAGATTCTTCCACGAGATACATTTGAAGTGTATAGAGTTGCAGAGTCTGTAAACTTTCTAAAAAAAGCGCGAAAAATCACCAATAAATTAGAAAATAAGAGGATTAAAGAATAACCAATTACTAGACAACGTTTACAGATCAAAGCAATTTGTGTACGAAATGTTGCGTCAAGCCATTTCAGCTGTATCGTGATCGTAAGTTGGTAAAAACGATGTCATTTATATGTATAGAATATTTTCTAAACATGATTTTACAGCATCAAAAACAACCTGAAAGAATAATTATAGAGACAGAAATACCGACTACCTAAGTCCGACCTATTAGCTCTTTTTAGATCGTACATTCGGTACAATTTTTCTAACATTTATAAAATAAATCCAACACAAAACGTATTTTATTATCACATTAAAAAAATTACAGAGCATGGAAATTTGAATGGATATTGTTAGTGTTATACAAAAATTATGTAAGAGGCGGGAATATGTTATTATTACTTGGCATATAAAATACCGTGTGCAATTAAATTAATTTAAGTGACTTATTAATGATAATTACAGTATATCATATTCTTCACCAACAAGGAATATTATAAAATTTTGGGATTGTAAATAACACAAATAATGGCACTTGCCATCATACGACATTTTTTACTGTCAATTGCTTATAGGATTTTAATTTTCGCATGTTTACAATTTTGTGAGAATTTTCAACAAAAAATATAGCAATATAGTATTCGAAAATTCTGTCATTAAGTTTTATTAGAACAGAATAATCTATACGATTAAATTCATTCCATGTAATAACCCGCATCTAACATTGATTGGCTAATCAAAGAGACATGCTTACGTATAGATGTAGTAATATGCAGTGACAAGATTTAGACAACGAAAGCAAATAAGACAGAAAAGTGTCAACTTCTCGATATTGGCAAATATTTAGAAAGCAGGACAGGTCCACCGTAATTTCGATCGTTAGGGGCAACATATCAAATACATTCTTAAGTTTAATATTAATCATCACCAAAGATTAAAAACAAATTGAAAATCAAGGTAGCCCGTTTACACTTTTGCTAGAGAGTATGGGAAATTTATCTTTGAAGATTGGTAAAGGGTATGAAATTTATTAGAAGAAAAAATATGTATTTTTGGTATGTTATTTTAACAGATTTATTGCAGCTGCAAAAACACCTTTTCATTGCTTAACGGCAACCGGTAGCAGCAATATTTGGACTTTTTACAAAATAGTAGTAGTATTATTACTGTATAGTTGTTACTGTGCTAGCACTACAACCAGATAGATTTGAAGAAGATAAAAAATCTTACCAAAAGTGTGTTGTTGTTACTAAATTTTTATAAAATGGTGTGCTTAAAAAATAATTCAAGCCGATTGACCAAGAACTCCACAAATTAATAAAAGAAGAATTAAAAATTGCACTGCTGTTTAAATAAATAAGCTGTAAGCTAGACGAAACCATACCGACTACTTACTAGTTTTACTAAAATCCTTGTATTTGCGTTCTATTTTATAAGATGATTAAAATAGCTCATATTTTCTTATTTGTTTTCTGTAAGTACTCTGGAAATTGTCTAATCTGAAATTTAGTTTTCCAGCTCAAGTGTGAGTACCATGTATCGCATCTCAAAAAAATTGAGATGTGCTTTTAAAATATTGATATGTAGGTAGACAGCTTGTCAGAAGAAGATATTCAATATACAATAACGTTTTGTAGAGTTTGTTTCTGGAGTGACTGTGACTTGCCTACTACACATAACTGCAGTATCAAAACCCAGATAGCAAAAATAGTTTGAATCAAGCTGGAATAAAAGTTGCCATGACAGCGGTGACAGCTTACTTCCAGCTTGTCGTGGAAAGCTGCAAGCTTGTATCCAACCTGAATTAAGCATCCTGCTTTACACGTGACAAGCTTAAAGTATACTTGCTTTTCAAGCTTATGGTAAACTTGCAGAATCGTTGAATTAAGCCTGTTTTCCAACTTCAACTATGCTAGTAAGTATGTATCATGCTTTAGTCCAACTTTCTTGTTTAGTGACAAACTTTAATTGTGCTTAATTTTATCAGCTTAGGTAAAGCTTCCTTTACTAGCTTGTATAATGTTTGTTGTTTCTACCCCGATAGCAAAAATAGTTTGAATTAAGCTGGGATACAAGTTGCCATGACAACGGTGACAGTTTACTTCCAGGTGTCGCCGAAAGCTGCAAGCTTGTATCAACTTGAATTAAGCATGCTACTTTACACGTGCGCCGAACGTTTTACGCATTACCGACTCGAACTTTAAGCTTATATTATATTTGACTCATCTTTGCTGCGCAAGCGATTGCAGTATGCTAGAATTTCAAGCGTAGAGTAAGCTTGATTTAAACTAACCACGTTATGCTGGATAAACAAGTGAAAATCGAATCAAAATGCAGCTTATTGTAAGCTTACGCGCTATCTGGGGGTATTACGTTCATATGTACGTTTCAACAACAATGGCAGCTATTGTCTTCTATCTATCTCGAATAATATTTACTTAAAATTAGAACAATTACATACTTGAAATTAATATAAATTGTTTATAAATTAAATTAATATCAAGACTACAAAACAGTAGCCTTAAATTAATACCAATTCTTTTAATTTTAAGTAAATGTAATTGTGTTGGAGATGAGAACTTGCTACTGAAATGTACAAATAATAATATATAAAGTGATCATTAGTTTTTACACGATATTAATGTTATCGAAAATAAAACAGGTTATGACCACTGAATGTTTTTAACTATGCTAAACTAATAATGATAACAAATTATAAGGTTAACTGTACTACAACAAATAAATAACGACAAACAACAAATCATTATATTATAGTAAAAATATAAAACGAACACAATAAATAATAGCTTAAAAAGCACTCGGTAGTCGGAATACAAACTTGTAACAAATATGCTTGCAAACTCATATAGAACGTTTGCGCATTGTGTGTATGCGACTGTGCGCCGAACGTTCTACGCATTACCGACTTTAATAAGGAAATGGCCTTGTTTAAATTTTAAGCTTATACTATGCTTTGCTGCGTAAGCGATTGCAATATGCTAAAATTTGAAGCGTAGAGTAAACTTGATTTAAACTAACCAGGTTAAAACAAGCGAAAATCGAATCAAAATGCAGCTTGCTGTAAGCTTACGTGCTATCTGGGAATCTACAACCAGCAGATGGCCAACTGAACTCCGCTTTAGTTGCAATATCTGATATAGTATCTATCAAGTTTGTATTTTACTATATTCTTATTAATATATCTATTTTGTGACCTTTATGTACAGTCTGTTCCAAAATTAATGTCGCTCCCAAGGCTAAACAAACCCATAAAAATGATGTTTCCCATAATCCAATACGACTTTTCGTTAGTGAATACTAATCTTGTAAATGCGGTGCAAACCAAATATCGATTAAACTTCATGCATCTAATTTTCATTAGCAGTTATAACGTGTTTTTCGGCGCAAGGGGTGACATTAATTTTGGAACAGCTGTACTTATCTTTCAATTCCTGAAATATTTCCACTTGTAGGTCAATAAAACAACAATTAATTAAATACAAGTGGAAATATTTCAGGAATTGAAAGATATATTCTTATTATAATTCATTAATACATACAACTCTTAAAAATAATTTGGTGGAAACTGATTGATAGCATAACTGAACCAATTAAATGTTCAATTCGCATACTTTAAGAATTTTGTGTATCAACACATTCGTTAATGCGAAAAAATGGCAAAACTTTGAGTTTAGAATTATTTTAATTAGGTACAGATGTTCAACTGAAAAATGAATACCTAAAATAGCGAGAGAATACAACGTTATTTGTTTTATTACATGTTCTTAATTAATGCAAAGAACACAACATTTTTAGGCGTTTAATCGATCTCGTAACTCTAAAAATAATCAACTACACCCGGTACTAACTTTAAACCATAAATTAAACTGTTGTGTACATTATCATAATATTATATATTTTATTACATGTAAAAATGTATGATTTTCTTTCAAACCACAACAATGAGGATAAAACTCGGACGTTTCTGTTTGAGAACTGACGTCAATAAATAAATAATACAATACTAATGTTGTGCTTGCAATCTTACTGGTATAATTTTTAGATTTTAGCAATTGTTATATGTATACTTATAGACTATTCGAAGTTAGAAAACTCCAACTTCTAAGAACCTATTGTAGTGACTGATGTACGATTATACAGTACATTATAAACAGAGCATATATATCATCAATTGCTTTTTTATTTTTAATAAAGTTGCGAGTTTTCATGCTCCTCCAGTAGATATTTATTTGAACATACTCATTTCTATAATGTGATACTTCAGATAAATGTGCATCTCAATATATTAATATGTAAAATTCGTTTTTAAAACTAGGATTTGTGCAAGTATTGTCGCTTGACTATTTAAGTATGTAGTTTACCTTGACAAAGAACTGAACTGCTGTGAAGACATCACAACGACCTCTATGTTCAATATATTATATTATCATGGTCATTAAGTATATTTTAAATTATTCTTATTACCAAGAACTTCACATTTACTCGATTTATTCATGTAAAAGGATATATAAATGCAACAGCCTTAATAATTTGCATAATGAATTATGTATAGTGGTCTAATTAAATTATTTATAATGTAGACATCACATGTATATAAGTAAAAGAGTACTTACTGAGATATATTCTTGACATCAACGTTTAGTTAAATTTTACGTATGTACTATAATTTTAACTAATATACTTCTTCGATACATCTGTGATACTGAGAGTGGTTAGGTTAAATTATACCTGTGATCCTTTACATAAATGCGAAATAGTAGTGGGGATCCTTCTGAACATGTAGAAAATGTTATTGGAAGTACTAGAAATACTAGGCGCTCATGCAGCTTATATACATATGTATATGTATATATAATATGCTGAACTCTACTTTTGAAAATTTCCAGGTACGTAGAAAATTAAAGCAAATAATAAAACCAAACTTATAATAATTTAGTTCGTCTCTATTACATTCGTTGGTATGTCGTCTACCATTTACTTCTATTTGTTCAATTCCCAAAACTCTAGGACGTTTTGCTAATGGATGACGAAACGTTGGATGTAAGAGTAGATTCATCTGTATGTGTCGATCCGTCATTTGTTACTCCTGTTGATCTATTTAGAAAAATATTAAGATTTATAGGAAATATACTAACAGTAGACGGCGCTTCCAAGGGTGCATCTGAATCTACACTTTCCGAGGATCTAATCTAATCTAACCTAATTTAATGAGTTGCCTCGCTACCATATCTACGTTACGAGTCATGTGAACTTATTTAAATCAAATGTAGGTGGGAATAAACGACTCAGAGAAATTATTTGATACAGAATGCTCTGCGTATAAAGCTCATAGGCTACTTTTTCTTACTACCTAAGCAATTTGTACTATGAAATAGACGAAGATAGTATACTACATAAGCTCGAAAACTGGTTAGGCATTTTTACATACGATCAATAATCTGGTACAATTTTACTTTGACTCCGTTTACTTAAAAATAATTTAAAAGTGGAAAGTAATGTCAGTTGGCAAATACTAAATTTGTTCATTTAACTTTTAAGTACTCTTTATGTGTTTAATATACATAAATATGACATATTCTCACGAATTTCGCTTCACTGATTTATATTGACGTTAAAAATTGTGTTGGGTAATCTAACTTAATTTCTTTGAAACACTTGTTGTAGGTACACGTGTACTTGAATTCGATTTGCTCTTGGATTTTATCTGTATTTACAGGAAACGTTAGGTTTATGAAAAATAAATGTATTTAATAAACGTGAGAT